>JAJTUH010000001.1:0-48762 GCA_036971555.1 Drechslerella coelobrocha
TATAAATATTTTAATAAAAAAATTTATAATATTTTATTATAATTATAGCTTTAACTACTATATAATAAAAAAAAAAAATTATTTAAAAATTTAAAAATAATATTGGAATATTAATTATATTTATATTGTATAATATATATTATTATTAATATTATTAATACTACCAATCTTATTTATATTATTAATTATATATTAAGAATATATAAATATTTCTTTGTTGCTTTATTGGGTATTAAAATATTAAAAAATTGAAAACTATTTATAATTATATATATCTTTTAAATTAATAATTAATTAATATTTTATTAATTTTTAAAAGTATTTAGAATATTCTATTTATATATAATATTTTATAATATAATATCTTTTTTTAATAATATTATTATTTATATATTTTTAAACTATCTTATTAATAAAGAAAGCATTTTTATTATTATTTTAAATAATTAATTATTTAATAATATTAGAATTATTATTTATTATATTTATAATATTAGAAATAATTATTAATAAACTAAATTTGTAAAAAAAATAAAAATAAATATAATATTATATGTTAATTAAGTTTATAAAAGTATAGAGATTATAATAGTATATTTTGAAAAATAATTTTTAGAAAAAAATATATAAAAAAGAAAAAAAATTCTAAAATGAATAATAATTATTAATTAATATAATTAAAAATATAAAATATAATTAGAATTATTGTAATGAGTTTTATAACAATGTTATGAAAATATAGAAAGAGTAAATAGGATATTATTTTATAGTTTATTTTAAAAAAAATAATAGATATTTATGGAAAAGGGTAGTAAAATTAGCATATTTATATAATTATAATATGGTAATATAGCTGGTTATTTATTAATAATACCATTATATAAATAAATAGTTTGTTTGTTATCTTTGTATTAAACCAATAATTATATTAAGAATAAAAGATAATAATGCTTATAAGTTGTATATTATATTATAGGATTGAAATAAACTGGCAACTATATTGTAGTTATTTGTAAATTAATTAAGTGAAATTAAATATATTATTAATGAGGAAGGGTAGTTATATTTTAATTTAGGAATATTATTTATTATAATTGGAGATTATATTAAAGATGTAATAATATTAGAATTATTAAGTGTTAGTGGTGATGAAAATATATAAAATATTAGTAATATAAACAATAATAATAATAACAATATTAACAATAATAATTATAAAATAATAATTAAAAATATCAACATATTTTTTAATAAAAATAAGCAAAAAAGTAGTGTTGTATTATATTTATTTTATAAAAATTATAAAAATTATAAAAGATAAAATAATAAATAAAATCTTTTTTATAAATAAATCTATTGTATTTAGTATTTGTTGAATAAATATTGTAATAAATATATTAAAATTAGGTATTTATTGGATAAAAAATAATTTAATAAAACTAAATATATATATTTAAATAATAAAATAAAGACATAAATAAAATGGGTTATAAAATTAATAACTCCAAAAAATATTAAATAATAAATCTATTTAATAAAAAGTTATTGGATTATAAAAGTAGAATATTAATAATTTTAAAAAAAAATAAAATTTAATTATTTTTACAATATTTACTAAATACATTTTTAACAATTATTCAATATTATAGATATGTATTAGAAAAATATAAAGAAAATAATATTAAAAGATTATCTATATTATATATTTATAAATAAATATAAATTTAGAAAGTTGAAAACTATTAATAAAATTTATATATGGTTTTGGAAAATATATTGTTTGGCCTAATTTATAAATAATATATATTTTAAATATATTTTATTATTTATTTTTATTAAAATTTTTAATTAAAAAATTATATTTAAAAATATAATAAAATTATATAATAATGATTTTAATAAAATTTGGAAAATATAATAGAAAAATAGTATTATTATTATAAATAATATATTTAAATAGTTGTAATTATATAAATTGTTTATTAATAATTATTTTAATAATATTATTTATAAGTATTTGATTGATTATATTGAGGAAGAATTTGCAATATATTAATATCATTAATATCTAATAGTTAAAGATAATATGGTAAAAAAATTAATTTTATAATTTATCTTAACAATTAATATAATAATATTTATTATATTATAAAATATACATTAATTTATAATTAAATAAATATATATAATTAATAATATACCTATATTATATTAAAAATATATAAATTAAAAATTGGATAGGCTTCTATTATTTTAATATAAATATAAAAGAATTGTTAAACATCTATAAATATATAAGATTTATATAAAAAATAATCTCATTAATAAATAAAAATCTTAAAAATTATATAAAGTTAATAAAGGAATTTTATAAGTTTAATATTTTAAAAAGATAATATAAATATACCATCATCAATTAAAAGTTTATTAAAATATACATGAACTCCAAAATATAGCAGATAAAAGAGCAAATATATACACCTAATAAACAATTATTTAAATTATAAAAAAGAACCCTAATAATAAAAAAAAATATTTACATTTTATTATCCTATTTATTATATAATAGTATAATAAAGACTACTATCAATTAAAAAATTATTTTTCTATAATATATTAACATTAATACATATTATATTATATTAAAAAATAAGGGCTTTGGTATATGGGAAGTATTAACAATAATATATCAAAAATAAATATTCCTACCAATAATTATAATAAGCAATTACTATTATTTTAAATATTTAAATATTAAATTCAAATCATTATATTAGTTTTATAACATAAGCACATATAGAAATATTCTAATAAACCAAAAATTATAAACAAATATAAAAATAGCAAAAAAATAAAAGATTCTACTATATAATATTTATAAATAATATATTTAATTCATCAACAAATAACAACATAAAACTATTGTTAAAATTTATCAATTTTTCTATCTATAATTAAAAAAGGAAGTTCAATTATATAAAAAAAAAAATATTTATTACATTCTACAATATCCTATTATCTATAAATAACCCACTATCTAATAATTTAAAAGATAATCTGATTTATAATTATAAAGATTTTTTTAATAAAAAAAACTTTATTAATAAAAAAAAAAAAAATAATAATATTAATGTTGTAAAAAATATTAAAAAAAATATTATAAACAATTAACAACACCATACTATTATGTTGTTATATAATATATAATTATGGAATGGTTGCTAAATAGAGAAAAAAAATATATAAAGATTAAAAGTTTATTTATTTATTCTATTCTACATTTATCTATATTTTTTATATACAATATCTTTATATATAATTAAGTGATTTCACATAACATACTTTATATTATAATACAATACAATCCTTATTTTATAAATAATAATATATATATTTTTATATTCTTTTTATTAATTAGTTTATTAATTAATTTATATATTTATTAATTAATCAATATATTATTGCTTTATTTATTATAATATATGGACCAACTTCTTGTTTTTTTAATATATTTTATATTATATATTAATTATGTAACATGATATTTATATTTTATTTTATATATTTTTTTTATTTATTAATTTAATGGTAATGATTTTTGTTAAATTATAGATATAATCTATTTATATATATTTTAATAAAAGTTGAATTAAGATTTCTACATATATTATATAATATATAATAAAAAATATATTAGAAATATATCAAACATTAATTTCATTGCTAAAAATAAAATATTAATTATATATTTTATAATTATTAAAAATTAACAATCATATTTTTATTTTATATTTTTTTGGTAGTTATTATTTAAAATTATTTACTAATAATACTACTGTTTATATAGTAGTGTTATATTATTATAATAGTATAAATATTTTTTTATAATTTATTAAAAACAAATATATTAATTAATATAATATTTTAAGATATTAATCAAAAAATTTCCATTTAATGTATTTAATATATCAATTTATATATTTATTAGAATTTTATTTATTAAGGAATGTAGAAGACTTTATAATAAGATTATTGAAGATTTTATAAACACATTAATATAACCATTATATAATTAAATATAATATTAAATATTATATATTAGAAAATTAAATTTTTATAAAAAGGGCCATTATATAAAAAAAAATAAAAAGTAAGGTTTTATTAAAAAAAATATAAAATTATTAAACTAGATTTATATAACAATTATAAGATAAGTAAGGTTTTATTGAATAAAAAAATTAAATTTTAAAAAATATAGTAAAAAAGTCAGACCTTATATATTATTTAAAAAAAAAAAACATAATTCTATATAAGAAAAAAGAAAAAATTTTTTTTATTAATAACAATATTGTGAATAATATTTAAAATATAATAAATTTAAAAAAAAAAAAAAATTAAATATAACCTTAATAATTTTTTAAAAAAATAAAACATTTATAATCTTAATAACTATATTTTACATATAATATATTGTTATTATAAATAAATTTAATAAATAAAAATCTATAATTATTAATATAACTATTAATATAAATTTAAATAATAATTTATTCTTTAAGAATACTAGTTATAACTATATATTTATAAAAAAGATTATGATATAAAATATTATTATAAAAATATGTTTTCTAAATAATAATAATAATAATGATGAAAAAAATAATAAAAATAATAATAACATTAGGCATTAAAATGTTAACATTAATAATAGTAATAATAATAGAAATAATAATAAAAGCAGTGATGAATTTAATAATGAATATAAAAATAATAAAAATAACATAATTAATAATAATAATAATATAATCTTTTTTATTTAATATATAATATTTATATAAATAATACTATATATATAATAATAATTAATTTCTAAATTAATAAGATTATTATATTTTAATGGTATAGAAGTTAACCTATATATTTATTAAATTAAAAAATTATATTCTAAATATTAATTATTTATAAAAAAATAATTTAAAAAATTAATAAAATATTATAATCTAAAATTAACACAATTTATTAAGATATAAAATGAATATTAAGAAAAAAATATAAAATTAAAAATTAAATAAAAGAAGTTAAAAATTATATTATAAAAAATTTTTAGATTTTAAAATTTAAAATAATTATTATATATTTATAAAATATTAAAAAGATTTGTTAATAAATAATAATCTAAAGATAATAACTTATATAATAAAATTAATAAATTCTGGAATTTTTTTAAAACATTAATTAAAAAAAAATAATTTAATATTTATATATAATATATTATATTTTTCAAAATATTACTTAAATATTATAGGTTATAATTGATTTAGAAAATATGATTGGATATTGATAATGTATTTATTATATAATATATAAAAATGTATAAAAAATTAATAAAATAATTAGAAAATAAAAAAAAAATTTTAAAATTTTTTAATTATTATGTTTAAAATGGATTGAAAATTTAAGGTATTAAAGGATTTTATTTATAATAATATTGTTAATTATTATATATTTATAATCTAAATAGAAGATGTGTAGAAATTTAGTATAATATTATTTCCTCAATTATATATTTATATAAGAATTATTATGTAAAAGGTTAATAATTTAAATATTTATAAATTAATTAAACAAATAGAAAAGATGACAATTAATAATATAGAATTATAATAATAAATCCAATAATTAAAAAGAAATATTATTAATAATTAAGATAAGATAAATATATTATTTAATATTTATAAGACTATAATATTTTTATTATATTATTTATATAAAAAACCTAGATATATAAAGGATCATTGTGTAAAAATAATAGAATTAGAATAATTAAATATATACCATAAGGATAACTAATATTTTATTAAATATGAATAGAAAAATAATAATAAAAATATTTTTTTTTTTATTACTTAAATTTAAAAATAAGTATAATAAGTATTAATAAAACTATAAAAGTAAAAGAAAAAAAAAATAAAAATATTAATTATATTTTATATATAAATCAAAATAGATAATAAAATTAAAAAATATATTAATATTAATACTATTTGTATTAATAAAGGAAAAAAAGTTTAATATAATTTATTAATACTGGAATATAAATAGCTGGGCTATAGAATATATAAATTAATTATTGTGTAGAAGAATTAATAAGTATGATTTGTAAATATTAATATTATTTATATTTTATTAAAATTTATAATTTTTTAATATTTTATTATATTAAATAGTATTATATATATTATTAAAAATATGTTTGATGTTGTTATATAAAATATTTTTAAAATATTTTAAATATAGAAACCTAGATAATTTATAAAATTTTAAAATAATAAATTATAATTATTATTTTAATTATTTATTATAAAATAAATATTTTAAAAAATGATAAAAAATAAATCCAATTCTAAATTAATAGAAAACATAATAAAAAAAAAAATTATTAAATATTTATTATAGAAATTTATTATTATTTATATATAAATTTATATAATAACCTATTATAATATTATTATATAAAATTATTAAAATAAACTCTTAATTAATAAAAACATTTATACAAAATATAAAATTAATAAATATATAAAATATTAATATACCTCTTCTTTTTATTAATATTATGGTAATTAAGGATGAAGGAATAAAAATAAATAAATAAATAAATAAATAATAAATATTTTTAATATTAATATTTTAAAGATAATTATATTATTAATTTTTCTTAAAATTATAATAAAAAAAAATCCTATAATTAATATATTAAATATTGGATTTAAATATAATATATTATTTATTAAATATATAATAAAATATAGTATATAATATATTAATATTGATGTTAGAATTTTACATATTAAAATAATAAATTTAAAAAAAATTTTTATTATAAAATATATATTAAAATTATAAATTAATATTTTTAATATTATTTATAAAATATTATATTTTATAATAAATAGAATTGTTTATGATTTAATATTAGGATAGCTATATTAAATATAGTTTTATATAATAATTTAAAATAAAATTAATAATAATATTGATATTAATATTTATAAATATAAAAATAGCCCAAAAATTTTTATTTATATATTTATTATAATAAATTATAATCTATAAATTATATAAAAAATTAATAATAAAGAAATAATAAAAAAAAAAAATTTTATTATATCAATAAAAAGTATGATAAACAAAATAATAATTTAAATAATTATTTATAGAATTATGATAGTATTGTTATAATATATATTATTATAGCAAATAGCAATATTATACTATATTTACAAAATAATAACAATTATCTATTTATAAAAATTTATAAAAAAAATAATAAAATAAGATTTCTAAAATCTAAATATATAATTTATAAATTAATTTTTTAATAAAAAAAATGATAAATATTATTAATATAATAAAAATAGAATTATTATTATAAAAAATTTTAATAAAATTATAAAAAATGTTTATAAAACTAATAATAATAATTATATATAAAAGAAAAACACAAAAAATTAATCTAATAGATATTACTATAAATAATATTTTAATAAAAATATTAATATTATAAAATAATTTAGAATAATAAATAAAAATCATAACAATAGAACAATATAAACTAGAATTATATTTTAAATAAAATAATTAATTAATACATATATATAAAAAAACATTATAAATTATTAAAAATCTATTGTCTAATAAATAAAAGATATTTAATATTATTTTATTTAATAAAAAGATAGCGTTATCATAAAATTTTAATAAAATAAATTAATTGAGGTTTAAAATCCATTTTTTAATAATAATATTAATTATATTATATAAAGTATAATAAATACCAATTATATAAATATTATTTTAGCTATAAAATATTATTAACCTAATAATTTAAAACTATATTAATAAAAGAATATTAGAATTATATAATAATTCTTATAAGAACTTATAATTTTTAATAAAAAAAAAAATAATGTTTATTAAATAATATTAAAAACCATAAAAATAAATAAAATAATTATAAAAAATATTAATATATTCCCAAATTTAAATTAATTTTTAAAATTATTTATAAATATATATATATTATTATTATTAAATTTATTTTCTAATTATAATTAAATTCTTTTAATATTAAAATCCTGTTTTATTATTGTTATTATAATATTACTGGGATTATTTTAGTAGACAATATTAATATAAAATATTACTAATTTAATAACAATATTCCAAAAAATAATAATAAAAATTTTTATTCCTATTTTAAAGCATAGGATCCTATTTATAGATAATTTAAATATATATAATCCATATACTATTTATAATAATAAAAAAATAGCCCTAGATATTCATCAATACATATTAGAAACATTAATCAACTTAAATAAAATATTAATAAAAATAAAATAAATATAACTAACTATATCTACTATTAAATTATAATTCCTAACTAATAATATTAAAATAACCAACTATATCTACACAGAATATAAATAAATATTTAATATTAAAAAAATAGTTATTATAATAGAATAATATAATTATTAAAATCTATAAAAAATCTATATATTTATTAATATTTATATATATTATTATATATAAATAAAAGATTTTATAATTATTATGGTTTTATTATTCTCTTTATTCAAAAAAGAATATATATTTGAATAATCAAATAAATAGAAAATATTAATAAATTTATTAAAAAAAATGTTTCATTAATGTTTTTATATTAAAAAGTATTAATAATAATAAAGATACCAAACATATTATTTTAATTATAGATACTTTATTAATTAAATGGGGAGTTGTTTTTATACAATATTTTAATAACAAAAAACACCCTATAAAATATAAAATAATATATAAAATAAAGTAAAATAAAAATATAATATTTTTTAAAAAAAATATAGAAAATTATTAAAAATATTAAAAAAACAAATTATATATAAAAAAGAAAAAAACATTAATAATTTTATAAATATATAATTAAATATACTAAATATAATTAAAAATAATTTAAATAACCATATTATAAAAAAAGAATATAAAGATAAATAACAAAATATTTTATATTATTTATAAAATATAAAAATATTATTAAACATACTATAACATCAATACTAAATATTAAAAAAAAAAATTAACAAATTTATACTTATAAAAAAAATATTATAACAAAAAGAAAAAGAAAGAAAAAGTTTATACCAAAAAATTATTAATAAAATTATAAATATCTAACAAATTTTTTTATCATTATATAATAATTATAGTTATAGAAATATTAAGGCAATATATCAACATATTATAAATAAATATTATTAACAAAATTTATACATAAATATTAAACAATTTATATAATTTTATAAACAATACCAATATTACATTAATAAAAGAAAAACTATTATATTAATATTATTTAATAAAACCCAACTATAAAAAAAGATAGGCATCAATATAATATATATATTACTATTATTTAAAAAAAATTATATTATTAATATTAAATATTATTTAATTAAATAAATAGAAACTAAAATTATTATTAAAATTAATTTACAAATTATAATTAAATTTTTATTAAAAAATATACTATATAGATATAGTTATATTAAAAAAATAATATTAAATAAAAAACCAGAAAATTATATATAGTTAATTGTATTGTTAATATAATATAATATTAATAAAAAAAAATATTAACATATTACTTGTAATTAAATAAAATAATTAAAAAAAAATATAAAAATATTGTTAATATTTTATTAAAATTATATAATAAGTAATTTATAAAATAAATAAAACATTTATTTATTATATTATAAATAAATAAAATTATTATTAAAAAACAATTGGATATAGTTTATATTATTTTATATATAAAATAAAATTATTATTATTTATAAATATAATTATATTAATATAAGAAATATTATTATAGAAAATTGTGTATATAAAAAAAGATTTACTAATTATAAAAACAAAATATTTAAAGAAATAAAATAAGGATATTACAAAAGTAATATATAAACTTAAAAGATATAAAAAAAATAGTATTAATATATAAATTGAAAAATCTAAAATAACAAATAAAAAATTTATAATAAAAAATATAATATTATTATATAATATACAATTAGTAGTATTATATTTAATTAAACTATTATACTAGTAGATTAGACTTTATTATATAATAAAAATATATCTATATAAAAAATATTACTAAATAATAAAATTAAATAGAATATTATTATAAAAAACCATAATTATAATAAAATTAAAATTATTTATTTAAAAAAATACAAAAAATGTTATAAATATATAAAATATAAAAATAAATAATGATAATATAAATATTATAATGGAAAAAAAAGAAATAACAATTAATAATAACAATATTAATATTAATAATATTAATATTAATAACATTATATAAAAAATAAAAAATAAAAATAATATATTACTAATTATATTAATATAACTTAAATTTAGAACTATATTAATCATTAATCCCACTATTATCTAATAATTAGAAATATCTAAATTATAATACTATATTAACATTTTAAATATTTTAATAATAAGTATATGTTTATTAATAAATTAAAAAGAAAAAAAAAAGATTATAAAAAAATTATTAATAATTCTAATTAATAATAAAATTATAATTATAAAGTAGAGGAGAAGTAAGCCTAGAAAATATATAATTATATAATTAAATAGAAATTATTATAATTATAAACAGTATAAGCATTTTAATAAAAAATCTATAATATCTTATTATAATTATAGTTTTAGTTATTAATAATAAAAAAAAAAAATATCCAAAAATTTAGAAATAATACTAAAATATTAATTATATTTATATTATATAATATATATTGTCATTGATATTATTAATATTATTAATCCCAATAATTTTTATAAAATAATTACCTACACTAGATAACATTTTTGAAAAAAGAAGATAATGTTATAAATATACCAATCTGAACAATTATTTAAATATTAGTAAGGCCTAGTAAACACTAACATTAACCATTTAAATATTAATCCCTCAATTCTATATATTATAATATTTATATTTATATATAAATTTGCATATTTGTTTATCAACATTTATTAAATTTAGATTATTAACAATTTAATATTTAATAAATATTAACTATTAATTATCTAATATCTAATATTTATTAATAGATGTTAATTATTTAATATCTAATAATATCTTTTATATAAAATAATTTTATATATTTAAATAACTAAATTCTTTAACAAATAAATTACCTTTTAGAAGCTTATCAATCAACTCAAAGACAATACCAATTTATTTATTATTATTGTTATATTTTCACAAAGACAATCTATTTACTGTATAGAAATATATACACTTTTTAGCTAAAGCCCGAATATTTAGGTTGTTGAGACAATTATAATGGATAGCTTTACTTGGGTCTACTAAGGCAGTAGGTCTGGGTATAGGTGTAACAATAACTCTATACAACCACCCAATCTCTAATACTAATTTTAAAAACTTACCACCCCAAATAACAAATATTATAAACAATACCAAAAACACAGACTGAAATAATAATAAAACTATATAATATATATAAAAAAAAAAAAGCAAAACTATATATAAATTTTTTAAATAGTTAACTAATATTTTTTATATATTATTCACTTACTTATATCTATCAACAAGGACATTAAAAATCTTTTATTAATGGCAATTGTTATATTACAAGCATGTATATTAAGTAGATAAATAAATAAATAGTAGGTATTTACCCACCTTGAACTAGGGCCCCTCTTCCAGGGATCACCCTTCATTCATACATCTTACACTACCCATATCAAAAACTATTCATATTTCTTAGACTTGTTATCATACTTACTTATTAAAGTTTTATGGCTTTTATAAATTGTGTAGATGCCTGTTGAAGTATCACTCGCCTTGATATTACAGTATAAAAATTATAAGGTAGCTTAATTACATGCTGAGCTCCAGCTACAGACAGGTGTTGTGTATGCCAAGCATTCAAACACATAACAACAGTATAAAATAAACACGGTACAGGTATTTTGTCCTGTTAAGACTATAGGTCTATGACAAATAATTATTGTGAAGAATTTTATCTGGGACTACTGGCTAGTAGAACTAGGTGCAGGTGTATTAATATTATATATGGCTTCTTGGATACCTAAATTATCCATATAGTTTAGATATCTGCTCAGGCTGAGTGTCTATAACACATAACCTATATTTGTCATGATAATCAAGAAACATCACATGATTGCCACGCACTTTGAACATGATCAGCAATAACCAACTTAATCGTTATATCAACCATTAAGCTCCGAAGCCTGATTCCGCACGCCTCCAAAAACAACAACTTTCCAACAGCAATCAGAAAATAGTATAAAAGCCTTGGATTCAGAGCAGGAATGGGACAAACAGACAAAAGCCTTCTCCTTGAGATGGGGTATACCCCACAATAGTCAACATTATTAGAATAGTCATAATATACTAATATCATATACCGATGTTTAGGTTTGAAGAACGTAGGGTGGATTTGGCATTGAAACACACTGGCGGGTGTATGGACTCAAATCTCCATGTATATGCTGGACCGTTCAAAGTAAGCAAGATGCTTACAGCTGCTTAGTGCAAGACGCTTTGACATGGCTGGGGTCCCATGAGGACACTCATATCGAAGCTTTAGAGAGCCTCCATCATACTACATCGCAATCTGAACTAGATTCAACGAAGGACACCGAAAAACATACTGCAATCGCTGATGCAGAACCAAAAAGCTACAAATGCAATGATTGTGGAAAGTCTCTGGGATCGTGGGATGCTGTTCAACTTCACGCAGAACGAACGTAAGCGAGAAACTTGCTTGACCCAAAGACCGTCAAATTAATCCATCATTAGTGAACATCAAAACTTCGACGAGAGCACTGAAGAAGTGAGGTCGCTTACAGAAGAAGAGAAAAAGACGAAAATGGAAGAATTAAAGCAGAGGCTTGCCGAAAAGCGGAAGAATCAACTAGCGGATAGTATTCTGGATGCGAAAAAGAATGAGGTGAGGGTCCGCATCTTGAACCGCGGAGAGAGAGAGAGCCCGATTGCTGATAATGTAATGTAGGCAATCAGGCGGAAGAAGGGACAAGAATCAGAGAAAGCGAAGGAAGAATTGCGAAAGAAGGAGCAACTGCGTGACATCGACCGACGAAAGCAAGAGAAATTAGATGACGCTAGGGCGAAGGCGAAAATAAAAGCAGAGATTGCTGCGACGCAACAAGCTCGCCGTGAGGCTTCAGCAAAGGCCAAAGCAGAACGGGAGGGCCACACAGTAGATAATACTAACGAGTACCCACCAGCAGCACCTGCAGCGATTATAAACAAAGGGTCTACTACTCCTCATACTGAAGCCCGCCTATGTTTCCGAATGACAGGTCGATCGCCTATCACAAAGGTGTTTCCTGCGGAAATGACATTATATGAGGTAGCGTGTGAGCTCTCCAATGACATCGCCGAACCCATCGAGACCTTCATTTTCGAAACTACAGTTCCACCACGCAAAAGTTACGCACTGAAAGCACCTCTAGACTCTGGTTTGACATTGAAAGAAGCCAACCTGACACCATCGGCTTTAATTATGTTGAAATTTGAGATCAAGCCGAGTTTGGGCTAGCCATAGAGAAAATGAATAGGCGAAAAGTTAGATGAATATACAAACGTTTACCAAATATTGTGTCAGAATTCTTGGTCTATCACAAAGATCTAAATAAACTCCATGGACACATAGAGACAGACACAAATGAAAAGCTATAAGATTAAGGGAGATAAAGGATTACAGAGGTATCTCAAAAGTACAAGGTATCTTAATACATTAATTTTCGAAAATAATTAGTCTACTTAAATCTTGTAATATCCACCGGGGGCGGAGGTAACTGCTGCAGCTGCAGGAGCACTCGACGTCCAAGGAGCGGGTAAAGCGCCAGGCATACCACCAAAATTGTTGATACCAAGTCCAGACGGATATGCAGCAACACCACAGAAACATTGGCATTGACAAGCGCCGTTCGGGCCACTGCCGTTACCGTTAACCGTTGTGGCAACCCCAGCTGGAGCGGAATTGATTCCGCTGGGATTTCCGGCTACCAGAGTGACAGTATTGCTGGCAGGTGGTGCCACGGCATCCGTGGGCATAGCAGCGGTACCGTTCTGAGCTATTGCCATAGATTTGAATTGGTCGAACGACTTCTCCTTTGAAGGATTAATGGCGAAAGTCATTCCCTTTCCACAATGAGTTCCTGTACGCTGTTTACAATACCACCCTAAGAGGTGTTAGATATCGACACATGTTCAAAATTCAGGGATGCAACTTACAAGTAGGATCCGTGGAATCAACAGTGTACTTGAATACAGGGGCGGGGACGATAGTGTTGTTTGGATTCGGCGTTAAACCAGAGTCGATACCTCCATCCTTCTTGACACATGGAAGTAAAAACGTCGATTGTGTTACAGAATGGTTCTGTTTCATAAAATGGAACTCCACAACATCTCCAATGCTAGCATATATGAATTCAGGCGTATAAACTAGACCAGCATCGCCACCGACGATGACTGTATGGGTCATTGAAGGATTGGCATATCCTTTGACTGGGGGAGGTGTGTATGCTGATGGAGGTGGTGCTACCATTTCTACTGGAAGCGCTGTCTCCGTTGGCCAAGTCTTCGTGCAAGAGGTTGAAGTAGGCACGTATGCAGCATCCGTATATCCATACTGGGTACCCAATACACCCGAGATCAGCAAGGAAGTCGAAATCAACTTTAACATGTTGTATAATTCGTTTCTTTCCGTCAACTTAGGAAGGATTGCCTCGAGAAGTATTGAAGGGTGCCGAAGAGCGTTTCAGAGCGAGGAGTATTCCTGGTGATCCGCTCAGCGGAGAACGGGCTGGCCGTATAGATAGTTAGACGGTGATGAAAATTACACAGTAAGATTGAGGTGCCGGCCCTTGCTAACAAGTGGACTAGACCGAGGTACGACAAGAGTAGATTGACTTCAAGGGAATAGAAAAATAAAGACTCGACGCTCCAGCGACGATAAGAATCGAAACAAGGGAAATAAAAAATGAATGAAAGAGGGTAGGGTGATACCCGGGTTTGACTTTGACGATGCTACGGCTCGGTGGGTATGACACAGGAGGAAGAAAGAATCGGGAAGGATAAGGGAAGGAGACCTACTTAAGTATTCATTTGACTTGGAGGCTCCCATAGTAATTGGATTGGCTGGTGAATTCACTGGATGGGTTGAAGCAGCCTTGCAATCCACCGATGCCTAGTCCTCCTCTCTGCCGAAACAGTCCATGTAGCGTGTTGGAACTCGAGACTGTGGGAGCTTCATGGGGTCAATTTTGTTTCGCGGGTGGGCTGGACACGGATGGTGAATCCCTGCTCCTGAAACGGGTGCTGCTAGGCCTAGTTTTGTTTACACAAGACGGATCCTGGGCAAACTTACGAAGTGGGAGATGTATAAATTGTAATGCAAGTTTGAATGGAGTGAACAGACTAGGGAAGGGGTTTTCGTTGTTGACATTGAAGGGTGAAGAAACAAGTTTTCGTTTCTGTTGTGTCCGAGGTTGCAGCACCTCCTCAGCCTCTCCTTTTCTTTTTTTGGCATGAGGAAAAAAAAAAAAAAAAAGGGCCCACACAACTCTTCCAATTTCAAACACCTCTCAAGTTAATTATTATATCCTCGACGTTTATTTTACCGTGCCACAGTCTACTCGGTGCCTACTAACCGCCACGTCCAGATTCTCTAACTTCTGTGTGCTTTCCGTTCGTTTCATGGTGGACCCCTTTGTTCAGCACAACCCTCCATTGGCATATTAGAGCGTCCGGCTTACGCAATTATCAACTCTGTGCCTACTGTTGAGAACTCAGGGCGAAGGTTCTTGTGTACATACCTTCAGTTTCAAAAAATCGAGATTTATTTTTTTTTTTTCTTCAGACTCACGATTTTCGGACCAGACTTAGGGTCCACAGGCCCATTTTTAAATCTAGCTGTGTCATCTGGCGCTTTCGAAGCCTTGTCGGAGGTTCCTTTTCTCTGTGCTCTTTCAAGGTCAAAAAGCAATGTTATTCTTCTCAAGACTTATAACATTATTGCCCAAATCGACTTCATTCTCTTGGTCTTTACATCAAGACAATCTTCAATGTAAAGTTGAGAGGAGAAGGATCCCCGCGTCTCGCTAAACGAAGCTCCTGGACATTGCTCTCGATCATACGAGTCGATTGATGCAGTGATATGACATCGGGCAGGCAAGAGACCCGGGGAACATGCTGGTTTTCGCGACCTATCTATCTATCTATATATATATATATGCGTTGTGATTCTGGACTCTGGATTCATGACCCATCAATATCTGCGGCGTGATCGCAATAAATAAATACATGGGTTCGCCTCGTGGGTGGCCCTGGTGGCTCCTCTCACTCAGATTACTACTTGTTTACCAATGAAAACATTTGCATCAACATCAACCACTGTGGAGGCTCACTTTCCTTTACTCCCTTCTCGACGTCAGTCCAAGTCACATCTCGACCTTCACCATGCATGATTAGCCACTCGGTTGCAGAGTCGTCAAAGTCAACCAGACTGTCTGAAGGGAAGTGATAATAGGTTATTTCACGTGTCATACTGAGCTGGTATGTATTCTTGCCAGCGTGGATGAATCGGATTCGGATGATCCTACCAGGCTAGACCATGGGTTAACCTCTTAGACTGCCTGCAGTCTATTAGCAATATATCGAGATTGGGTAAACACCATCCTCTGCGTCTCCAGGCCCGTTTACCTCCTAGCTCCTGATTACTTATGCATGCTCTTGCCAATAGGTGATTGGTGTTTCAAAGTTGGGTAAAGTTTGCTTAGGTATCTGGGTAGCGGTAGATGGATATCTCTTTGTCTTTGGTCGGCATTCTGGCTAAATGCCAGCCATTTCAATGACTATCCTTCATCGATATCATAGCGACTTAAGTATATTTTACTGCTAAGTTAACAGACTATTAGTATATCCTATGGATCCAGCTGCCGTAATTGCCATTACTGTTCTGAGACTAGAGCCAAAATTTAGTTTGTCAACTAAATTTTACATTTGACCGGTTCAGGGCGCCGAAAATCCAAAGGCGGAAATAAGTCGACAGATCCAGTGCGATGACCGAAGCTCCAGAACTGAAGCAAAGCTGCCACTTTCCCAAATATTGCTAAAGGACGACCAGTTTAATAGTTATAAACCGGTGGTTTGGGCTTTGTGATAAGCTTAGAGGAGGTTTGATGTTACTAAACTCCTAACACTGCCATTGTAAACTGCACGGCTGTAGCTGGTATCAATCTACGATACATACTGAATAATAAGTACCGAAGTGTATATGTTACTTAGGCCCCTATTCGTCATCCTCGTTAGTAAATCTTTAGAATAACTAAGATGATAGATACGTGTCTACTTGTAGGTACTTATCTAAGTAAGTATACTTAGTTTAGATTGTACGTTTTTAACAATGCGCTTGATTCTTGGTATTGCTTTGCGTTGCAATATCTAGCCGAATGCTTTGTGGTTAAAGTAAGATGAGTAGTATTGGTATGTATTGAGACGTCACGCTTTATTTTAGTCTTGGTTTTGACGCTCCTATTCGCGTTGGCTTTACCTACCTAGGTATTGATGAATTGTGCAATTCATCAATATATACAAGTACTTACTTATGTATATGTTACTTCTCATGTCCATGCAACAACCAGCCATCAAATGTTAGAATGCTAAATTCTTATAGATTTACTGTACATGTACATTTCCAGATGCTCGAATCCGAGACCAACAACGCTAAAACGCAGCAGGCCTTCATCAAATACATGGCCAAACGAAACTCCCGCCGATACAGAAACCAAAACGAGGTCAAAGGAGATTTTGTGTAAGAAAAAGATAAAGTCCAACAAAAAAAAAATAATAAAAAAAGAGGGGCTCAGAACTCTCTATAAAGCTAAAAAAAAAAGTATTATAAAGTTCGAAATATACAGGTCTAATAATTACGCAAGCAGGCTGAAAAAATGACACAAAGGATAGGATGGATGATAGATGTGGNGGGGGTTCTGTTTAGAATCAGATCATCAAACGTGTTGGGAGATAGAGGTTGGCAAGAAAGCTGCTGAATATGGTACTGATGGAGAATGTTTAGATGGTAGTTCGGGGATGCGACACTATAGTAGCCCCCTTCGTTCGAGATGCTGGAAAGCCACGTCCGACAGGCCATGAGCGACCTTCTTTTTGCTGAGGCGCACCGCATCGGAAGCATCGGAAGAGGCACTCTCTGGACTGGCAGCAGACAGTGCAACATCAGTTGGCTGAGCGGAAGGCGGCGAGTTGGCTGCGGACAGGTACAGCTTCTCAAAGACTCTCCAGTGCAGATTGAGGATCTTGGCTAGCCGTTGGGGCATGGAGGTAAAATCGGCGGGTAATCCCATGACAGTGTCAGAGACTTGGTCGAAATCAGGCGCTTTTTGGTGTGCCCAAGCTTTCAAAATGACCCGAGTCCTTGATGCAATGGCATCAATAACCTTCTTTTCAAAGGATTGGTAAAGAGCTGATTGGGGTCGCAAATGCTGTTCAAGCCAGCTTTCCGCAAATGAGACGACATGGGCATCAGGAAATGCTTTGAAATTAGCCTTTCCGGACACATAAGTGGTGGCGGCTTGTGCAATTTGTAGAGCCAATGCCGAAGAGTTTCGCTGCCAGCGTTCAGAGACCTCCTCATCGCCATTTATCGCGTGAATGGCACTAGTAAGAGGCGCATAGGCATCCATGTCTACCTCTAGACTTTTGTTAAGACCGGTTACAAGGCTTCGAAAAAGTAAGAGACATGTTTTCAGATTTACGTCTTCTTTGATGTCAAATCTGATCGCTTCTAGCCTCTCTAAGTCAAAAGTGAACGTAGCTGGTGGTTTAATATGCGGCTTGGAGGGAATTAGTCGTTCAAGGACACCTGCGGTAAGAATTTCAAGATGGTCCAACCCTCCATTGGAGGATCTACGCCTTGTAACAAGTTCGTGGTACCAATCCTGAGTTTCTGATACGCACAATGTCCCTTTCTGAATCCTTTTTTGGAAGTGTTCTCTTTCGAATTCTGCTGCGGTGCTAACAAGGTAAGGCCTTAATGTTCGAATTTGATGGTTTGCGACATCCTGAAAGAAAGTAAAATTCAAGTGTTAGTATGGGTCTCTAGACGCTTTATAATGGTCATAGTGAAGAAGCAGAAAGACTGGATACAATATATCGTAGAAGAAAATGGATAGCGAATAGAAGCTCGGCTTTCAAGCATTACTAGTATATCACCTAGAAGCGATATTTTGGACATTGCATTTTTGCATTTTTGCGGGTGAAAGGGACTTACGAGTTTCATTGCCTCGAGAATACCAAAAACAGATCGCAACCCTTCGACCAATAAGCGTGGGCTATCACGCGTTACCCCATCCTTAATTTTGCTAACCATATCGTCAACCCAAGAATCTCTCATCGGAGCACAATGGGCTTTGAGAAGCCCTGCCAGCCAAGTAGCTAGCCCTTCGAAATTCAGTAGGCCGTATTCCAGTTGCTGTATCATTAATTGTTGGTCGAATACTTGTTCCACCGTCTTCTGGTCACGCGTTGGCACAAGGCTTAAGAGTATATCACGCATAGTGTCGAGGAGAAGCACTAGCCTTTTAGGCTGTAGGCGAGTTGTTATCCCTCTTTGGAGGCCAATCTGATTTCTCCTGATATTCTCGCATTCTCTTACGATGTTCTCCCAATAATTATCAGCCTGAGCCTTCTTCTTTTGGCCTCGCTGTCCATCAAGATTTGGTCGAAAGTGAAGAGCAGCATCGAAATATATATCATGACGGAGGCGAGGGTTGTTGAGTATTTCCTTGAGATCCAATTCTTTTAGTGTGATCAAATTTACTGGAGGCTCATTCAGCGTCTTCTTAGACTTGGGCGCAACAATAGTTTTCCTACAACATACGGTATTGTTCGGTATCTGATGGCCGACGGCGGGCGCCGACATAGACCGCGCGCGCATTATCTTTGAAGAGGAGGAAGGGACCGTGGCCTCCGCATCGGAGCTACAAGATGGCTGTGTTGGTGACTCGTGCTTGACCGGATTTGAGGCAACTGCTGTGGGAGATGTCGGTGTTGTGCTTGTGGGCTGAGGCTTTTGATTTTCAGACCCATCAAGTTTGAACTCCTCCATTTGCAGAGAGCGTTTGATACGTTTCGCCCTAGTGGATTGGTCGCAGTCGTCGAGTTGAATGATTCGCCGTTTGCCTCTTTCCAATTTTGTATTCGAAGAGGGTGAATTTTGACCGACTGTAATCAAGGAAGATTGGATGGCAGCCGACGACGCCCTACGAATCGCCCCCGACTTGCTATTCTCCGGGGCTGCCGATGATGTGGACGAAAGTTGATGTACAGGAGTAGAATTTGCGTGGTGCTGTTCCATCCAAAGAGACCAACTATGTCGCCTGACTATCCAAGTCCACGGTGCCTATTTCGATATTTCCCGTTACTGAAAATAGTGTATAAGATAGCCGATTGCTGTTTGGTGTGATATATCGTGATTTTGGATATACGGGCGTGACAATCGATGAAAAAAANCTGGAAAACTTGAACACGGCAAGACGCTGTCAGAGATAGAGGGAAGAGTGAGAGTGGAGGTGACGCTGATACTGATGTTGGCGATGCCCGTTAAGAAATGAAAGAAGTATCAATCAAACAAGGTAAGAAGAAAAATAAAATTCTTGAAGAAAGGAAAGAAGTCTTTCTGTTCTGTCAAGGGTTTTTTTTTTTTTTTTTTTTTTTGGTCCCTTTTTTTTTTTTTTTTTTTTTTTTTTTTTTTTTTTTTTTTTTTTTTTTTTTTTTTTTTTTTTTTTTTTTTTTTTTTTTTTTTTTTTGTTTTTTTTTTTTTTTTTTTTTTCTTGTTTGTTCTTTTTTTTTTTTTTTTTTTTTTTTGGTCCTTGGTTCTTTTCTTTTTTAGTTTCCTTTTTTCTTCTTCTTTACTTTTTTCTTTGGATCCGTGATGGAATTTAGACTCGAGGAGCGCCTGATTAAAAAGGGGATTTATTTTGTACCCTAGCCAGCTTCTTTCGTTCGGTCAAACTTTTTTTTTTTTTTTTTTTCTCTTCCACCACTGTTATTATTACTATTATTCGTTATTACATTTAAGCATTAGAAGGAAGAAGTAGGTACTTTACTTAGTACCTACCGGGGATACAATACATCGGTGGTTGCTTTCCAATCGCTTGCTTTACTTGAATCAACTGCCTCCTGCTTCAGGACCCAAGCATGTACATCCGTCGAACAGGAATGCATATACTGCGCCTACGCACACATAAGCAAGCAGGTAAGCATAGGAGAGTGAGTGCCTATGTCGGCAGACTGCCTGAGCTTCTGGCTCCGTCCAGAAC
The DNA here is from genome assembly GCA_036971555.1 of Drechslerella coelobrocha. NCBI lineage: Eukaryota > Fungi > Ascomycota > Orbiliomycetes > Orbiliales > Orbiliaceae > Drechslerella > Drechslerella coelobrocha. The sequence continues at coordinate 21,502 of JAJTUH010000001.1, forward strand.
TGCGACCAAGCCAGCTTTCCCTTTCTTTCTTTCTTTCTCTCGGCTTTGGAGGGAGGGGTCGAAGTGAGACTGCAGGTGGACGCCCTCGAACTCATGTCTCAGATTTAGTCCTTCCCAGCAACTCGGCGACTTACAGCCAATCATGAAGCATAAGCGTTTTTGTCCATGCACGACGCTGCTTACCTAACTTCACCTTCCAGTGGAGCAGGAGGACGACGATTCTCGCTTGCCTGAGGTTTCTAGTCTGTTGTTTAGTGTATCGCGTTGCAGAGCGCATCTGCTTAGGCCAGCTATTAAACTCGCTGAGAGCCGCATCCCTCTAGTACGAACATAACAACGTAATATCGTCAACTTCTAGATCCCTAAGAGTGATTTGGTGGCGGTGCGATGTAGCACCAATGGCAAAAACTGCTGCAGATGGCCTCTCAAGGTGTTGGAAGGGAGGCGGGGTCACCACGAATGTCGGGAACTAGACTGGTTTGACTATTTCAGTATTCTCGGCGGAGCCCTGTCGGATACAATCTGCATACCTTGGTGAATGCTGCAGCCTGTCTGTTTCGCTCTCGATCCTTTTCTCTTTCCTGGAATCCTCGGATGATGGGAATCGAATCCGCGTTTGGCGTATTCCGCCCGCTCGACTCCATGAGCTGAAACAATATTTGGGCACGGAGGCATTTGATGGAACTGGCTCAGGTTGTTCTCCTACTCCTACTTACGTGTTAACTATACTAAGAATTCCCCGCTAAAGCAGATTAGCATTCTGCTAACGGCCTTGTGGACACCGCCCTGATTCGGTGTTAATGTTAGGTCTGGATTCACAGAAGATTGGATGAAAGAAGGAAGGAGAGGTGAACAGGAGAAATGGATATAAAAGTGAATATTTGCTTGCAGCACGATAGCGTACCCGCAAAGGAGAAACCCCAAGGTAGCCCAACCTGCTCCTTTGCTTTTTACCCAGTCTCGTATGCTGAAATACAACGACAGCCTCCTTAAGCAGTATTATTATTACTGCTTTTCTGAAAGCCATCTAGAGCTACCAAGGTAAGTGTAAATCTATGCTCCTTGGATCTCAAAGGTTGATATGATTGCAGGTAGATGGTTGTTAAGTGTCGTAGAGCATTCAATCGTGTTAACTTTTTTATTTTTTATTTTTTATTTTTATCAATCTCGACGAGAAACATGTCTCCGGGAGCACGGAAGCGCGGGGTTTAAGTATCTTGGGAACAAGAGTGAATATAGGGCATTAGGAAGCCTGGATTATCTCCTTCGTCGAATTCACATATATAAGCCTAACTAGCTCATCGTGGGCGTGTGGGAGGAGAACAACCAAAATAACGGAATCTCATCTCGCCCTTCGTTGGTGGCCTCCCGAGCATAGTCCGTGGTCCCGTGCAAATATGTACCGTCCGTGTCCATGTGCATGTAACATGTAAAAGGGACAGACTTTGGGATTCCGGATCTCAAATGCTGGTCCATGTAATTATAAGGTACATACCTGTACGCAGTCCCATGGGTATCACTCTCCTTATAATTACTATTCCCCTGAGTTACCACTCGATTAATCCCGAAACAATTAATGCTTCTCTATCTAAAAGTACATATTTGAGTACTTGCTTAAGTACTTATTTATTCACCTGTTGTTTAATTAATATTTATAGCAACTATTAGTTATTGCTGCTGCTTTACTAGCTTACTGGTTGCTGTGCTTGTTGCTTAAAATGTTATTGTCGCTAATACCAGTGTGCTTCCTCTTCTTCTTCTTTCGTCGAAATAGGGATTCAACCTGTCACAGCCGCGTCCTTGTCCTATTATTTCGACGACCACAAACGATTCCAACATTCCATTCCACCCAATCTACTATCAAACCCCCCCTCGATAAAGGTCTGTCTGCAGTCCAGCCCCCGAATCCTCGCCGAGCAATGACATCTCACACTCCATCTAGATCACCTGTCGATGTGATCATCTCATACCGGTAGAGCCCATTTGCGACGGACGTCTTCGCGCCCTCTCCCGTGTCAATGCCTCGGTAATAATAATAATTTTTTGTGACAAAAACAATAAGATACACCAGAAACGGAGTTTAGAAAGGGACAGAAAAGGAAAGAACCCTTCATCGTTAATCCAAATTCCACGTCTCTACCCCATCCTCATCGCCATGGCTTCGGGCGACGCGACCTCGGCACCACTGGCGGAGTACTTCTGGATCGCCGGAATGGACACCAACTCCTATTGGAACTCACAGTCTTCAAAATCTCTAACTACCTCACAACCTCCAGTAAGAGGAAGCCTCATAGCTGAAGATTTGCCGGAGGCAAGAGAGCCTGACGATCCAGTCTATCCTGTGAGAGACGATTCTTTGGGGTTTCGCCCACCATTGGACAAAGGAAATTCCGATAAGGTGGAACAAGTCTCTTCAGGGTCACAGGCAGTGCCAATTCAAGATGGCAGTAAAACGTCTACAGCGGAAGTCGGCATGTTTGGAGATAGTAGTGGTTCTAGGATGTCTACTCTCTCCACAAATTCTGCAACTCCGAGTTTCGCGGATACAAAGCGATCTAGTCAGAGTAGTAATGCCACTATCATCGCTGGAAACTCGAACGGCCAGTTCCGACAAACAAACAGCAGTCATGGTGACACTGTTGCACAAACTACAAGTGCAGGTTTGAGCATCGGTGATTTTGATTTTGATACGGCGCTTCGAAAATTCGCAACAGAACGCGAAAATTTTTTAGAGGACCTTTCTTTTGCAGCAGGGGCAATTCAACATCAACCCAAGAAGCCCCCTCCAATAAACACGAGAATCCAGAAAGTCATGGAGGGAAATAATGGCACATCAAGCTTGGCTAAGAGTGGCTCTTTACGGCGACGTATATCCTTGCGTGACCTCAATTCAATGCGCAGGGCTCCTTCTGTCGTAAACCGGGCAGGTAAGTCATTTGACCTCTGGCCAGTCTCCCGTTGCTGCAGGGATCAAATCACCAACTAGTACTAGCATCCATAAGAACATCGAAACGATTGTCGAACTATAATTCAGTAATCCAAGTTCCGGAGCCACTAGCCATGGATCCCAAGATGCATCCACTCAAAAGAAAATTCGAGCCTGTATTACTTGATAGATACCCACCCAAAGCAAACGAATCTGCAGAATCTCGCACCCCATTCCCGGATTTCGTTCCAATGCAAGTCTCGGACCCGCTAGTCCTGACATCAGTAAGCTAACCGTGCGATCAATAGGTTTGCATTTCCAAACGACATAAACATTGTGTCTGCAGATGAGCGCCCGCGGTCTACGTGGCACGGTTTTGTAAGTATATATACACCTCCCAAAGACCTTTCATGATAATTATATTAACTGAGTGTCTCTTAGTGTATGACTGGCGGCGATAATTCGAGGCTCTTCGGCGTCTGCGTTTTAATCTGGATACCTCTTAACCAAAAAGCAGCTGAAGATGTCGAGCGCCAATGTGAAGAGTGGCGCCGTGATAACATGAGTCCTGAAGAGCGAGAGCTTGCTAGCAGTCTTGGAGAGAGGTCTGTGGCTTTAGGTGATACATTGCTATCTTTATTTTTGTTACTGACCGGCTATTGGTTTTATTCGAAACAGGCTGGCCAGCGAAAGGGCGAAATTATCAAGGCTTCTAGCCAAATTGCCATCAGTCGTCTCTGATTTAAAGGCTAGAGAGAACCTTGACGACGAGATCAATGCCACAGAGGAGAAAATTGGGCTTATGGCGGACCTCCTCCGCCCCGTTCGCCATGGGGCAGCTTCAAAAATCGAAGGCTTAACTGACGGAGAAAGTGGTCTTTGGATACCTCGAGCGTACGGGATTCTCGGCAAAGACCCGTCACTGACATCTTTCTACAAAGAATGGCTAAAGGCTGTAGTGGTTCCTATGGTTGATGGTTGGATCGCCAGAGTGCCAGCATCGTCTTCAAAAATTGGAATGTGGCAGCCACTCGAAAGGTATCCGAACATTAGCTTTTTCTCTGGGATTCATACCCGTACTGACCCCTCTATAGATATGTAGTAAATTTATGCGACGAAGCAATGATGCCTGTCAGCTCCAAAACGCAGGTAGAGCTTGCTATTCGAGAGTTGCATTTATACGCGCGGAAAGAAGCATTGAATGAAGCTCCAGGCTCTCGTAATATAGATCTCTATCCATTATTCAGGTCTCTGTCGCTGGAAAATATAATCACGCTCTTTGAGGTAGGATTGCAATGCCTTTATTGATTTATCGTATCTAACAACAGACTTAGTATTGTCTAGCTGAAGCCCGGATTATCTTGCTCTCGTCCAGCACAACAATGTTGACGCTCGCCTCAAGTTCTTTGTTACATCTGTTGTATCCATTCACATGGGCCGGAATCTATATACCGATTCTACCAGCAAGGCTCCTGTCTGCTATTGAGGTTATATTGGATTCATATCTATCCCATTTCTCAAAGACGTCAATGCGATAAATTTACTGACTAGTATAATTGATGAAAAGGCTCCGTGTCCATATATAGTTGGTGTTGAAAAACGCTACGAGAAACTCGAGTTCCCGGAAGATGGATGTGTAGTATGCGATTTAGACGACAATTCGATTCTTTCTTACACGGAACCAATGCGACTTCCCAAACAGCAGCGCCGGAAGTTAATGGCTTTGCTACAATTGGCCTCTCCTCATCATAATCGCTTTGGGGTTGAAACTGGACCTCCTGCTTACGCTTTAGAAACATTTCCTCACAACGCATTTGCGGCCGAGAATCCCAGCATATTCCTATCAACTCCGGCTCCATCTAACCTTGCAAAGCTGGTTTCCTTAGCATCAAACTCATTTGGTGATATGGCTGCAATTCAATCAGGTTACAGAAGCCCAATATTCAATGTCTTCCTTCAGGCCCGCGGTTTGAGCAGGCCTCAAGAGTTGCGCCCCACGACCAGTGGTACCATTAAAGGCAGCAATCCGCCTTCTCCGAATTCCCCTAGGTCAATTCTAGGTTCTTCTTCTTCTCGAACAGAATCTGGAAACACTTTAACTGCAACTTTACGCGGAAAACGTTCGGGTAATTTTGAGACGCTAGCACAACGGAGAAGCTCTTCGTTTGGAGTGGACAGACAGGTCCCGAATCTCCGCCGTCCTAGCGTTCCTTTTACAAACCATTCACCCTCCCCTTCAACCTCTTCCCTTGTAGAAACAGGGTCAACTTATAATCAGTATCCGCCTTCCGTTTACACACCTTCTACGTTAGCAGCCTCTACTATAATACCTCAAATGCTCGTACAGCCTGTTCGAGACACAGCTACGACGAAGTGGGTAGAAGGGCACTGTTTGCATTGGCACTCCACTGACTTTGACTCTTCATGCTCCTTCTGTGAGGAAAAGTCGGATGAAGGCTTGTACTGTTGTACCGGTTTGTCACCTCCATTAATTTGATAGAGCGAACCTGTCTTTCTAACTGCCGAGCTCAGCATGCAATGTCATCGCTCATAACAGGTGCTCAAACCTATTATTTCTTCCGTGCCCTGCCGCTTTTCATCCAGACCAGATACGGGCAGCATTTCTACGCTGTTTCGCCAGCCTCCTTTACACATACCGGAGATTCATGCAGCCGTCGTCCGGTGATCCCAAAAAAGGGGGGAAGCTCTACAAATTCAATATCGATGGCTTCATTAGGAGTTTACCGAATGATGCTGCTGAGTATATTACATTCTTGAACGAGACGCAAGCGTTCAACGAATTCATTGAAGAACGCGAGAGCCTCCGTGCAGACGATCCGAAGGTCATGCTCTTTGAACAGGTGATTATGTCGAAGAAAAACCGTGGCAGAAGCAACTTTTTCAATAAAACGAGTAAGCCGTCCTTAATTATATGTATAGCTAGATTACTTCAAGTTCGGTGCTAACATTATATTTAGAAGATATGTCGTACTTAAGTGACGCATCGGATCATCTTTGGAGGACCTGTAGTGTTGCGGTTCCTTTGGGTTCTAGGATCCCTGGGGAAACAAAGGCACTTTTTCACCGAACCCCCGCGAAACTTGACCCAGGCCTTATGAAGGAACCTCGTATCCAGCACGGCGTTCCAAAAGTCAAGTCCGGGAAACCTACAAGAAAACCTATTCCCTCTGGACCGAAATTTGACGAGTCCAAGGCAGTTAAGGCGATGAACGGATGAAGCGCGTCTCGGGCCGCATCCGCTCTGTCCCAGGGTTCATATTCGGTTATTAGCGTTACCCAGGTGTTTATGGATTAAATTCTTGTATTATATGTCTCATTACCATTTCCCCGGTCTGTTAAAAATCTCACTAGGTGCATTTTTTCCTACAGCACCTTTAAATATTCTGCGTATTTCACATACAATTGGTCAGAATTGGGAACCATAGGAGTTATGGAGCCGCTACTTGAATAATATTTTCCGCTTTGTAGTGTTCTGCTCTCTTTGTATTACGCTTAGGATCAACGAATCCATTGCTCTCCTGAGGCCCTGAGAACATGAGAGATTCCTCTAGATTATATTTGGGTATTTGCCCTGTTGTCGCTCGAGTACCATAAAGGCAACTAGGTTTTATTTTGTGTACCCTTTTTGGTTAAAAGAATAGTCGGTCAATCAACTGGGTTTTTCGATACGAGAATTAGATCAAGGTTATAGCAATGGCGAGCGTTAGTAAGCACCTTTGCGTCTATCTGGGTCAATATCGGCTGCTACTAAGTATTTATCCTCGTTTGAGTTACTAAACCGCCCATTATGGCTATATGGATATATGTTTATTTGGTTCAGAGCCGAGATGCAGATAGAGGTTTGCGGGTATAGGAAAAAAAAAAAGTGAGGTACTGACATATCAATAGTAATCACAGGAAGTAAACGGAACCTATGGACTAGTAACTTTGAAGAGAGTGGAATGGGTATTGCAAAACACAGGGATAGCCTTGTGCAAAGGTATTTCCAAAAGGAGGAAATTGGAGTTTCCAAGGACCAGCGTAAGCAACAGAAGCCGTGCTGTGAATCTGAAGGTGAAAATTCCTATTTATAAATTACCCTCTTCCCTTCCTTTCCTTGCGGTATGCCTGGAAGGAAAGAGAGGTCTACGCCCAATATTATTTCAATATGGATTAGAGCAAGCACGTGAAGCCTTGGGGGATATTGAAGGTTGTATCAGCTGATAGTCTCGAACGGCTGTTGCATTGACTAAAAAAGTCTCGTGATTTTAGAAGAGGGATAAGGGAATTGTATTAGAAAATGTTGAGATCTAAACACCGGTTGGAACTGGCCACACCTAATTAGACTCGGTATCAAGGGACGATCTCGAAAGGGTTTCATCTGCAGTTTTAACGTCCTTGGAGGTACCGCTTTCATCCGACCTGCGTTCATCTCCTCGATTTTGCGTATGGTCCAGCTTGCTTTTGCTCTTGTTAGTTGAAGCATCTTTGTCCAAAGCCTCCGTGTCCTTTTCCTCTTCATCATAGTCAAACATCTCTGTATCATTTGAATCAGTCAGAACTTCGGTGCCGTCCCCCAATATTATTATGCGGCCTCCCTCGCGACTAGCGTTGTTACTCGCGCTACTATATATTTTAATCGTCTCTTCTTCCCCTTCTTCGAAATTGGTATAATAACTAGGAGGGCGAAATCCGTGTGTTTTAGGTTGAGCTAGATTTTATCAATAATGACTTAAGCGTTAGTATACATCTATCGACGGAGGGTAATGCCCCGCAGAGAGGGACTTGCCATACTCTGGCGGCGCGCAAGGGCCGTCTCCATCCGCAACTCTCTTTGCAACCATCTCGTACCATTCTTCCTTCGTTTTACCTCGCAAGAATGCAACAATGAGGATCGTCATGTTATCACAGCCAACACCTCCAGAGTCACCCGAAGAAGCCAAGCAAGCATCCGTCATATTCTCACAGATCTTCTGTAGCTCCTGCTTTTCAACAATCCCTCTTCGCACAAACTCAACCACAGCCTGCGATGATTGGCAATCCCAGATTCCTGTAAAGAACCAACAAATTTTAGCTACAAAAAAAAAAGCGACTGATAGCGTGTGAATTCAATCGCTTACCGTCACAAGCGATGACCATAAATTCATCATCGTCAGAAAGGTCGTGTATCACAACATCCGGGAAGGATGTCACAATTTGCTGCTCCGGCGGGAGATCCGCGCTCTTCTTGAACTCGAAATCCCCTATCGCTCTTGATAGAGCTAAATTTCCGTTTACCCGACCAAAATCAACAAAACCACCAGCCGCTGTGATACGAGCCTTTTCGCCTATGATGTTCCCCAATCATATCATATTAGCCACTCAGCCCAGTAGGGATGTTGTAAGGATTGATTTCATCCTAAAGAAAGAATAAAGGGTATTCTCGTATGTATAAACGATTATATGAGTTTGACAGATCTAACCTTCATTCTGGGGCTTGTGGTCAAAGGAAAGCGGCTTAGCTCGGCCCTTGACGCCTAGGACGGTGCGGGAATCTCCAGCATTTGCCTATTCATATATAAGTCTAAGCATTGTTTTCATTAGAGGGAATATGCAACAAATATCTTACGACGAAGATTCTATTGTGGGTAACTATCGCCGTTGAGGCGGTGCAGCCTGAGAGTTCTTCCTTGTATTTTGGATCTGCCCATCGATGGTATTTAGGTGTTAGTAGCTGGTAAACGACAGGCTCGAATCATTGGGATAGCTGTGTGGATTGTTACCCTGTAGAATGGCTCTATCGCAGGCAAGAAAGCCATCCTTCATTGCCTTCTCGTAGTTGCCAGCTGTGAAATCTGCCTGTTTTGCCACAATCTTGTGGACATTCTGGCCACTGTACAAAGCCACAGCATCTCCCCCATGTCCATCATAAACGCCGAAAAAGCTAATTCGATTTTCAGGTGTCGTCTTGTTGTTGTTGCTATTGTCATTATCGGGTTGAAGATCGAGAACAGCCGCGTGCGCATCTTCCATGCTTATACGCCACCCTTGCATGCTTGAAAGTCCGAAGTAGAGCCTATCATCTTCACCTTGCTCCGATGTCTAGAAAGCATAGTGCACAAAATGGTCAGGAGCAGTTTAGTTATAGGCGCAAGGGCAATGTAATGATGGGAGCAGGGATTGCGATAGTGAAAGGATGAAGACAGGATGTGATAGATTAGATAGTGACGCATTCTTATCTTCGATTAAATTGGTGCTTCCATACCTTTTCAACAACTGGTTCGGATAATGTCTGACCCATGGTGGTGGCTGAAAGGGATCTATTGTTTGTTGAGATAGATGACAATAATGATTAGATAGGGCGGAGGGGAGGGGTGGGGAGGGGGGAGGGAGAGAGGGGAGAAGCGGGAGAAGATGGGAGAGGAAGAGAGACCAAGAGAAGCGAAAGAGGAATTCAAATATTTGCTACTTGGTATGTTGCGGGGGCAGTGGATAGATGGGGATGCTGAGAAAGGCGGTGGGGACAAGCGATCGTGTTAAATGGAGCTTTGGAAAACTTGAGGTTCAAGGTGACGAGAACCAATGGGAAATGAGGAGGGGCCCTAAAAGTGACCCAGCGGCTTCTTCCTGGGCTTCCTGCCTCTTTTTTTTTTTTTTTTTTGCAAGCTCCCAAACAGCCCTTTAACGTTGTCGAGACGAGTGAGAGCGATGGAAACAAGTAAAATAAATTAAGTAAAATATCCCGGAAGTCGGTAACGCTGTTGCTGCTGCTTCTGTGAGGAATAAATTGATAAGCGGGGTTCTATGGATATAGGAGGGTTGGCGGATGCTGCGGTTGTACTCTTTTTTTGGGGGGGTTTCCTCTGGCACTCTTTCTCTCTCTCCACGTCCGTCGCTATCTTACTCGCAATTTGACTACTACCACGTTTCCCTTCTTCTTCTTCTTAGGACTGACAACGGCGGCGGAGATGGAAGTGGATATGGGGACGTCGTGGTGTATTCTTAACGGTGACGACGACGATGAGGCTGCTCGTGTGATGTGGAAGGAAGGATTTTGACTGAGTGCCCAACACGGTGAGCGAGCTTGAGCCTGTGCCGTTAATAAGAGGCGAATATCCTCCTTAGTCAGCCCATGATTCTGCGTCTCTAATCGACCCACTGCTTGCCTAAGCTCCGTACTTAGTTGCGTGCATGCACCTACATGCACATTTACATGCTTTGCTCTGGAGATTTCGATAGCGCCGTGTCTACTATGTTCTATCTTTATCAAATTACACAGCTCTGCAGCATGACATAAAAAAATAAAACAAAACAAATAAGTAAAGAATAGTTCAAGTCCGTAAGTCACCAGTCGCAGGTCGTTCCCTTTTCATGTCCTGTTGCTATTTTGATGATCGCCTGAACAAGGCTGATGATGAGAACCGATGAACCGAACCCCACGCAACCCCACGCAACCAAAGTCCTCCAGCTACGAGTAGACAGTTTGATGTAGCAGAGTGGCGGAAGTATGTACGCCAGAGCGCACGCTGACGTTGCCCCAATCAATTCAAAGACTGCACCAAGGTCGCATGTCAGAAGGGAGAACAATAACGCCGACAGCACCAGACCGCTGTAGGAGCCATTGTTAGTACATAGCTAGAAATAGAAAGAATTCTGATATCGTGGGAATACTTACGTAGTAAACGCGAGATGACGCCAGAAGTCAAAGGGCGCTCCGGGATACCAGTAATTGAGCATAACCTAGTTAACGTTAGCTAATAATACAGCATGAAGAGTTTTCCTATGCATTATACCTCTCGACACACGAAAGCCTCAAGTGGCAGAGTCGTCAGCATATTTAGACCGAAACAACTAAAAAGAAATTATGGCTCTGTTAAAAAATGTAGTTTCGTAGCAGGGCTTAGTCATTTGACATCACGCATACAATCGGGCAATATTAACCATGAGGTTAGAGCTTGGGAAATTGTTCAACACGTTGCCCATGGTTTTGTCGCCAAATGTTAAAAACCCAGCTAATGCCATCATCATACAGGCAACCATAGATATACCGGTTGAGTAGTGAGTCACTCGAGCGAAGCGATCAAGAGTTGGCTTTCGCAACGACCCATATATCAACAGAGAATTATGATCTAATTATCCAGGTTGTTAGCGCGCAAGGACATTGGAAGCATTGGGTTAAATGGGTGTCTAATACGGCAGACAAACGCTATGGATGATGTATATTCACAATTAGTGACTCTAAGCTGTGATTAGGAATTATCATTGTTGCTGTGACATACCGAAGCTAATCACGCCAATGGCTTGAAATACCCCAGAATTTAGAGTGAGAAGCGGTTTAGAAAAGCTACCCCTCAATTCATTCGCAACCAGAAACCCTTGGATTATGACAGTAAATATTATCACCAACATGCTCACAAGAGCCAAAGCTGATGCTTTTGCTAGCTAGATGGTGATAAGAAACACATCGAACCAGGTCAGTTAGTTAACCCCCCAGGAAGAGAAAGGAGCATATAAGCAACATACCTTTGCAATATCACGATATAGACTAAGAGGATAAGAAATGCCAACGACACATATAATTATAATAGCCCTTCGATTTGTGAGGAGCCAAAGAACTGGCATTTCTCTTAGACTCGGGAAAATCGCAGCCAGGACGTGTGGGATCGTATCGCCTATGATAATGCAAAACGCGATCATTCCTCCAAATGCGCTTCGATACTCAAATGGCAAATGTCAACAACAAAATCATATGAAGAGAGCTGCCATAACTCCACGGGGGAAACCTACAAAGCCCATTGTGCAAGCTAGGACGAAGTTAGCTCAAGTGAAAGATAGGACTGTAAGGGTAGCTTTGCCGTACGGATATAGATATCAAACCCCACTTTCCAAAGCACGCGCTCACTGTTGATTGGAAAGAATTTGCTCCCGAAAGCTTAGAGTTTATAACAATTAAATTTATGGTCCAGTCAACCTGGGGCGAATTTCCGTAAGCGTGAAGTTCATTTGTATGGCTCGAGTCTCCCAGGTCGAGATATTTTGGCTTACGAGGACCGTCAAGACAACCAAAAGGACTACACCAGTCGCGAGCCCTGCTTGTCGAAACGCATACGGTTGACCTAGATTTTGCAACGTAGAACATTAGGACCTGTAACGTATCTTAGCAGGATATAGCCTCATGAATGTATTACCTATTATACCCGCGCCTCTGCGAATCTTCGTCAATATCCCTCCCTATAGATCCTAATGCCGCTTGGGATCGAGCTCACATAATCGAGTTTGCCATGTTCATGAACGCCATGTTCATCCCGCTTCTTGCTGAGGGATTTTCGAGATTTCCAATGTCCATGCCAGCAACTACAACCGATGGTGCAGCGATACTGGTCAAAAGCGGTGCGGTGCCTCTCTCGGCCGCAAGCCCAAAGTCGTCGTCGTCATCGTCGGACGAGTTGAGAAAATCGTCAGCACCATCGTTGACCCATTGAATCTCGCCGGCTCTGGAGTAGTCATTGTTGTCACTCGTTCCTGTGCCATCCGGCGCCATTAGCTGGTCTGTAACGTCAAATCGCACATATCTCTTCGCTTGGGAGTTCGGAGGCTTTGGTGAAAGCGATTGATTATCCTCAAGAGCGCTTGCAGCTAGTTTGTGACTGTGATCCTGCGCTACCGTGTCGGAAGAAGTTCGAGGGCTGCTGGCGGGCGATGACGACGATACAAGCAAGTGATCCTCATCCTGCTGACTGCTTTTCATCTCATTCCGGGTACAAGGCTGATGACGGTGGTGGTATTTGAAGGACAGATTCTGAGTACCCAGTTACAATCTAAGTGTTATGTTAGCGCGGCTCTTAAGACTGCCCAGGAAAGGGATGTTATGTTGGATCCTGCTGGCTGGATCTCACTCAACTATCTGCACAGAAAAGAGTCGCTGTGTTCACCTAGCTCTCTTCAAACCACTCCCATTCATGCTACTTGCTATATTCACTTGTGTTATGTTTTGCCGTTAGTGATTGAAGATCATTTGGATTTGAGGCTTCCGGTTACATGTATGTACATGTGCATGCTGCTGTTGTTGTGGTTGATAAAAGCGTAACGCGCCGCTTTGTCCTCTTCGGAAAGCACAAACTATAGCTCAACGCCACTGATTGTCCATTCAAGTCTTCTTCAAGGACATCAACATTCTTCGCATTCTTCTCTTCGCATCGGGACTTTCTGATCAAATCAACCAACCCACTGCTCCAATATACGGACGCTATCCTTTTCGGCTGTCGCGCTACTAAACCATAGCAAACGTGCTTCTCAAATCTTTACATAAACGAAGTTCTGCTGGGTCTAGCATGGCGAGCATTTTCGGGTCAACAGCGACGGCGACGACGTCCACTGCTACGCCCGCAAGTAGCACTCAAGGCGACTTAAAAGGCGATTTAGAACTAGTATCGCCTCCTGATGACAGCATTCAAGAAATCGCCTTTTCACCCACAGCCGACATGCTTGCAGTCGCGTCTTGGAACAAAAAGGTGCAGATCTACGAAATCATGCAAACTGGTAGTTCGGCTGGCAAGGCAATGTATGAGCATGAAGGCCCGGTTTTGTCTGTTTGCTGGTCTAAGGTAGAGTGTTTGATGCCCCATGAATTTGATTAACTGTACTGACACATCTCGCGGCAATATAGGATGGATCTCATGTATTCTCAGGTGGTGCAGATAAAGCCGGCCGAATGTTCGATGCTGCCACGGGCCAAAGCAGCCAGGTCGCAGCCCATGACGCGCCCGTCAGATGTGTCAAAGTTGTGGATATACCGAACACCCAACCGCCAATGCTCGTAACCGGATCGTGGGACAAGACACTAAAGTACTGGGACTTACGGCAACAAGTCCCTGTCGCAACAGTGACATTGCAGGATCGCTGCTATACCTTGGATACGGCTCAAAATCTTATGGTTGCTGGTACTGCAGACCGCTACATCGATATCTTTGACCTGAGGAACCCTTCGACGATATACAAAACCCTTCAGAGTCCTTTGAAATGGCAAACCAGAGTCGTTTCCTGCTTTCCCAACTCCACAGGTTTCGCTATCGGCAGCATTGAGGGGCGATGTGCAATCCAATATGTCGATGAAAAAGATAACAGTTTGAACTTTTCTTTTAAGTGTCATCGCGAAAATCCCCCCAACCAGAGAGACGTCACGAATGTGTATTCGGTCAATGCAATCTCCTTCCATCCTACATACGGCACCTTCTCCACGGCCGGCTCTGATGGGACCTTTCACTTCTGGGACAAAGATGCCAAACATAGACTAAAAGGGTCAGCACCCCCTTAACTTTCCATGGTATAACGTATAATACTGACGAATGATATTTGTGACTAGATATCCTGCCGTTGGTGGTACTATATCCTCCACAGCCTTTAACCACAACGGTCGCATATTCGCATACGCCATCAGTTACGATTGGTCCAAAGGCTATCAAGGAAATACTCAGAACTATCCGAATAAAGTCATGCTACATCCAGTTAAAGATGAGGAGGCGAAACCTCGGCCACCACAGGGAGGAAAGAAGAGGTAGAATTTAGCGACGACCGAAGATAACTGCCCGGATCTTACTTCATGGGAATTTTTACATGGGGTATAATAACTATACTTGTCTCAGGGTTTTATAACCTACCAATCCGATCTCTCAATCTGTTTACCCTCCCGCGTTCTTTCTTTTCCTTTGATGGCGATAATGTTGGCGCCCCGAGGATTACAAAATGGGCAGCTTTTCGATAATTGTGTTATAAACATGCAACTTTAGTTATTTAGCATTTGTGGTGCTTGCCTTCCCACGGTGTCATTTTATTACAATTTTACTTCTTTCTCGACATTCTTAATAGTTGCCCTAGAATTCTTCAATTACCACAGGACAGTAAAAACCACACGCTCCGGAGGGGTAGTGTCTGCTTGGTCTTGTGTTGAGCTGAGGCTTGCCTGATGGCAAGAGATACAGGCGACTCTAAAGCAGAGCGCGTTTAATATCCTGTCCAAACATAAGCTTAGAGGCACGTGCGTAAATGGGAAACTGCTTAAGCATTCGATGTTTTCCTTGGCCCAGAGATGTCGGTGATCCGGGCGTGAGTGAAAGCGACTCACCTACTGTCTGTTTACCGCGGGACTGCATGAACACTCGCAAACTATACTACAAAGGTTACTGTTGTCTTGTAAACTAGACGCAGCTGTGAACCTGATTGTCTGTGATAATACGTCCTGAGGGTGGAGGCTGCTGGTTGGATACCAGTGGCCCGTCGTGACCATTCCCCTTTTGTGAGTTCTGCGTTGGGGTAAGGGATCGAAACTGAGTACGTACGCCCCGGCCACTTCATAATCACTCCTCTTCCCTTCAAGAATTTCGCGCACCTTATCGACGACGTGGCTCTACTCTAGGTTCACATAACAGCCTGCAATGCTCTTGTCAACATGCTGTCGGAGGAAATTCCTAAGGGCCAGCAGCCTCATGCTGCTCTTACTGGGCTCTGTGTCTGCGGATAAATGTGCGAAGGACTATCTCATCAGCTCATTGCCTGGTGAACCCGCAGACACCACTTACAAGATGCATTCGGGGTGGGTTTCATCTAAGTATTCCATCTATGAGACGGCTGATCCAGTGCCTAACGCAATTACCTGGTTCTTAGGCACATAGAGGTTGATAAAGCAACCGGCGCCAACCTCTTCTTTTGGCATGTTACGAATCGACATATAGATGCTCGGCAACGAACCGTCATTTGGCTCAACGGTGGTCCTGGTTGCTCATCCATGGATGGCGCATTGATGGAGGTTGGTCCCTACAGAGTGAAGGATGGCAAGCTTCGGTACAATGAAGGCAGCTGGCACGAATTTGCGAACCTCCTCTTCGTCGATAATCCTGTCGGAACAGGCTTCAGCTACGTAAATAGCAACGCATATTTACACGAACTGCCGGAGATGTCCCGGCATTTCGTCATCTTCCTCGAAAAATTTTTCGAATTATTCCCGGAATACGAAAGAGATGAGGTAGGATCACATCGCCATCTTTTACGTTGTCTGAGCTGACTTTCTACGGTGGCTATAGATCTGGATATCTGGCGAATCATATGCTGGCCAGCATATTCCCTACATAGCCAAAGCAATACTAGAAAGAAATAGAGCAAAGGCCAAAAAATGGAATATTGCGGGCCTCCTGATCGGGAACGGTTGGATAGATCCTAGTTGGCAGTATCCAGCTTACCTCGAATTTGCGTATTACTCCGGTCTCGTTAAGCATAATTCCGACGTTGCGACGAAGATTGAATCCCAACAGGCAACCTGCCTAGCCCATATACAACAATACGGCAATCAAATCGATGTTGGGTCTTGTGAGGAAATCCTCCAGCTTATCCTAAGATTGAGCTTAGATGAAGAAAAAGATGGCAAAAAACAATGCTACAACATGTATGACGTGAGGCTAAAGGAAAACTATCCTTCTTGTGGTATGGCTTGGCCTCCAGATCTTGAATATGTGACTCCTTACCTACGTCAGCCGGATGTTGTAAAGGCGCTGCATGTCAACCCTGATAAGATTACCGGCTGGGAGGAATGTTCTGGTGCGGTTAGCGGGTCTTTCCGAGCAAGAAATTCTCGCCCATCGATCGAAATCTTACCGGATCTCCTGAAGGAGATGAAGATTATGCTGTTCAGTGGTGACCAAGATCTAATTTGTAACCACATCGGCACAGAAAACCTGATCAAAAATATGACGTGGAATGGTGCCACGGGGTTTGAGACAAGTCCTGGAGTTTGGGCGCCTCGATCAGAATGGGTCTACGAAGGGAATCCAGCCGGGTACTACCAAACAGCGCGAAATTTAACCTACGTTCTGGTATATAATTCATCTCATATGGTCCCTTTCGACGTTCCCCTACAATCTCTTGATATGCTCGATCGATTTGTTGGTGTCAACAAAGAAGGCCTCGGTCGTATCCCTATGAAGCCCAGCGGTAAACAAAGCAGCAACTCAGGTTCTGGATCAATACCTGCAAACGCGACCCTGTCAGATGAAGAAGAAGAAGCGGAGCAGGAAAAACTAGAAAAAGAGCGGTGGAAAGCTTATTATCGATCTGGAGAGATTGTTCTCGTCATCGTTGCCGTTGCGGCCGGAGTTTGGGGCTACTGGGTTTGGAAGCAAAGGAGAGGAATGACAGATGGTCATACCAATGGCATTGCCTACACTGGCCTCAGCCAGGGTAAAAGATCTCGGGGGCCGGACGATCTGGAAGAAGGTGAATTTGACGAAAGCGAACTCGATGATCTTCATGTCGCATCTCCAGTTTTCGATAGAGAGCCAGCAGGCGAACGAAGGTACAGCGTTGGCGGCGATTCAGACGACGGTTAGTTACCAAACAGGCTAAGATATAATCATGTTTTTTGGTTCTCTTTTCCTTTTTTTTATTTATGGCACATATGCATTGTTAATTTTAGGGCTGATCTACGTATTCCGCGGAATCGATATACATTGATCTTTGTACTTTGTTCTCTGCCCCTTCAACCTGGCGTTCTGGTAAAAGTTGTCTGGATTTGGGAAAATTCCGTAAGGAGGCACCAAACTCACGCCTGACTTTCATATTATCTAGTTTGCGAGACTCAGAAGCTTCTCTCCAGGTTGATTTCGCGGACATCCGGGTTCGTTTGTTCTCCTTTCTCGAACCCTGTTCTCCAAAAATGCGTATGTTTATACCCAGTTACATCTACGGATTATATAAACAAAATGGTTATACTAAATTGGACCAATGATGGTTACTATTATTATCATGATGATAAGTATACTTTTTCTATTATTTCCAATATTGTCTTGTTGTTCTAGTTGATAGGTATGCCGAGACCTTACCTCTGGCATTTCGTGTCATCCTGCACCGTGATAATATCATCTCACCCTCGTATCGAGGCTCAAGCGATCACCAACCTCGAGATCCACAACTCCTTTAAGTTCATTCCTGAGCATTCTCAATTCCTCGATCCCTTTATTCACCGTCTCTTGCTCGTTAGCGCTGAATACTTTGATGGATGCTTGTAATATATATGAATCGGCAGGGTCTAAAGGCTGCAAGGAGTTCTCGGGGAGAGGGCAGAATGGTTTGTGTGGCAGTAGAATTCTTGTAAGTGTGACGTAGATATGGTGGTAGACAAAGTAATACCCGGAGACGATATATTCGGAGAGAAAACTACAGCAGGGTAGAAAATGTCTCGAGTTAGCATAATACCCGCCTTTGTTGGAGGTCGTTGACGAAAGTTGGACACCTACGTGTAACCTAGGCACTCTACAAAAGACAGCGCATCGCCTTCGTTGACGGCCGCATGGTGAACCATGCGCGATGTGACTGGCCGCTTGCTGTTTACTTCCGGCAGGTCTGAAAATCTGATAGTCCATCTCTGCTTTCGAAAATCGTAAGGGGGGGCATCTCCTTTTGATTGTAGTTGAGCTGGGGCTCCTTCAGAGCTGGCAGCAGTGGAAGCGGCTGGTAGAGGTCCGGAGTCTACCTCCATTGCATCACCATTTCGGCCGACGCTCTTTCCATTAGTAATTTGTTTTCCTGGCTCGGGCGTCCTGGTGCGATTCGGGTCGCTGCTTTCGAGGATCTCAGCAACGAGCTTCAAGTAGTAGAAGTCACCGGCAGCTGAAGTCGTTGGGCCTGCGCTACTGTTTGCAGTGGTATTGCCGCCTGCTGCTTGTCGGTTGCGTTTGGGTTTATACAGGAGGTGGTGTTCCAGCAATTGGGCTTCGGCCATACCTGTGATGGTGGTCAGAGCACGTTTAACTGGGGCAACTCTCGAGTTCGAAACGTGGGCAAAGAGCGTAAGTTCGTGCATCGTTCGGCGAGAGGAACAAGTTTCGAGCCAGGTGAGGAACTCATCAGATTTGTGCTGTAGCAGCAGCTAGCTTTGGCGGCATGCGGTCGTAGATACAATGTGAAGTCCTGTTTGCAGGAAAACGAGAAGTGTATGTATGGATAGGTACTTAAGTACATTTTAAGTTTTTACCTCCACACAACCCTCGAGGTATAAGTACCTAGGTATCCTTATACACGCGCGCGCACAGCATAGATATACCAGGGCTGAGTGAAAAACACCATTCAATTTCACTGGATCACTGTAACATCGTTGCTAGTATATGGAAAGGGTTACGCTTGGTTGCTTACACTGAAGAGAAGCGCCTTCATGCTCAGAAATTTGACACTATCTTCCCTTATAGTAGCCATGAACTCTGGCAAACATATCGAATTGGTTGTTGTTAAAAAAGCAGGGACGCGCAACATTGGGATTTTGCAAAACCAACCTTTCCTTTCCTTCCAACCCCGTTGTGGTTTCAACAGGAAAACGCAAATTCGAGCATAGACAAGAACCGACAATTCCTCCCCCTCCTCCTCCTATCCTCCTTTTTTTCCATACCACCTAGTTTTTTTTTTTATGAGTCTATACTAGGGAATTCAAAGATGCGGGCAAAGGTAGAAGTCGAGTGCCCCTCAGATAGAAGCATGTTGCCGAGGGAACGCGAGGCTGATTACAAAGTGAAAAAAAAAAACCCCCTCCTAAGGAATCTCCAGTTGGGAGTAGAGCAAAACACAAAAGCGGTAATGGCTGCTAGATAAAGGTTCGGCGATAGCAGCAAAGGAGAAAGTGAGTAGGTGAGATAAAAGTTACATATTGGAAACATGATGATCGAGAATATGCTGAGAAAGAGCGGCGGCCACGTGCTGGCAGACAATTAATCCGCAACTTCTCTTCAGTGTCAGCGTATATACCCCTTCTTATCGCAGACGTCAACTCAACGTGCTTGAAGTCCTGAGACCAAACTATTATGCGTGAAATGTTTAAGCTTGTGAAGTTGTTTATATTTTGTCGAATTCGCGATTATAGGAATATTTTTTTTGGCGGCGCGGTCCGCAAGAGCACTGGGTTTAGCCACGGCTTTAGCTCTGGGAACGCCACCTCACAGGAATCCTATCTTCTGTTTCTTTTGGCTCAATTGCGGGGCCTTCAGTCTCCTCGGGTTTCTCCTGGACTGCCACATCATTATCGGGTTCCGGGCTAGTTGACTTCTTCTGCAGAAGACCCTCCTTCACAGGGCCGCCTGAGCTGCCACTACTCATCGAACCAGAAGGTGTTCCAGAAGCCGAGTTGGAGTTATGCGAGTGTGGAATATTCTCAGGAAGAGGGTGCTTCGAGCCAATCTGTGTAACCCCTACATCGGATGCTTTGCCAGCCTTCGAAAGTGCGTAATCCCCCGAATCAAAATATTTGCGCTCCTATTGAGTTGTTAGAGGGATATGACCGCAAGGGTTCGGGTATCTCCCGAGCAGAGAGCCAATTATACCTTAAGTTTGTTGCTCAGTATGTCTTTCTTTGAGGGGAGCTTCCCATAGAGACGAAATAACTTCTGCTCTTCTTCGGAGAGAGACTGTACGTCACAAAGGACTACGCTTCAGCAGATTGTATTATACCACGAGAAGTGAATCGTATTCTCGGGAGGTTCTGATTGCGTGTAGTTTGGAGGGGGGGGATAAGAATTGGAAGACATACGGCGATATCGATTTTATTCCTCTGGTGAGGGAGCATTGTGCCTTCAGGGTCGGGTGAGGGTGGCTGGTAGTACGTATGCTTGTATGGTCTTCGGGGCTCCTCGGGCTTCGTCGGAGGTTGGAGATAGTGCGTGGGGTCGTGAGCGGGGATGTCTTAATCGAATGGTGGAGGACCCACTTGCATCCGCCGTCTGGTCTACCCGTGCGCCGGTTCTCCTCTTCAATATATGCACAGGAGAGGACAACGTTGTAGGGACTGTATCTCCGAGCCTCAGGCGGCAAGTATTCGTCCAAGCCTTTGATTGAAATAGCCACGATTGGAGTGAGAGGTTGTTGGACTTATGATGTCTGGGCTCAAATGACAAACAAGATAACTACTTAAGTACCTAGGTACCTAGGTACTTAGCACGCAACCC
Organism: Drechslerella coelobrocha; assembly: GCA_036971555.1. NCBI lineage: Eukaryota > Fungi > Ascomycota > Orbiliomycetes > Orbiliales > Orbiliaceae > Drechslerella > Drechslerella coelobrocha. Next base: position 42,379 of record JAJTUH010000001.1, read on the forward strand.
GATTCTATTCAACTCAGCAAGCAGCCCATCAGGACTTTAGATAACTCGTATTCAACCCCATTCTCGCCAGAGGTACGTAAGAAGACAGGTACCACAAAGACTACACTAGAATTTTTCAGGAGGAATGTTTTGTGCGCTTCTCCCACCCTGGCGTTTATAACCACTCAACCTGCTGTATTTTAAGTTTGGCTCATCCTTGTTATAACTTCTCACATGTAAATGTGTCCGCGGCTTGATGGCTCTACATGCTTCAAGTGTAGGTGCGAGTAGGTGAGCAGCGGGACACCCATCAATTATACTACAACTGGTATTGAGGCATTATTTGAGAAATTGGAATGCGGCTGTCCTCAACCCCCTTATTTAGAAGTGTTAGATGTTAAGGCTAGTTCCTTGGCCCCATTTCCGGCAAGCTCTCACCTCTCCTAGCTCGGAGAGAGACCTACCTAGTGGATAGATACACGTGAGCGTTTGCCAGCCATTCAACTAACTGATACATTCCTTCTCAAATCTTTCGGTATCAAAAAACCTAGCTTCAATAATATTGCCATTGAACAGTCGACCTTCCAATGCATTTACAGCCTAAGAAGTATTGAATAAGATTAGTATCGACAGGATTGCATGGGAAATGGTCATAAGTAACTCACCCTCAGGGCTGATAGTTGACTTGTGAACTGGACAAAGACTTTAGACGATGCATCCACGGATTGCTTGTGAGCAATATGAACCCTCTCGATACGACCGTACTGCAGGGCCGTGTAAGTGTATATAGCACCCGGAATCGCATAGAGGGTTATCGCTATTACTTACCTTCTCAGAGCATTCGTCTCCAATCTCCTGCATGAGGATTGCTGGATCCTCGGTTTCCAGCCCGTCTACCATTCTGTGCAAAACAACTACCTCGCTCATCTTACCGAACCTGCCTTCTTCTTCAACGCTTCCTCTTTTGTTCTTATCCATTATCTTACCAATACCTTTGTTATCTTTGCCCTTGGTAGCTTTGACTTGGAGCGCGTGAACCATGCCAGATGAGTTTGCGCCAAGGCCACTGCCTTTCGTCCAGCCATATTTAGACATGAGCCGTTCCGCAAAGCCTTTTTGGCCAGGTAATATCGATCTGGTTCCGCCCTCTCCTGATGTTGAGTCTAGATGCCCATCTCCATCATCATTCGCCTCGATTTCGGGTAGTTGATTCTCTGATATAACGTCTGGCGGAGCTGGCGGTAGGTTGTATATCACTGGTGCACGCGAAATAGTAGCGTCAACCCGTAGGTTAGTGTCGTCATTCGTTGAAATAATTTTACTTCGCGCTGTCATCTCCGGAAGCCCATTGGATTGTAGCGAATGGTTCCCTGGTTCAGAAATAGGTTGTCCTTCCTGCCTGACAAATGCGAGAGCGCCAGACGGCGATGTGCCATGCTGAGTCATCCTTGCTCTCATCATCCATATCTCGTCCCCGGTAGGTGCATCGAGTATTGCCGCAGGCTCCGGTGAAATCTGCGCAACAGGGTAATCTAAAGTTGGTGGTGGTGCAAATTCTAGGTTTGTGGGAGGGGGAAATCCTAGTACGCACGTGTTACGAGAGGAGTGACGGATGCTCGAACCAACGGGTGGACTAACGTACCGCTTCTAGAAATGTGTTCGCCTTCTTCATCGGATTCATCAGAACTAAATGCGTGGCGTCGACCATACAGTTTATTGCGCCAATCACGTATTTCATGGTCCCTTTCCTCGCTTTCCTTATATTCTTCGTAAAGGTTTGGCCTCGATGGGTCGTAGATATCATCCCAGCTCTGTGTGGATTTCTCGAACTCCCTTTCTTTGTTTTTCTTTCTACGCTTCCTGCCCCCCCGCTGCCGTAAACCAGTACCATAGAAGCCATTCACATCGTCTTCATCCTCATTTGTAGCCCAGTCTTCAAGCGTACTCTTGATTACCGGAGCTCGTGTCGTAGCGACTCCACTAGTCGCTGCTGCAACCGAATCACGCTGATCGCCAGCTATATCAGGTTTAGACAGTTTTGTAAATGTATTCATTCCCGCTCGTTTGATATTCTTCTGTTGGCTTGGTACTGGGCGGCGAGGTATGGGCTGGAATCTTAAAGCTGCGGCTTAGAATCCTCAGGGGAGGGAAGAAAGAGTCAAGAGTTTAGCTAGTGTTCGTCTATTCAGAAGATAGAAACAGATCAAGGAGGCAGGTGCAATATTCAATTATCTCATGTTTCATAGATCGTCTTGAACACAAGAGACGCTGAATGGGTGTGTCTGCAAGATGAGATGAAATCAGATGAATGATTTTGTGAATACCAGCTGAAGATACGGGCTTCTTCACGGAAGCCGGCTGATCGCTGTTGCCCATCCCATCGTTTGGGGGCGTCTGAGCTTCGGCAGGTGTGAAAATTACCGGCGGTTTGGCATTCTTCGAGGGTGTCTGGTTATTGCTCATTAGTCGTGGCTCTAAGAGGTCCGCATAGAGGGACGTCATCCCTCTTCCGGTACTGGCAGCCATCTTGTATGCTTGTTGAGCCCACCCAGGGGCCTGTGGCTTCCTCGAAAAAGAGTATCGGTTTGAAGTTGCGGTTAAGGCAGTTGTTTTGTTGTTGCGTGAGAGGACGCGCCAAGTTTGCGATTTAGTTGTCTTTGTTAAAAGGAGCACATTGTTGGCAAAGAGTTCACGAGCGCTAGTGTACATTTATGCAGATGTACAATACATATCAAACTAGAAGAGGGTATCCATTCAAACAAAGCGTGTGTGTTTATTTTTCTGACATTCAGATGGACATTTTTGCCCCAAAATCTGATAAGTCAGGCGTGGGATGAATAGTTAAGTGTTAAAACGCTGCTTAACAAGCAAGCCTGGGGTAGGTAAACCCATGATATACATCTATCGGCCTGCTTGCACCGTCCATCTAGCTGCTCACCGTCCAAGTTTCTGCGATTGGGAACTTGTATCGATGAAAACACTCATCTCTTTCACCATGAACTCGTACGTAAGAAGGGTCATAGCGGATGCTGGCACCGCCCGAACCATATTCGTACCCATGCCTGCATAGAAAGCTCTCCAACCTTCCTCAAGATAAACGGTCTTGACAGCATGCATCACTCCTCTGTATCTTGGTAAAAACGGTTTATTAGCGGAGCTGCTTTCCCCATTAACTCGCTGCTGTGTCTGCATGCGAGTTCGGATAACTTCATGCGGATAGGTTGCTGAACTAGCGCAAATCTTGCTCAAAATGCTCGCAGCCAGTATTCCTGTCATATTGTAAAATTCTCCCTTGTTGCTATTCCATATCTCGGATTCTCTAAACACTCGTTTGAACTCTTCGTATAGCGGAAACTGGACAGCCACATGACTTAATCCTAGCAAGGCAGGTGCCAGACCCGAATAAAAGGCCCTAATGCCTTCAACCCGATACATGGTTTTAGCCGCATCTATAGTCGATTTATAATGCCAAGGAGCCTGGTGTGTAGATGTATTTTGGTGGGCTTGTGACATTAGTCGAGTTTTAATAACCCAAATTGGATTGGTGCAAATTGTTGAGCACCCTCCGGCGATCATTGCGGATATAATATGAGTGATCCATGGGTTTTTTCTCTCTACCATAATTAATAAAAGTTAGTGTGATCTGCAAGATAGATATTTTACTGCGGACAAGTAATACCCCCTGCTTTGAAATACTCCTTGGCTCTCTCGTAGACGGTAAAGTAGACAGCCCAGGTGGGAAGGTAGCCCAATATTATAGGCCCCAAACCTCTATAAAATCCAATAAACCCATCTTCGCGCCATATTATATTCGCAGTACCAACTAAGCCCCTATAGTTCGCGCCTTGTGCTAAGTGGAGATTTGGCGCTCCAGCGGCTCGACCACCAATAGATTGAGGTACTGGTGCAAACCCCCCCTGCGCCTGGAGCTTTGTTTTAATGACATCGAGAGGGCAGGTGACAACTCCAGAAGCAAAACCTGCAGTTGCACCAGAAAATGCATGAACAAATCCAGGTGTGAAGTGGTACCCGGAGGGATCTCTTGGGAATATAGGCGGTGGGTTCTCTTCACGGTGATGTGTATTTGAATGGGTCCAATATCTTCCCGATTCGGGCTCATCGCCTGTCGGCGTACCATCGTGCTCCGGAGAGTTTGAATCTTTTGGCAGAGAGAAATGGCCGTCCGTCGAACGTTCCATTCTGCCTGAGGCTACCATGTCATACCGTAATATCAGGCACTAAGAAAGAGCCACTCCGCGAATAACGTTGACTCTCAGGTTTGGCAGTACTTACATTAAGTCAACGGCGTAAGCCGTTGATTGGTGTGGGATCGTTAGGCGGACTATCGTTGGTAGTTCCAGCAGCTGTAGCTGCTACGAGGTACAGGCTAGGTGGGGGTACTTTGGTTAGATGAAAACGTAATTGTGAGCTCTGGTGCCAATAGTTCAGTACGGGACGATTGGACCGGGTGTCTTCAGACGAAGAGGACTGCAATTCAACTCGCTTTGACGACCCTCGTGGGATGTATTGCTTTGTTTGAGAGTCGGTATGGGAAGATTTTGGGCGCCGTCTAGTTTGCATTGCTTTATACTTCAATAATCGGACGACAATTTGAGGATAGAGAAGTGTTCACTGTTAGGTGGGTAGAGACAGTGGGTAGAGACAGTGGGTAGAGACAGTGCTTGAAGCAGGATTTCCCTGTTTCCCGAGCAATCACAGATTGAAGTTTGGGGGATATGTACTTTGGGCTAGTTTCCGGGTAGCTCGCTATAGGGCTGGTAGCAAGTTCAAGCGCTATACCGAGGCAAATTTGGGAGGAGGCGTAGACATTGGTGTTTGGAGGGCACGAATCAATGTCGTGTGAGATAGTTCTAAGCTGGAAAGGGTGGATAAGTAGACCTTATATATTAGCAAAAAGGTACCTCTACCACCAGCTGACTGCCAATTAGAGACACTGTAGGAACATATACTCAAGGTTAAACACTTACTAGAGTTACCCAAGACCCTGCTTGTACGTTCATGTCCAGCAGCAGGACAGCCGGTGGCAAGCTGAGGATGAGGATTGAATGTGCAGTTACTAATTCTCTGGGAGATGAATCTTAGGGGCATCGATAGCGGGAAGGGTCATCGCGCTAGATGGTGGTCAATTACAGACGTTCGTGGGGAGTATGTTGCTTTACCCGCGATCTCTTGTCCTAACATCACGGGTCGATCGTGGGGCCAAGCCAAAGCCAGACGTCCCGGGAGGGTTGATTATGTAATCAAAGTATATTTTCCCGGCAAATGACGTTCGCTGTGGACATTTCGGCACCAGTAGACAACGCCCTCACCGCATTCTTCTACGCTCAGCGTCACCATCATCATATCCATTGCCGCTTGTGTCGACCTTGAAGCCACAATGACATCGGTTGTCCCCAAGCTTGTCAAATATATTGTCGCACGGCCCCGACTATACGGCTTTTTGAAGCCAATCGCCGAAAAATATGCAGACCTGGCGGGATACCGAAAAGTCGGGTTGATGTGAGGACCCCAAGGACCAATCAATACTCCTTATATAGTATATGGACGGATCTAACACTTTGTTTTCTATAGGTACGAGGATCTATTGCGTGAGGAGTCTCCAGTAGTTCAACTCGCATTGAAACGGCTTCCACCAAGACTTGCCTATGATCGAGCCTTTCGGATACGGCGGGCCTTACAGGTATGAACGGCACCCACCAATAACCCACCACCACATCTAGAGAGGTGTCACTTGGCTTATCCGGTTTGTTTTATTTGCTTCGTAGTGTTCTGTCACCCATACCCTTCTACCGAAGGGAGAGTGGATCAAACCTGAAGAGGTACGGTTTACCTCATATCTCACCCTTGTGAAGAGTATAATGGTTGACCTTCTACTAGGATGTTCCATACCTGTCTCCTTACATCGAGGAAATCGAGAAAGAAGAGAAAGAACGCGAGATGTTTGACGCAATGGTCAGAAAATAAGTGCCACAACAGAATATGCTTTCCCTCAAACCCACCATCTGTACAGCCATTCTATCAAATAAAATACTTTGCTTCCCCGTCTCCTTAAACACCTGCTTGGTAATTAGTAATGATACCAATTTCATATCATTTAGTTTTTCAGGGTAATTTATAGCATCGTGTTCAGGCCAGCATGCTTGGAGGGAAATATATTAGATTTATGCTTTCTTGGCTATAAAAAAAAGAGGTCGTCGTAAATGGAATGGAAAGGCCATTGTCCTCATGTAACATTATCACATCGACGATATGCTCACTGGGATAAAGATTACGTTTACAACTGGGCGTCGACGTCCAGTTCGTAGGTTAGGTAATAACTCTATCAGTGCAAAATATACCTAGGTACTTGACCAAATCTGGAACTCTATTCTGATACCCTCGCCC
>JAJTUH010000001.1:48783-60405 GCA_036971555.1 Drechslerella coelobrocha
CATCTCTAGCAATAAAAATAATGCATATTGTTTCGCTGGAATCAGAGACTCGATAGGTGTCGGGAGAGTCCTATACTGGCTTGTAGCATTGAGTTTGGATGCATATTGAGTATTGAGTCCCTCGATACACTCCCCTGGGGGGGCATTTATAACACCCAGCAGCTACAAAAACTTGAGGATATATTCCGATTTGGGACCTACGTTCCAATTGCCCTCAAGGGCCATGCTCGCTGCTAGAATCGCGCCGCTTTTGAGCGTTTCGCCTCGCCATCCATATCGAGCTACGGGTGTAGGCAAACAATATGCCCGCCATAGTAAATGCCGCTAGCGGCATAGTAAACGCCTGATTTAGAGAGTCAGCTATCGATTATACCAACATCAATCATAGCTTCCTTTGTCAACATGCATCTTCACCTTTGGGGAAAACCGATTCCTCGACATCGCTGGTAAATATATGTCTAGATATAGACGGAGTGATTGGTCTTGTCGTAGGAGATATGAGCGCAATTCTCCACATTCTTTCAGACTGATAGCGAATTCTGCTTTTATCTTTCCCAAAACGGCTAGTCGCTGGAGGGCTTGGTAAAGTGCTAATTTGGTGGTCCCTCGGCTTGCAGAATTGTTCCGGTTTTGCTAGCCGCGTGTCCCTTTAAGTAGGTTTTGGGTCCTGAGGCTAGGTTTTGAGGCTTTGAACTAACACAAATGAATGCACACCAGAGGCCAAGCAACACATGGAACTGTTGCACCTTGTCCATTTGACATGATATCAGTCTCGTAGCCAGACTTGTGTTTGTGCGGGCACCAATCCTGTCAACTCCACAACATCGCAGTACTAGTCTGGTTACGAGACTGACATGATGACTGACATGATATCTGCATCAGAGTAGGTTCGGCCACGTCAGGCTCCATGGAGACTACCTGGCTGCCGTTTTTAGGAGTAGCCTTCTCAACATAAATGTGTGCATGTTGCCTTTCACCACATCAACAGAATTTCATAGACAAGTGGTTAATTACGTTAATATAAGTAATTAATATTTTGAAATAGTACACATAAAATTAAGTTTCGCTGGTGTAAGCCGGACATAGAGTGGGTGTATCAGCGGAAGCACAAAGCGAACAGCCTTTGTCCAAGATCTATCTAAGATCCTAACCTAGGTCCGCGTCTGCGTCTTAAGGCTTTCCTGTCATGCACGATATCAGACATCATAAAATTATTTCGGAGATATAAGATAGTACCAACCCGTAGCTAGGTCTGGACTGATTGGACTAAGGTAGGGAGCCACGGTTTAGACTTTCGACAAATCTCTCAATCCCCCCGTCCCTGTAGCTAAATTCTATTTCTGTCAGACGTCTATTCATGCAGACAAATTTTGACGATGGCCGATAAATAAGCTCGCGCCACGTCTATATAATTGACTTATTTCCGCAGCAACTATGTTCATAGACGTCGAAACGATAATCCGTAAGCTAGTGTAGGAATAGAGGGGAGAGAGAAATTAAGTTTAAACTGAAGTGCGAGCCATAATAATACCCTGCGCCTGCTTGGTCGACATATGTTCCTGTTCGAGCATGGGCCGTTGTTACACAGTTTGGCACTCGTTAAAGTTAACAGGGAGACTCCGTAACTCATTTAACTCTATGGATCTACAGTTTGGAAATCGGAGCCGTAACGCCGCTTTGGTCCCTTCAGTAGTACAAGATTTCAAAAGAGAGCCTTTTATCTATGTTTAATTTTCCCGGCGTGTCTCCCTTCTCTTCGGATCTCGGGACTGGATGGAGAGCAACACGCAATTTCTCTTACGGGCCAGAGTCAGGCCCGCCCCTCTGCCATCACGCATAGCTTGGATCTTAAAACACCTAAGTACCTAGGTAGGTATCCTAGAGCTGCTGCAAAGCGATACTTTCCAGTTTTATGCTGGATCGGCAATCGGCCAACGGCAAAGCCATCAGGAAGGCTATTTCAAGACCCCTCGATCCTGACAAACTTGTTAGAAATTACAAGATATAAACTTCAGGTTGTTTCTTATATTCTATACGAAGGGACTGCTGGTGCTAGCTCTCCAGTGACAAGGCCAATTCGATTCACCCGGAAAGTACCTTAAAGCAGGCTGGCTGTTAACCCCACCATCATCCATACCATGTTAAATTTGCCCCGTCGAATTCAAAGTACCTCACACTTTTGTTGTAGAGTTCCGTGTAACAATACTGTTGTAATCACGAGGCTGAACCCGCGAAGTTATCCCCTCTCGCCCAACGGAATGTAGCAGATTCCGCAGAATTACATTGCGAAATATACATGCACAGATGATCGACCTATATAAAGAATATCCGTATGCCACGATCTAGACCTTGGTCGTTTTTAACCTTGGAAATTAGAGTGACAGGAGACTGGTAAACCAAGTAATCTGATCAACCCGAGGTTCCAAAAGTAAGCCCTCCCTCTTAACATGGTACCTATAACGGCTATCTCTTGCCTTTGTAGAATGATACATGTATACATCGTGCACAGATTCCGTTTGAACGATGCCTACGGTATTACCTTAGGCACGTATTGCATGAACAACGGAACCGGAGCCCGCAGTGTGAAATCAACAATTTTAGGGCGACGATGCCTGATTGGGTTGGTTTTACAAGTAGGTAAATATTATAAATGCGTATACATGATGAGCCAACTGGTATTCCAGTTGAGAACCGCTGGCTCTTTAAACTTGCATATACGCATCACAGCCAGAACGTCCGAAACGCTCTTACCCCCACAAGAGCGGCGAGTATGCGCAGGCGCACAAGGGGCTAGAATGCCAATTCAAAGTTACTAGCTTTCTAGTATAATGCGCAACCGCTACCCCGTGCGCGCTGTGCATGCGAGGCGGAAATGTGGAAGCCAGGCACATCCAGGCTCGAAATAAAGCCGCATGATAGTGCATATGTACGTGTTTGCACGCATGCCAGCCAGCTCCGATCGAATATATACTAGATCTGTTAGAGAGCTTGTATACAGCTGTATCCCGAACCAGATTCTCTCCGACGTTTAATTCTAACCTCCCTATCGACCCCCTCTCTTAATTCTCGTTGTGTCGTTCCCTTCGTCATCTAACCTAACAATACAAGAGTTTTGAACGGGAGGCTGGCCATAGAGACGGGGTAGGTCATTCCAAAATTCGGGCTCTCGTACAGAAAAGCTGCAGGCAGGCTGATTTGGTTATTTTTTCCAAGCCATTGATAAGTATCTCTGTCGACACAACCTCATTTTGCGGAGGTGGAGGTGAACGCAAATTAAATTTAATGACCGTGTGGGTGTCGCCTAGGCTGCTTTATTTCCCAACCTCTTCTTTCTTCCTCCTCTCGCGCTGCTCATTCGATGGGCTGGAGTTGTAATTTTGAGCTAGCAAGGGCCTGTCATATTACACTTGAACTCGTACACCGAAAAATGAAAAATGGTGATCGTACCTTTCCCCGCCCACCCCACCGCATACCCGCTATCAGCAGGATGCAAAATACATTCTTGCGTGAGATACAGGCCAGGAGAAGAATGGCGGGAACCACGTCATTCACGTGTGCACGTTTGGTTGCATTTCTGGCGCCTGAGTGCCATGGTGGAAGTGGCAGCCTAGGACGCCAAAGACCAGCCGTTCAGTCTCCAATGACTGTCCCTCAGGAATGCAGGTGGTCAAATGAGAGAAAAGAACTTTGCACATATCTCACCAAATGTTGTTACCTAGACATCTAGACCGGCTCTTGTCAGGTTGATGATCGACAACTTTTGTCAAATTGTGCGACTTACTACACGCATACCATCGGACGGGACAAGGGAAGTATGATAACAAAAAGCTAACCATTAAGAGTAAATTAGAAGCAGTATAGACTCGGGGTTCAAATTATTAACAACCGAATAGAAGCTAATCGAAAGAAACCAGAATAACGCGCACACTATTATAAACTTATAGCGAAAAATATCCAACGCCTCCAACTCCCAAGAAGATTTTTTTTTGGAAATGCTGGCAAAGGTGATATGAAACTGCAGATGCTGCATGTGAAGGAATCGCCCTCTTTAACAAAAGAAGCACAGAGCGGGAGACAATTAAAAAGAAGAGGAATGATAGTAGCTCATGTAAAAAATTGCGGCGCGACAACGGTAGATAAAGACTCTGAATAAAATGCCCCTGCGAACTTGCGCTTGTGATAGAAATACAAAATCCGTTGTCAAATACAAACCAACGGCGAATCCGTCACCTCAGCGCCAGTGAGGGGATGGGCCTGAGTTTGACATCGCCAACCGCCTGCGAAGTTCCGCAATTTCTCGATCTTTGCTCATGCTGAGTTGCTTCAAGTTCTGTAGGTCTGTACGGAGCTGGTAAATGTATTCGTAAGCATGCTTTAAAATCGCAGCCTTTGATATTCCTTTGGTATCCCGGCTTTCTTGACACGCCGGTACAACTTGGACGAGACGGTCCATCCCATCCTTTATATGCTCTCTTCTCCTTTGTTCCGACTGTAAGTGCGCTTTTCTCCGTCTAGCAGCTTTTGCCAGCTCGGTCGAATGCTTAGTGTTCTTGAGATTTTCTTGGGTTTGCTGATAACGCTGCACGATGGAAGTGTCGAATCCTTCCTCTTTAACAGCTTGAGCCTCTTCCGAATGCTGAGTCAGTGGCGTAAGAGGTGTCGATACAAGGTCTTCTTCGCTGAAGACGAACCCCGTTCGCCCAAACGAAGATGAGCTATCAGAAGCTGCAAATGAACTCTTTCTGGTGTTCGGGGGCGATCTGGGGCCACCTGCCATACTTCTGTGGTCGAAAGAGGTCTTCAAAGCGGGCAGCGGCAGATTGCCATGGCTGACGGGGTATGAGCAGCTTTCCTTTTTATAAGGATGGTATTGGGTGGTAGAACAATCCCTTCTTTTAGGTGCAAATCTAAGGAAAGATGATACCTTCGGGGATACAACCGACACCGGAGAGCTTGAAGAGTTACTCAAGCTCGGAGCGTAAGAAGACGACTGCGGTCTTGAGTATTCCCCGCGAGGTTGATCTTGGTTAGATACTCTATGATACATGATCTGATTAGGACTGCTCCCAACAGAGATAGTTGCATGTTCTTTGAGCTCTTGACCGTCAAAGACGTCGCATAGGCTTCCCGCAGCTGCGTCCCTGATGATATCTTTGCAAGGTCTATCCAGAAGAGAAGTAGGTATCGATCAGCTAATGCTAAATTTTCCAATATCTTTGGTCTTTCTTTTGTGCGTATACGGAAGCAGATGGATGGGGGATGAACAGGAAAAAACATACGGTAGCATGAAATTTGTGGAAGCTGTATCTTGTTGGAATGCCATGTTGATAGTGTAGGACTCGGCCAGCGAATTCTCCGTATGTGGAGTTTGCTACGGGAAGGAATGGTATTTATCTATGTTTTGATAGGATAAAAAAAAAAAAAAAGGGAATCTCCCTCCCGAAGTACGCTTCAATGTTAAGGTATATATATCAATCCTACTATCGTTTCGTGAAATTCGCCCGATAGGCAAGATAGCGGCAGGCCCGAGGATGTATCTTCGAGGCGGGTCAGATCAGGTGGTGTATATCCTTTTGGTGTGGCTAAATAAATAACCAGGAATTTAGAAGGTATGTGCCAGAAAACCAGTAGAAGATATGCTCGAGCTTGAAGACCGCCAGGCCAAACGGATCAACAGGATATGGAGGGAAGAATAGAATGCTCTGATTCTTTTTTGGATCTAGAAGTGGGTGTCGAGTCTTCCGGCGGCGATGCAGACTGCCATTGCCTTTATCGCATTCGGGGTGACAGCTGGTGGATCAGGCACCAGCTCCTTGTTTTGATATCACAAAAAAAAAAAAACTAAAACCAAGTAAAATAACAAGAAGTGCTAACTCTAGATACAGCCTACTCGGGCAGCCCTCTCTCACGCTGCATTGCGCGAAGACCGGAGATGGAGAATAAACAGGAGGCAAATATAATTAAAAAATTAATAACAGATTGCTAATGTCTAAACCCGTGAGAGAAGAAAAAGGAAAGCACGAAGGCAAGAAAGAGAGAAAGCCGTGGAAGGCCGTGATTCATGAGAGGGCTGCAATAGAGTTCCTGCAGGAGTTCGGCCTTGAGGACGCAACAGCTGCGATCTTCGGGACCTGGGGAGCACAAATGAAGCTCGACCAAGTGCCACCGATATTTCTCTCTTTTTGTTTTCTTTTCCTTTCTGCTTTAGAGGGGAAGAAGAAAAGAGAAGGAAAAGAAAAAGGAAAAACAAGGATCTAATGAAAAAAGGAAAGAAATAAAGGCTAGATGGAAGCTGACAAGCAGTAAGGACAGTAGTAATATATTGTGCGCATGCAGTTGTTTAGGGCTCGCTGCTCACCATAGCCTTACATCTCCGGGACGTGTGCATACATGCTTAGTCCCGCAGGCACCAACGCCTCCTTGCTTCGCAAGCAGAAGCTCTCATGTAAGGTTTCCACTCCTGTGCCTCGATGATGTTGAGGGAAGGGGGTTGGAAAGGGGAAGAAAAAAGAAAAAGATAAGAAAAATCATCCCTGGGAGCTTCAAGACACATTAGACAAAAGTTTTCCAGATGCGTACAGCCGGTCAGAACCTGAGACGAAGGACCTCTTGACCCCTTCGTTGCGAGAGGATGATCTCTAGTCCTTTCGAGAAATGCGCGGCGCTCGGAAAATTTTACGCATCGTTTACTATTATATCATGGACGTTGGTGATCTCGGGGTTGTCCCAAAACGAGCGAGCTGCCAACATGAATATGTCGCCCTGGCCGGCCGACAACCCATTACCTTTTCTAGGCAATACAATGCTAGAAGTGAATCCAAGTGTAAATGCAAATCAATGTGTATCGTGGTGTATCCCGCGCACCCAACTCGAACGAAGTTACGTGTTATGGCTGCATTGAATCAAGGGTTCTCGGGTCGTACTAGGCTTGGCAATCGATGAATCGAATCATGAGGACGAGAGTGCAGGTGTGGCGGCGCGGACGTGTTGCGAATGCAATGAATTCCCTTCTTCCTCCCGCGGCTTGCTTACTTTTCAGCATATGCTCCGATATCTGGTGTGACGCCAGACCGTGCGCCCCACAAAATATGTAGGCTGGAGGTGTCAGATCCCGCTGAGCTGACCAGCTCGGGTTCCAAGCAAGCAAGCAAGGGAGTGTGTGTGGGTTCGGAGAATTAAATTAAGTTTGGCTCTCTGCAGCTGTTGTCGCCGTTGATGTTGTTGTTGTGTTGAATGTGAGGTTGTAATGTGCGTTCTCTCTTTTGAGAGAGTGTGAGAGAGAGTGTGTGTGTGTGTGAGAGAGACCGAGAAGGAGAGCGATGCCGGTCCCAGGGCGTGGGCGCCGCCGTCTTCTGGAATTTGGGTTCCAGCCCCTCGTGGGCCGAGGGGGACCCGACTCAGTCACCCAACCTGTTCGCTTGGCCTTCTGCGGAAAGTGCCATAATTGCGCAATTACGGGGCCGATAAGGAATGTGGTGGTGATGATGATGATGATGATAATGGTGATGATGATGGCCGATGGGGTCACGTCCTCGAGCCATTAGGCCGAATAGCCAGATCCGTGTCAAAGGCCCTCAAGGCGCCTGCTCCACCCACCTCGTTAATCAGGCGCTCCACGGACTACGAACGTCCATTCAGGCTGTGTAATCAACATGAACCGTGATCATACCCAGGCACGGATTGCTTGGCCAGTCCTGGATCCAAACCACAGGCGATCTTGCTTGTCAGGAATGAATGGCCAGGAGCAGGCCTCAAACAATACCAATGAGCCGGCGCATGACTCCGCAAAGCCAAGCTGGGACAAAAATTCCATCCATTGAATGAGCATACATACGTGGACCCTCGACATGCAGCTGGCTTTACCAAGAAAGAACGCTGCATAACCCGGAGAACCAACTAAACGGAGTGGCCGGTTCGCTTGGAGTCTAGGACAAGTACGTGCTCAACAACTTTGTTGTTTGAATAGAAAAAANAAAAAAGAGAAGACTTATTTGAAGCACTAAAATAATATATTGGAATATATATAGACTATGAAGAAAGGAACTGGCGTGAGGCCAGAAGAAGCAGAAACATAACAACAAACTGTCCTAGCCGCTGAAAGACCCGCAAGAAATGGACAAAAACAAACTGTACAAAGAGGGAAAGGGACATGGAGGTAGGTTCTACAGAAGGGCAGGAGGATGAGTTTCATTATGTGCCGTGGTGGAGAGAGCAAAATAGGGTCGTATGAATGCAGAAGAATGCATACATGAAGCTTTTGAACCAGATGGGGAAAAGGAAGTAGCGATTGAATATTATGATGCTGTAACGGAGAGAAACCTCTTCCAATCCATTATTCAAAGGATCGTTCCTCTATCTTCATTCAGTGTGTTCAAGGGATATAAAATAAAGACGAGAAGCCATGATACAACCACTTGCCAACCTCGTTTGGTCAGAGCAAAGAAATAAGAGACTGCCCATCATCCCAAATGAAAACACAGAGCATAACCAGAAAACCGGATAAAAACAGGAGGGGAGATGCAAGTGCAATATTTACAGGAAGAGGGCAGTGAAAAAGGCCAGCGCTGTCATAGCGACCATTGATTTGCCGACTGTGAACCTTTCCGCATCATTCTTCTTACCGCTGCTGGAGCCGCCGGAGCCGTTGGTCGTCGGAGTAGTGCCCTCGGTACCAGGGTTTGCGACGACGCCAGAGCAAACATACGACCCTTTAACAACGCCGCCCCCGAGCTGATCAAATTTAGAGCAGTCAAATTGGGCAGTCGTTTGCAGATTGAAACCTCCGCGGACATCCTTGATTGCCGGAAACTCAGCCCTGATGGGTAAAAACAGTATTAGCATTGGTCCCGTCAAACCATACAATGTAAGTTTGGAAATCTTACTTGTCAAATTTACCACTGATATCGATAGAACCATGAACAACGGAGAGCTTGGGGAACCCGGTAATCTCATTGATTTGAGAGTCGTTGACAAATTGAAGCGTTCCGAAGATGGTTGATAATAGTGGCATGCTGACGTTCGTAAGCTTGTCGTTGTTAGCGAACGTTACGTCGCCACCTTCTGTGCCAGTTCCGACACCAGTCAATTTAGGCGCCTGGAAGCTAGTAAATTTATTTTCAAAAAATCCGATAGATCCGTTGACGGTGACAAGGTTAGGGAGTTGGACCGAACCGCAAGACCGGAATGTAGCATTGTTGGCCCAGGTAAGATTCGGGAAAGACGCCGCGACGCTTGGGCTGTTGAATTCAATAGCCAAGCTATCAGTGACATTGGTCAACTGAACTGTAACCTCCTTTAGGTATCTGTTGTTGTTGACGTTGAACCGTTGGACAGTATCAAGATCAATACCAGTGAGCTGTTCAAGGATGGTGTCTGTGATGGTGACCCTATCGGCCTGGCTAACGACGGCGGGGAATCCGATTTGGCTCAGAGCAGGGAGCGTTTGCCAGTAAATTTCACCAACACTCCTCAAAGAGCTAAAGGTGATAGCGTTCAGGACCGTTAGACTCGTCATGTTGAACTTGCCCTTGATAATCGCAAGATTTGGAGCCGAGATGGTTTGTAGAGTGACGACATTGGCGATAATAAGATCGCCCCCAATGGTTGAAATGCCGTTGATATTGGCTGTTACGAGGTTTGGTCCAAAGACGAGATTCCCAGTCAGAGTCGTGCAGGTTTTCAACCCATCAAGATCAGCCTGACTATTAACAGTGGTAGAATCAGCGCCGCAAGCATTGCGTTGGGCTGGGATATATCATATCGTTAGTACCTGGGCAACGTTCAAGTGGTCACAGGGTAGAGTTGCACAACTTACCGGTAGCTGCACCAGCGATGGCGAGCGATGTGAGAAGGAGCTTTCCTAGCATATTGGAAGATGATATCGGTTTTGTTCTGCAGTGGAGTCATGGATACCGAAGTTAGCCTAGATCATTTTCTATTTGCATTGAAGCTGGTCAAGAGGGAAGCGTGCATCTGCAATATCGGTTGATCCGCACGGCCCTATACAAATCTCATGACGGATCCGAGAGTTTGTGTGCGCTTGGATGGATATATAGGGTTTGGAATCCGGAGGATTGGATACAATGGTATGCAGCAACTGACGCGATGGGAGAGAAAGGGAATGAGGAAGGTGGTGGTGGCATGGCTAAGAATGCCTTTGAACGTTGTTCAAGACATCAACCAGGATCATCAGGGGCTGCAACACAAAGCAGCCACAACGCGACGACAACGACGGCGGCGACGGCGACGACGACGACAACGAAAACAACAATCCGACGCCAGGTGGGCCGATGGATCTTGCTCGAGCGGGTGGTGATAGGGGACACGGCCACGCGACCAAAAGCGCAAAATGCTGCCTGTCCTCGCGTTTCGGAACCCGTGCTGCTCTCCTGGGCCGTTCCCTTCCGCTGGGCGTCATCTATCTTGCTGTCGCAATTGAGGATTGGATCGATTGATGATGAATGAATGAATGGACGGAAGCGGATAGACGCCAATGACACCTGCCGACTGTCGAATCTGCCATCCCTCCCCATATCTCTCATCTTCTCTTTTCTTTCGTGGTTGAGTGTGTACCGACAATGGATATGGGATACCAAAATAAATAAAATAAAAAATAATGTTGTTCACTTACACCGTGCACAAGATCTTGAGCTCTTTGGGTCGATCGATTCGTTGGTTGGTTGGTTAGTTGATATTATTATTAAGACTAAATTGGCTACGAGCGAGGGACAAAGAAGGAGAAGAATATTAAAAAAGTAGAAGAGCAGGAAGAAAAAAGAAGAATTACGACGAAGGGGTGGAGCAAACGAGAGAAAAGAAGTCACAGAAATATAGCCCACATGTACACGCGAGGCGAGAAGTATGTGAGAGAAAGTTTGGGGGGATGGAACGAGAGTAGGAGGTAAGAAGTAAGTAAGAGAGGGAAACAGAGAAGGCCTCAGAACTAGGAAAGAAAAAGTACCGCGCGGCCACCCAACAAGTAAGTACCACTGCAAAACAATTAATTGCTCCCGTGGAAGGAAGAATAGGTGAAAAGAGCGAGAGAGAGAAAAAAAGGAGTGGGAATTCCGTAACGGTTTGGGGGAGAAGAGTTAAAAGGAATTTTAGGAGAGGCCAGGCCAGAGAAATGAAACCAGACAGGCGGATTGGTTTAGGGGGGGTCCCATTATTATCCTCTTCCACCACTGCCTCTCTTATTGGCCAGACCGAGCCAGCCATTTTCGCTCTTCCGTGATGGGCCAAGGGCCAAGAGCCACTTTCCATGAAATCTGCATCTGCATTGCACCGCCAAAAAAAAAAAAACTGGGTTGAAGCTTTCAAAGACACCGCAGGGAAAGTGCCTGCCATGGAAGAAAAACACACTTTTGCTTGAACCGGGGGGGTGTGCTGAGCAGGGGTTGGAGGTTGGCCCATCAGCATCCCGACTATCTACCAAGAAGGACAATTCAATGGGAATCCGTCGCGCCGTCCAAAGTCTGTCTGTGCATCCAGCAGGTACCATCGCGGATCGCCCGAGAACTTGTCATAATAATGTAATGTAAGGTAATGTAATGTAGTTTAGTGTGCATGTGCATTTGTATACATGTCGTATAGTGTAATGTAATGTAATGTACCCTACATGCC
>JAJTUH010000001.1:60439-373729 GCA_036971555.1 Drechslerella coelobrocha
AAACATCTCCTTGGCCCCTCCATCGATGCACGCGAAAATGCCCTTCACAATGTGCATTGCATCTGCCGCGGAGGATGTCTCGAAAAATCTCCCGTAGAAACAGACCACTTTGACGACCGTATCTGTGACGGAAGCTATCATCCGCGCAGGGGAAACCAGTCAAGAACTCCTACATGCAACCCCTCCGACTTCCAACCGAAACCGCAGCAGGCGAAAATACCAAGAAAAAACAAAACTTCTCCTGTTTCCGCGTGTGGAGAATCGATAAAAATCTCAAACATGGTAGTAGAAGCAGGCTGCAGGAGTAAAGACTACGTCTACATCGTTGTCCAGATCGTCGATGTCTCCGCCGGCCGAACACGTGAATGAATATGGGGGTATACCTATACCGTCTCACGCGTGCTTGGTGGTACATGTTCCAACATCATGGCATACCTTGAGCCAAGTTCTGAGTCCAGGTCATTCCTGAGTCAGGCTACTTACCGTCGACACTTGCCCTCACCAGCGGTTAAATGAACCTCTCCTCCTCCTCCTCCTCCTTCTTCTTTACCAATTAGTATCGAAGCAATGGATTGTCCCTTCATGGGGGCTTTCGGGAAGCTAGTCTCAAACTAAATTATAGAAGCCATGCTCTGCCAACGGACATGCCCTGTTGCGCGTTCGTACCGAAATTTGAGCGAGTCACTGGCCGACTAGCCTAGTCTGTCATCCGCACTGCGCGAGTGTGACATGTTAATTGTTCTGTGAGAAGGAGGAAGGAGGAGGGAACCCAGAGACGTAACAAGGAAAAGAAACCATGTCGACACCGGGAATTAAAAAGAAGAATTTTATCCCGGAACTTTCAGCGCCTCGTGGCGAGCCGCTGATCGGACAGTCGAGATGCCAGCTACCTGCGCATGTACATGTACATGTACATGTGAAAGTACGCGCGAAACCACTAGCACCCAACAGACTGTTCCATTAGAGTGCTGGGGCGGTCGAATTGCAAGCGGTATATATATAAATAGCGACAAAGGGTGATAGTCCAAGACACCTGTGGCCAAATCGATCGTAGGAGGTTTGATTGATGAGGTCACGTCGCCCAGAAACCTATCGGGATCTAACCGTGGATGGAAAGGTACCAGTTTCAAGGATGGAGCAGACGGGCTGCAGTGCAACCTGAAGCCATGATGCCTCGTGCGCAGCACACAGACGCCCACATGCGCATGGTCTGGACAACTCGGTGGGGCCAATTACCGCCTCCCAACTAAAGGGGGTGTTCTTGCCAGGGAGGGGATTGCAGAAGCATATAGATAAAGAAGTCAAAGACTCGTGAACCCATTTGTATTGGTTTGGACGATTTCAAAGAGCCGGTCTCGCCGTGAGGTTGTAGCAAGGCGCATTGGTATTGTCTGCCATCCATCATCTTTTCTCCTCAAGCCGCCTCCTCTCCAGAACTATCAACTCACCTCCCTGGAAAGCTGAAAACCCTCCAACGAAAGCCGGACTTTGACACCCAGCACCAAGAGCAACCAGCACCAAGAGCAACCAGCACCACATTTTTTTGGCCCTTTAAATCCGGGCGCGCCGATTTCCTTTGATGGACGAGCAATTGGATCACACCATTGGAACCTCGAAAGGTGGCTGGGTTGACCCACATCAGCTCCAAAGCCAGCGCTCCCCGCCACTCATCGCAGCACTATGGGGCTGTGGTGCTGCCAAGTTGGAAAAGAGTGGGAGGAGCTATCACAGGACCTCGACGGAGCATAGGATGCAAAAAAGATCAGGCGAAAAAAGCTTGATTCTTCGCTGTGGACAGGATACGACGCTTGCTGAGCTCATCGAAGCCTATCTGCACTAGTTTCCTAGGCTCGCCCAAAAGCGCATCTCGGATGGCTTAACCGATCCTAAACGAGGTGCTGCCTGGGCACTATCGATCGCAAGACTGCAGGATTTTTCTTTTGTAAGTTTATCTTGCACAATCAAAAGCCCTACCGAGTCCTTTGGCTGACTCTGCTCGTCGCCACCTTCTGCTCTCCGTCTCCCTCCCTTTCTCCCTACCTCCCGCTCCCTCTTTCATTCTCACACACACACTCTCTCTCTCTTACACTCTCTTTCCCTCTCTCTAACCATCACTCACTGGCTCTCTTTCTTTTTCTTCCTCTAAGAAGTCTAGAGGAAGACGTCCGCTTTCTACGACTCCGAAAGACCAGGTCCCGATCGCTCATCCCCGGTCGATCTTAATCATATATACGTAGATGAAAAGACTTCAGCGAATTATATTTGAGACATCGTTGTCAAGATGTCTACCATTCAAGCGGCAGGACCACATACCAAGTCTCAAGTATCCATTCTCCCCGACGACCTTGCCTTAACTTACGTTGCCGAAGGCGCGGCGAATGTGAGTTGGTCAAAGCTCCTATTTTGTGTGATCTAGCATCCGCCCCGCTGTAGGGAGAAACAAAAAAATGATGTCAAGATTTTACACGAAGCTCAAGAGTTCCAAGTTGACTCGTTAGATATGAGGGTTACAGGTTATCTGGCGTATCTCATTGCAGAAGGTGAAACCGTCAACCCCGCCACCAACCTCGATCGAAGAGTACTCGGGTACAACACCACCTCCCTCTGAAATCGACACTTCAGAAGAGCCCCACACCAATAGTAATGGCAACAAGAATAGCACAGCAACAACGAATGGCTCTAACAACTGCGTGAACACTGCTACAGACTACAGTGGTGTCCTACTTCGACTAAGGAAATGTCTTCCCTCATCGGAGTCGAATCTATTGGCTTACCAATACCTATCTTCTGTCATCATGCCCTTATTTCCCCCAGGAGTCATGGTTGGCCAGACGCTCGTTCGTGTACCATCAGCTCTGATTTCGCGCGCCAACGATACCTTGCACCACCTTGAGGAAGATGGCATTCGGCCAACCCACCGTCAGCGCTTGTACCTGGCAGGTGATCCAAGACCCGACGCACCACGGATGGAGGAGCCTTATGCCTTTCTTCTCGAAGATATGACGCCAAAGGTCTCACGTGGAGAATTCCTCTTGGAATTCAAGGCGAAGTGGCTCGTCCAGTCTCCTAATGCGCCCGCCGGTTGGAAACGGTGCAGAACATGTGCGCTGAGACTGAAAAAGTCTGCGGATGCCTTAGGGAAGGGTAAACCAGCCGATTGGAGGGGACTTTGTCCTTTTGACCTCGCTTCTAGGGATGCAGGCAGAGCAACAAAAGCTGTCCGAAATATCCTCGATCACCCTAGGAATGAAGACGAAAGGCTTGTGCAGCGAGTTACCGAAGCCCTCATGGGCTCTCCTCAGCTCTCAATCCTAAAGGAGCTCCAAGGGACCCTTGATCCAAAAGGAATCTTAAATGCAGACCACCAATCGAAAGAGTTCCTCACCGCAATGACCTTGAGGGATTGTACGTTTTACGTGAAGGTATGTATTCACTGCACGGTCAGTTTATCAATGAGCGTAACTGAACGCTGATTCTGACTGCCCATCCTAGGTC
Organism: Drechslerella coelobrocha; assembly: GCA_036971555.1. Taxonomy (NCBI): domain Eukaryota; kingdom Fungi; phylum Ascomycota; class Orbiliomycetes; order Orbiliales; family Orbiliaceae; genus Drechslerella; species Drechslerella coelobrocha. The sequence goes on from JAJTUH010000001.1 coordinate 63,935, forward strand.
TCGCCGGTTAGCATACAAGCTCGACTGGGTGATTTCGATGTAAAGAGTGGAGAAGGTGGGAAGAGCGCGTATTGGATAGAGACTGAAAGGCAGTTGGTGGATGAGGGTTGGTACGCAGGTACTGAGGAAGGTGATTTCCCATGGAAAGCTGAGGGTTTGGAGGTCGTTTGTCGGGACTAGCGATAACTGCGACACCAGCGAGAGACACTCAAACACGTGCGCATGTTTTTTGTGGGGTATGTTTATGCATGTAATGAAAAACAAGCTTTGAGATGTTCATTTCGAGTCTGATTCATCCACCCTAATACGGTACTCTACCCTACAATCTAAAATTTTCGTAGAGATGAACATGCCTGGCGGTTAGGAGATGTGATACCCTATGCAGTCTTCGATCGAAGCAGCTTGCAACCTTCAAACTTAGGTCTCCTTGAAGATATAGGGTCCGGGTCGCTCGGAAACACCAACGTCGATTTTGCCTTCATCGATCTCAACTCCCTGGACCTTGATACCAGCCTTCATGTTTTCTCCCACTTCTACCGACCCAACGCCTTTCGGAGTTCCTTAATACACCGTCAGCATCTCCCTCAACAACTAACTAGGTTTATCTTATTCATCTTACCTGTCAAAACCACATCCCCTTCTTCAATGGTCATTATCTGTGAGATGTGGGCTAGGAGCGTCGGGATCCTAAACAACATTAGGTTTGTGGAGTCCTGCTGTCTAATCGCATCATCGATAGTGAGATAAAGCTCCGCTTCATGCGGCTCCGGAATCTTATGCCTATAAACAAAAAATGCGGTCAGCCATCACATTGCCACAGATTACAAGGAATATCCAACATGAATGTGTATATTCTATTTAAATGTATATCTTGCCTACTTCGGGATAAAATCGCTCAAGACCGTGAAGGTATCGAACCCCTTCGCGGTAGACCACGGTAGGCCCTTCTTCTTCGCCTCATCCTGGATGTTCCTCGCCGTCATGTCGATGCCAACAACGTAGCCAGCAATGGCATCGATAGCGCCCTGTGCATCATTTTCGTCAAAGTCCCGCAGCCTTTTACCTATCACTAGGCCTAGTTCGACCTCATAGTGCAACTTGACGCCTTTAGGGCGGAGAACAGGCCCGTCACCACGTCCTATGATTGAGGATGCCGGCTTCAAGAAGAAGAAGGGCTGCTTCGGACGGGTATTGTTGAGCTCGGTGATGTGGTCACTGTGTTTTCCGGAAAGTACGTATCAGCTGGTCATGCTATCCAGCAGGGAATATGGGGCATAAGGGGGTGGCTTGCGCATAGTTTCGTCCAATGGCAAGAATTTTTGAACAGCGGGCCTTGAATATATTATGCGCGTGAAGGGCTCATTAGCCTACTCGATGCCACCACAGAGAGTCCGAGAACTTATCCAACTAGTGAGAACATACTCTTAAAGTTGCCATTGCGTTCGGCGCGCGGCTCAATGCGGGAAACTTCGATCAAATGCCTTTAACTCAATTGAATGTCGTAGCTATTCTATGATATGCTATGTTATGCGATGCTATGCTATGCAATGCAACGCGACTGGACGGAAGGTAATGATAATGCGATATCTCGGTTTTTAAAAAGTGTTTTTTTTTTTTTTTTTTTTGATAGGGGGGGAAACCGCCTTTTCTAACCGACGTCCGCTGATTATGCAACACAACCAGCGTGGACCCCGCAGATGCAGACAGTCTCCAATCAGAACTTGGGTCCCCCCTGCATGCATAGATGCTGTACGACAGTAGATATCCCAATCACACGAACTCCACGTATCGCCCAATGGTTTCGCTCACAGGGCAGCGTCCTCGACACTAGTTTCACGGTGGCCCTGTCAGAGGGATTTCGGCGGGGACCCACTGCCATCCTAGGATAGCTTCTTGTTTCGTTCCCCCCCACGTTGCGTACGTTCCTTTCCAGGAAGTATTCTGACGGCATCCTTATTGTACACATATGACAAAGCGCTCCAGATTGTGGTTGTCCCAACCGTGTATCTTTCACCCGCCCTTTGTTAGCAAACTACAAGAACTGTAGGAAGATTGGTACGGTGAGAGGGCATACTGAAGGGCCGTCATCATGGTAGATATATCCATCGCAATTAAAGGCTCAGCTGTTGCAGCCATGAGGAGAAGGAATTGGAGTGCTGTGTTATACTAAAACGCATTTAGTTAACACAATGGGTACCCGCTTGATGAAACCAGATACAAGTATATTCGCCGCTACCTTGCTGATTGTTGTCGGCCTGACTTCGGCACTTGGGAGCGAGAAATCCCAATACCTCCAGAAAGTCTTTGGTGGTGGTAGTGATATCCATCGGTAGTATATTGCAGCGACCCCTAGACCAGCGTCCTTGCCTAGAATCAAACTGGCGATCCAGACTATGTAGTTTTGGGCCAAATTATATTAGTAATAGCTCACTCCTTCGATTTTCTTCGCCCAACATTTAATTGCGGGATTGCACCAACAGGGTAGAGCTCCCTTCACAGCTAAACAAACAGTCAGTATTGTCATCAGAAGTTTGTCAGCGAGTGGATCGAGGACAGTTCCAATCACGGTCTGCATGTTCCAGTGTCGTGCGACGTATCCATCCACCAGATCCGTTAAGCTGGCATACGCTAGGAGGCCGACAGCCCACGCATGTTGATCGTGGAGGATGAGATACCCGATTGCTGGGGCAGCGACCAACCTGGACACTGTAAGGATGTTCGGGAGGTTCGTAATGTTCTCTCTCTCTGAAAAAGAGGGTAGTATCCGTCGGCGTTCAGGTTTCGAGTCGCCATGAGAACTATTGCGATTTGATTCTGCAAGCTTCAAACAACTAGCATTCAGGGTCTCTCATGTTAGAGGCTTATCTCATAGGTGTGGAGTTTATAGCCCTGACTAGCGCTTCCACTCACTTACTATGAAAATTAACGCTGCCGACGCTGATGCCCGTCTGAAATGGCGCTCTGAGTGCCATGCTCCCTGAATGGCAGAGCGGCACTGGCAGGCCAATTCCCCACTGTTGAACCCGTGCACCAGAGCCGAGACGGCCGAAGGGCCGCGAGAAAAAAAGAAGATGCAGCCGTTGCGAGGCGTTTGAATATGTGACGGGTCCGTGCTGCGAAACCCGCAGGAGGGCCTGTTGGTTGAGTATACGCATGCTGCCAATGCAATCGACGCTTAAGCTTGGTTGAAGTTGGAATTATGATGACGCGAGAACCGAAGCAGTAAAGTAGGCGGAAAATGAAACGGGCGAATCAAACGCGGCCTATTCCACATCCCCCCAGTTCGAGTCAATGTTCCGCTATCGGCTCTGGTCCTGAACATTAAAATCCTTCGCTGTCGCTCGGCTAGCGAAGAATTTTGAGATGCCGCATCGGTTGTTCCATCAACTTAGACTCAGAGTGAAGGATCTTGGTATCTTCTCTTTCATGCGGGCAGGGTCGCTGTGCTGTCCTCGGACTCTGTCGTCTTGGTCGCCAATTATCACTTCGGAGGGGTCAGCGCCGCTTCATGCGTCGGCTCGCACCAGCATTAATCAATCCACAGCTCAGAAAGCAGAGTTCGCATCATGTTGACGACGCTGAGGCCTCCACGGCTACCATCCCATCGGCTACGGCGTAGATGTTTGTTGGAGCATGTAAGCAAAAGGTTCACCAATCACGACGCACTATTGAACTGATAGGTGACCGAAGAACCACTAGTCAAGATTGTTCGCGACAGGTTCCGCAATTCCAAAGATCCATCCGAACTGTGAGGCCCGAACGCCACCATACGATAAACTACGCCGGAACTATGAAACCGTTCGCCGCGTTCTTGGCCCTAGCCAGCCATTGACCCTGGCTGAGAAGATACTCTACTCTCATCTAGAGGATCCGGAGGTAACGCTTGCTGGCATGGACACCCACAAGATTCGTGGGAATGCATACCTCAAACTTAAGGTTGATAGAGTTGCTATGCAAGATGCGAGCGCTCAGATGGCATTGCTCCAGTTCATGAGCTGCGGACTCCCCACAACAGCCGTCCCAGCATCCATACATTGCGACCACATGATTGTTGGAGAAAAGGGTGCTGATGTGGACCTCCCTGAGAGTATTGCAGGCAACAAGGAGATATTTGACTTTCTGGAATCTGCTGCGAAGAAGTATGGGATTGAATTTTGGGCCCCCGGCTCTGGCATCATCCATCAAATTGTCTTGGAGAATTACTCCGCTCCGGGCCTTATGATGCTCGGCACCGACTCGCACACTCCAAATGGAGGTGGCCTTGGGGCAATATGCATTGGGGTTGGCGGAGCGGATGCAGTAGATGCACTAGTAGATGCCCCGTGGGAACTCAGAGCCCCCAAGGTTTTAGGAGTTAGGCTCGAAGGCCAGCTCAAGGGCTGGGCGAGCCCTAAAGATGTAATTTTGAATCTTGCTGGACAGCTGACTGTCAGAGTATGTTGTTTAAACCCACCCCCCCTCTTCTCTAACCCAAAATTTACTGTAGAGATTGCTGATATGAGTGTTATAGGGCGGAACAGGTTACATTGTAGAGTACCATGGATCCGGCGTACAAACATTAGGCTGTACTGGAATGGCGACAATCTGCAACATGGGTGCTGAAATTGGGGCTACGACATCTTTGTTTCCCTTTACTCCTAGCATGTCCCGGTATCTCAAAGCGACGGGGAGGGGGCCAGTAGCTGATAAAGCTGCGATGGCTGGCGACTTCCTTTTAGCAGATTCAAATGCCCAGTACGATAAGATTATCACAATTGACCTGTCAAAACTAGAACCACATATCAATGGCCCGTTCACACCTGACCTCTCAACTCCGCTTTCGAAGTTCAAGGACGCTGTTTACCAGAACAACTGGCCAACAAACCTTAGTGCTGGTCTCATTGGATCATGTACAAACTCGAGCTACCAGGACATGACTCGGGCTGAGGACATAGTGAATCAAGCTGAAAGGGCTGGTTTAAAGCCTAAAGTCAGCTTCTTCGTGACGCCAGGCTCTGAGCAGATCAGAGCCACCTTGGAGCGGGATAGCACCCTAGAAGTCCTTGAGAACGCTGGGGGTATCATTCTTGCGAATGCTTGTGGGCCATGTATCGGACAATGGAAGCGGACGGACGGCGTGAACAAAGGCGACACAAATGCTATACTTACGTCTTTTAATAGAAATTTTCGAGCAAGGAATGACGGAAACCCTGATACCATGAATTTTCTTGCTTCTCCTGAGATTGTCACAGCCATGGTATACTCCGGTAGGATGGACTTTAACCCCACAATAGATTCTATTGAAACTGCTTCGGGTGCAACGTTCAAATTCTCCCCTCCGCAAGGAGAGGAATTGCCGCAAAATGGATTTGAAGCGGGCAGGTCAGCCTTCGTCCCTATCAAAGCAACCCCGGACCTATCTACAGAAGTTGCCATCTCGCCAAACTCCACTCGCCTGGCTGTTCTGGAGCCTTTCTCACCTTTCCCGGATACTGAACTAGCGGATCTTAGAGTCCTAGTCAAGGTGAAAGGCAAATGCACCACAGACCATATATCTGCTGCTGGAAAATGGCTAGCATATAAAGGCCATCTGGAAAACATATCCAACAACACGCTCATAGGCGCCTTGAACGAGGAAACGGAGTTAGTTAACACAGTTATTGACTTCGACGGGTCTGCAACATCAATCCCGGACCTCGCGAGACGGTGGAAGAGCAAGGCTGTGGGGTGGCTTGTGGTCGCGGAGTGGAATTATGGCGAAGGTTCCGCGCGTGAACATGCTGCCCTACAGCCCAGGTACCTAGGAGGTTCCATTGTCCTGGCAAAATCATTCGCCCGGATCCACGAAACGAACTTGAAGAAGCAGGGATTGGTCCCGTTGACATTTGTCGACGAGGCGGACTATGAGCTCATTAACCCGCGAGATAAAGTTACAACGGTGGGGCTGCATAGCATGCTTGTGAATGGAGGCCAGGGCAGTGTAACGCTCGAGGTGATAAGGGACAAAACGGGCGAGAGAGTAGTAATTGAAACTGCCCATACATTCTCTAAGGATCAAGCGGACTGGGTGCTTGCAGGATCAGCTCTGAATCTCTTAGCAAAGACAGCTCGGGTATCGACCCAGAGCGCGAGCGCATATTGAGAATATTAGTTGCCTTTCCTGTAGATTTGATGCATCAACAACACACTCGATGATAAAACACGGCTATAGGCTGTGGCTCTCTCGTTTCCTACGTTTTTGCGTCAAAGTTAGTCGTAATAGTCGTTAAAGTTTCATTGGAAAAAAAATAAAATATGGGAATTGGTTATAAAGCTAGCCCTGGTAAGGGCTCTAGACATCACACGTTAACAGCTTTCGGTTATTTATATATTTGAGCTAGCTCTTACTAGAGGCTGGGGGGTGTGTGTGTAACTAACGGTACTTCGTTTATACGTCCTAGGTTTTAGTGTAAACTATAAACTTGAGTCGACGAAGCATGGCATCTTAGAGGTGGGCAAACTGTGATAAGATCGATGGACTGAGGGGATGGAACAGAGGGTTGATGATAGTAAATTCTAGATATCTACCTAGATACCTAGGTAGTTGGATTTTCTTTATAAAGTCAATTGGAATATGGAATGATATGTATGAATCAAGTATAAGGGTAGTATACCAAGGCGAGAAGTTGCACTAGCCACAGGCGCCTTTGTGATGCGAACAAATTAACTAAAGACAATGTTGGACGGAAGTGCATTCTAAATATTGGAAGAAAACAGACGTCACTGATATCGTTACATTTGAATTTACTAAAATTTAATCTTGTATAAAAGTCTACAAGAAACCTCAGCTGCTAATAGTGTGGAGGGACTATGAAACGCCGAATTCCCAGGTATGAGGAAAAAAGAAAAAAGAAAAGCATGGGATATCATCGATAAGATTTATACGTAAACCAGATCGTGAAAAATCGTACATAACTAAATAAGGAGCCACACCGTTCGGACATATGAGAGCAGAGGAACGAAAAGGAATATATATCAGGATATAAAAAAATACAAGTAGTGAAATATACACTATCGCCTACAACGCCTGCAAGGACAATAAAACAGGAGTAGGGAGCATGCTGCCGAAACACAGTGGTTTTAAACTCTTTAAAGCCCACATACTATCGAATGCTGGATTCTAAACACCTCGTAGCCTTGGAAGGAGTTGTGAACCATAAGGGTGGGGAGAGAGAAAAAAATGGAGAACGGAGGAAAAAAGAAAAGAAAAGAAAGAAAAGAAAAGAAAGAAAAGAAAAAGAAAGAAAAAGAAACTTTTAGGATATGCACTGGTCCAAAGATGGTTTGAATGACATAGTGGCGACTCAGGTGCGGGAGAACAACGGAAGTTGTTTACTCGTCGTCGTCGTCGTCGTCGTCGTCGTCGTCGTCATCTTCGCTCTCCTTTTTGGATAAAGATGATAGAGGGAATGGCGCGGATTTAATCAACCTGATAAAATCTTCGTTGGAGCCATGCTTTTCCATCAGGAGGTCTTTGAGCCACTTGTTCTCGTTCTCGAGAGTGGTGACTTTTCCATTGAGCTCTTGGACTTTAGTCTCAAGGTCCTTGGAATGCTGCTCAAGGGCTTGCTCTCTCTGCTTTTTCTTAACTCGGAATCGGGCGGATGCGGCTGTATTTCTCCGTCGCTTGTCCTCTTCAGCGGCTAGCCTAGAGGCTTCTTCCAGGGATCTCGGTGACGAATTGGAGTCGAGCGCAACTGATTTTCTCTTAAAAGAGTTTGGGTTCGATATCGAGTTTGTTGGTGACACTGGCGAGGCGTAGTTTGGGGAGAGAGTTTGTCCCAGGGTTGGAGAAGTATGGGAAGGTTGGGGAAGGATGGCGAGATTACGAGGTCTCTGGGCCTGCGAAGGCTGCGAAGACGTGGCAGCAGAAGGGATATGGGATGGCTGATGGGGTTGAGTGTGCGATGGAAAGTCGTTCATGATGAAGGACGACAGCTGGGAAAAATCGACGGAGTTCATGTAGTCTGCTGCGAGACGAAACAAGTAAAAACGACCAGTTAGCCAACAAATGCCAGCGGAATCCGTGCATGATGGAGAATGAAAGAGGGCGGGAGGAAGAGGAGGCTGCTGGCAGGTGTTTCAGCGCCAGTGGGGGGAGGGCAGGCCTGGGGTAGGGATGTGTTGGGGGTGCGTTGCGGCGTTTTTCCGGTTTGCCCCGCAGCCGAGTGCGTTTGCGGACTAGTGTAAATGGCGTGATTGCATCTGACCTTGCACGCACCGAAAAAAAATAAAAAAAAATAGAAAAAACTAGAAAAACTAAAAGACCAGAAGAGGTGGGAAGAGATGGAAGACGGGGAAGGCGAGGTGAATTTGCGCTGCTTGGTGATATTGGATGCGACGAGTGGGCAGACGCAATGATGTGTATATTCGTAGATGAATGAATATCCAGCATGGTAGCGGTGGTTGGTCTGTTCTGGCTGGCTGGCTGGTGGGGGTACGAGATGCTGGAGGACAAGGCAACCAGCGAGCCAGAGAGCACCAGCCGCAGTGGAAATGTACCTTGGAGAGAGTGAGTGGGTCGTGGTGAAGAAGGGACATGTGCATGCGGGTGTCCGCCCCCCCAGGATATCTATCTACCAAAGTAGGTCCTTTGGCATATATGTGTACATGTGTGTGTATATGTGTGTATATGTGTGTATATGTGTGTATATGTGTGTATATGTGTGTATATGTGTGTGTGCATACGTATATTGGAGATGGACTGCAGAAATCAACAACCTACCATCAAGACTCGAGTCTCCACCAAAGACATCTATTGAAGTGGAAGAGTCCAGCTTCTTGTCCGTGCTCCTCTCCGTATTTGGGCCTATGGCCGAGTGTATAGACTGGCCCATATCCCAGTCGAAGAAGTCTGCATTTGCAAATAGATCCAGGTTGCTCTGGTCGAAGGCATCTTCTAGCGGCTCAGCGGCACCGTACATCGGATTGATGAGGTTAAGGTTCGCCTGGAACTGCGAGGCGTTGCTCCGTCGGTAGGCCATTATAGTTGACGGGCGTGCTGCGGCTGGGTACACTCGTATGATTGAATTTGGCGGAGGTCAATCGGCTGGCTTGAGAATATGATTGTGGGTCGGAGATTCAAAACGGTTTGGAGTACTGCTGCTGCTGCCGCGATAGCTTGCGGAGGGTCGACCTGATGAAACCGGAGGTGAGTCGGACATTGTCGGACTGCTCGAGAGAATTTAATGGAAACATACCGCTGCCGTTGCGTACACTGCTATGAATGTGTAGAATTATTATTATCTGTCCGCCGGTGGAATTTTCTGTCGATGCACTTCCGATGCCTTTTCTTTCTTTTTCTTTTTCCTCTTCGATGGAGAGCAGGAGCAGGAGCAGGAGCAGAAGTAGAAGCAGAGGTGGTGAAGGTTTGGAAGGTGGCCCGTCAGCCAATAACAGCGCCCGCCCGACGGTCGGGTTTTTCCTTATTAATCCAACGAGATGGGGTTTCCATTAGTCACACTTGGAAGAATGCCGGCCTCGGGGAACGGAACCCCCACCGCAGGCAAAAGTTGGCTGGGCCGTCGGTCCATCTGAGGAACTCTCTTCGCCTCCATCGGCCCAACCGAGCGTCAATGGTTGCCCAGGCTGTCGATGACGGTTTGGCGGGATTTGTAATCGTAAGCCTGCCATGTGCAGGTAGGTGCATGTGCCTGACGTTCACCTGCAATCAATCTAATCGGATAAGATGCAGGGCGCATCTGTCCTTGTGCATCCCCAAGTAGGTACCTAGGTGCTTAGATACTCAAAAATTCCTACACGCCATGCGGACTATCCTCCGATCCCGCTGTCGCGGTATAACCTCATTCCACCGGCCGAACCTATCCGCCAGTCATCCACGGCTCCAGAGACGCATATCCGTCCCTGCTCAACCAACGCCCATATCGCCGAGATTCACGGTACCATGGCTCAAGGCTCTAGAACTAAAGGACAAGCCAATGCAGGCTACCGACTCGCCATCGAAGAAACCACAATTGACCCCCAAGCGAATGATAGACAGCTTCTCAAGCTACGTTAGTTGCAACTGTTTTCGGTTCATTACGAACCCTACAACTGATATCTTCATCACGCTGATTGCGCTTAAGCTTAGACTTTGAACTTTGGAAAAGATGAATGGCTTGTCGATGTGGGTCAAATCATATCTTTCCATCATAATAATGCCTTGGAGGTTCAATCGTTACTGAAACTGGGTTTATATATGAATTTTCAGTCTTACGTTAACTCCACCGGACAATTGAGGTAAGAGACTGATGCTTCCCCCTCCTTGTTTATTTTATTTTATTTTTTTTATCTTGCCGCATATTGATATGATAGTAACCCAATTCGACATTTTTAAGGCTGGGAACGATCTTTATGGACCTCGATGCCCTCGCCGGTGAGCAAAAAGTAAACCTAGTAGTGATGACGCAGAGCTTTCTAACTAAACCGCTTGCATCGAAATCGAAGGCGTTATTGCCTACAAACACGCTGGTCAGTTGAATTGCATTTGGATCGGCAAAGGCTCGCATGTCTCGATGATTACCCATGCTAATGCTAAAACGTCGGGGAAGGGGAGGGATATACAATTGTTACCGCCGCTGTCGACAGAGTTTCGCTCCTGCATCCACCAACTTCGTTCTGCGATATGGAGCTACGAGGAATGGTTACTTGGACTTCAGGCAGAAGCTCAATGGAGATATCCCTTGAAGTCGTAGCGAAAGAAGAAAATAAAACAGTTTTGACGTGCCAATTCACCATGGTCGCGCTTGACCTCACCACGAAGAAGTCTGTGCTGCTAAGCCCCACCCGCTTCAATGCCATATCTACCACGCAGGAATTGACGAGACGCACAGGGCCGCCATCATCAACCCGCTGATCGTTGAAACGGCGGAGGAAAAAAGAATATTTGCTAGGGGAGAAGGTAAAAAATTTATTCGCCTACCCAACTGAGGCGTTACCACGAGGATCGGGGTGGGCAGATATCAATGCATCGTATTTATTGCTAAGTTGGGGATAACATCAGAGCGCAACAAATTCAAGAAGGCCCTTGCGTCCAAATCTCTCGATAAACAAGCCCCAAACGAAGAAGAGAGCAATTTAATCCACCGCATGTGGCGGGAGCAGCAAGCATACAAAGGAAAGAACCCCACAGCTGTTTCTGCCAACATTATTTCATCTCGGAGACAGCATTGCATTTGTGGGTCATAGCTCTAACCCCACCCTCTACACCAACAGATCCCGAATCCGGTATCGAAAAGCCCTTCGCTGTTGTGTACAGTAAATGAGCTCCTTGCCAAACAACTGTGTCTCCACTGTCTTCCAGTCCGAGTTACGGATAGCTGACTCCTGTGTTCTTTTTTTCTTACCTTTTTTTTAAAAAAACAAAGTGGCCGATACGCAGATACATTCGACGCAGGTGATGCAACCGCAGGTAGGCAAAGATAAATAACCAGGTTGGAGTATGAGACACCAACAATCCCCAAACGCTGACACGATGGCCTTGATATTCTAGTATCGTAATCGTCATGTGAGGCAAATCACTCCAGCTGCGTTGCGTAAAGATCTATAAACTAATGTTAGCACCAACTAAACCGCCGTGAACTAACAGTCATATATGGTAAGAGAGTTGCCCAAACAAGGGCTATTGGTTTAGCTGATGGACTATTAAGATATTCGGTGGCTTGTTACTTCGGAACACCTTCGAGCTTGCGTTTTGCTGTGCGGCGGCGACGTCTCACTCGAGGCCGAGGTTTATTTCAATGTCTCCATCTGTATTCCGTGAGTCAGTGCCAGTTGGTGGAATTCTATACCTAACCGCTACTGTCGTGTACACTGAGTCTGCTCCTACAGGAGGTAGCAGAGTCCAAGTTCGTGTTGGTTCAAAGGTTCGAGATGTTCATCATAGCTCGCTCCGAAACACAGGAACATTCACCTATACCTTCGATACGGAGGAGCAGTTTCAAGTCCTGCCCAAGACGTATGGGGAGTTTCTATCCTTTGTCGATGCGAGAAGGAAAGCTGAAGCTGAGAGATCGTGGCTTGACACCAGAGATGAGGTGCCTGATACGTTGGATGCCAGTGTTGTTGAATGAGGGTCTGAGGGTTCTTTTTTGAGGGAGGGGAAAGGGGTAAAGACGGTTTGGTAGACATGCATGCTCAGTTTCATTTCTAGTCACCATGTATTGTTCATGTACATGTACATGTGCATGTGCATGTGCAAACATCAACATCACAATTGGGGGCCACGAGGAGCTGGGCGTGACCGATACTTTTTTTTTAAAAAAATTTGGGCGCTTGAGACTCACTTTGCCTTTTCGCGATGCGGAATGGATTCAGTAACGGGTTTGTTTCAGAGGCATGATTGATGCATAACGAACATTTTATCCAAGTAGCCCCGAGTGGGGCCTCATGGCGGAGCTTCCGCACAGACCTCGACAGTAGAAAACTTTTTATAACCCTCGCTGCCTTTGGAGATTGGCAGGTTAGAGGTGGGGTTGCATTGCAGCTATTCCCAAAATCGATATACCGCTGCCCATCTGCCGCTCGCACTCTGCAGTGCTGCAAAATCGTTTAACGCCAGCTGCAAGAAAAAATCGAACAAGCGTCAAGGCGGAGCTAGGTGCTGCATGGACATCACAAAGCTTGGGTGCTCGAGCGTCTTTCTGCTGGTTAATTGTCTTTTGTAATGCATTGACCTCCACAGCAAACCTTTTAAACTAAAAGTTAGTTTGGAGGCGTTGGCTGCCCTCCGACTGAAGGTCATGGGCCATCTAGCTATCTAGGCAAGCCATTCTCCTGATTGGCACAGCCAAAAAAAAGGGTGCAAACCGTATTTTCTTCAGCGAGATATCCACGGACCCGCGCTTTGATATCCCACCGGTTGACACGTGTGCCGGAGGATTTAATCTGAAACCTTTCGATGGGCAATATTTAGAAACTCAGTTCAATTAGAATTCGAACAAGTCCTCGGAGAGTTTGCATGCTCGGTCGACCGTTCGAGTATGTGCATGTCTACACTAATTTCGAAGACATTACATTGTGCGGCGGCCACAGCAAACTATGGGTGCGTTAAGAGTAGGGCAAAATTCCACGGGAGCCGAAGAGAAAGAAAATTCTCGTGGACGCCATCGTGGCGGATTAGCCATCCTCGATCGATCTATGGCTGAACCACATGGAAGCTCCACCGGATGCCCATTAGCTTTCATTCGTTAGATCTTAGATGTCATCCGAAAGCAGGAACCGGACCCTGGGCTTAACTGGTAGGTTTTAAGGACGTCGAGCAAGCTAAGTATTTTGTGGAGATTTTGATGATTTCCCCTTTCCTAGCCGGGCTATAGCTTGCGAAATTGGCAAGACATGCCACCGAATCTAGACCTTCGGGGCCTCAACCACAAGTTCCTTCTTATTCTTTTTGATTTTTCTCGGCTTTGCCCCAATGGCCAACATCTTGACTCGTCCGTTCGTTCTCTTGCCTTCTTTCTTCCTTCCTTTTTTTTTTTTGGGCGGGGTTAAATATCTTGCTTGCTGGCTGGGGCCTCCAATTGCCCCCGTTGCTTCAACGCAGACGGAATTGCAGTGTGTAACCTAAAGTTGTAGAAAAAATCAGGTCGCTGATGCCCGGCCCTGACCAAAAAGGCTAGGGAAATGACGCGCTGGCTGACATTGAGTGCCGCAGATTCCGTTGGCAGCTGGCAGCCGTAGCCATTTCGTAAATATGCATACAGCTAAGAAGTATTCAGCTCGTGTTTCTTGGTTCATTACGGCAGGATCGTATTAGGGCTATAGCAAAATGACCAAAGTATAATAGCACCCAAATCGACGGGTCCAAAATGCCTCGCTAAGCGAGATCGAAATCGAATCTGTTCCGGGGACCGCCCTCGCGAGCCGGGTTTATCTATATTATTGGCTGGTTGTCCAGGCTTTCTCCGATCGATCGAACCAAAAAGGTTCTAGCGCAAGATACATCTGCGCACACACTTAATTTGAATATTTTATTATTGTCGGTGAATGAATGTACATGTACTCGTATCGTATCTGCGGCCGGGTTGAGTTTCCTCCCCGGTTTCTGCCGGCCCTCTCATTCCTCTTTGCCACGGGCGGGTGGTTTCTATCCAATTCCTCAACAGCGCGCGACCGAATAATGGCTTCCAGCAAGCGAGCGTTCTTGAGGTGGGTGTGATAAAATGGGCTGAATAAACGAGACGCCCTGGGTAGCACAAACTCAAATTTGCTTGTTCATTCCATCCAGCCTCCTTGCGTGGGAGGCGCTCACATGTGCGCAGCTGCTCTTCAACGTGCACTGACTTATCACTTCCATCTATGCCTGATAAAACGGCCGTCGAGTGTCGTGGGTTGAATTCAGGATGCGGACGTCCGAACGCACACTTGAGACTCGAGCGCTTGCAAGTCGAGTGCCTATAAGTCGAGTGCCTATAAGTCGAGTGCCTATAAGTCGAGTGCTTGCAAGTCGGGTGCTTGCAAATCGAGTGCTTGTGTAATGTGCGGCGACCCTGACTGGCATTCCAGACGAGTTAGCTGTGCGGCCGATGATGGGTCTCGATTCTAGCCCGCCACATGGCCCCTGCGACTTTGTGGTGTCTTCATCTCCTTCTCCTCTCGCGTGGATCCGTATCCGCTACGAACTGCCCTCATTTCGGTCTTCTTAGAATGGCGGCACGCTAGCTGGGATCTCGAGATCCCAGCTGGACCGACCATCCCGGGGTTGTGAGGGTTTGGGTTTGAACATGCATGTAAGGGCACACAGTCGGCGTCGTGGCGGCTGGGCTAGGCAAAGCTCAGGTCTTCCCCCCCCTCCGAGCCAAGGGGGCAAATCCCCCCAGTACAGGATAGCGTGCAGGCCTCATTCAGCTCGACCGTCTTGACCTTGCCTTTCTTCCTATGGTCTTGGTTGGATGGTGCTGGTGTTTATCGTATTGGAGGGGGAGGGCGGAATGAAGAAGAACCCGTCATGGCTGCAAGGCCATGGGAATATAACCGGCCGCTGCCCCGACTATCTGGATCCAACTTGTTTCCCTCTTTGCCGGCCTGTCTGTCGTTCTTTCTGATATCTCTTGGTCCTTTTCTTCCCTTTTTTTTTTTTTTTGGGATTCAGTTGCAATTTCTCGCTCCAGCGATCATTGGAACCTTTTTTTTTATTTTTTTTAAAAAAAAAACCCCCCCGTTCCTGTGTTAACAAGAGGCAGTACATACGTATAAACAACCAACTGCCCGTCTACCTGAATTCGAGGGAGACTGAAAGGTCGTGCATATCGTCAATTCGTATACAGACATTGCGCCTGCTATGGACCGGCCGACGCTTTTACCTGGCGATGTTGCCCACCAGGAAATTCAGGGCGGATATGTTGCGCTATCATATGCGGTGTCGTACATAGGGTCTGTCACAACACTCGAACTGCTCCATCGAAGAACTGGTAGCCGAGGATGGTATAACTGGTACGTACATCGATAGTTGTGTATATACAAGTATATACAGACATGATCTGGTCAGACAGTTAGAGCTAACGGAAATACTTAGGAGCTTATTGGTCGGCTCGGCCATATCTATGGGATCCGTAAGTATTCGATGGCTTCCTATCTCACTTGGAAGCGGCCGCTGAATTAAGGTTGTTATACTAGATTGCCATCTGGGGCATGCATTTCATTGGCAACCGTGCCATCATCCTTGACTATGGGGTGGAGAGCCATCAGCTCATCTACAATTCGAGCTTCACGGCCCTGTCATTCTTTCTGCCTATCATAGTCCTTCTCTCAGCCTACATGTTCATTGGCACCAACGAAGATGTCAGCAAGATTCGAGTGTCGGTGGGCGGCACAACCGCCGGCCTAGCAGTCGTTCTCATGCACTACCTAGGCCAGTTTGGTATCTCAAACTACACCTCTGTGTACAAAATCCCCTTCGTTGTAGGCTCCGTCATCATCGCCATTGTCGCGAGCAACGTTGCATTGCTCATCTTCTTTGTGTTGCGCTCGCAATGGGCTGGAACTTGGTGGAAGCGTATCGGCTGCAGTTTTGTACTTGCTGGTGTAAGTTCACCTCGTCGGCATATCGCGATGCTCCTGGCTAACAACTGTACTAGGCCGTCTCGGGGATGCATTGGTTGGCTACTGTAGGGACAAGCTACAGGCTACGCAGTGCCGCCTTGCCGAACAGCACTCTCGACAGAAAGCAGACAGTCATTGTCGTTGGCACCCTCGTAAGTCGAATGTGCCATGAGTCCGATGCTCTCCACGCATTTATGCTTACTTACATATTGTTTAGTGCCTATTTACGTGTACCTGCTTGTTGGCCTACGCGATAGTTATAGGAACGAAAGCTCGTCAGATGCACACCAAAATCCGCAAGGTTACCCTATCTGCTGTGATCTTTGATCCCGAGGGCCGTCTTATGGTCTCCACAAGCGGCAACATACCCACAGAGGTCATCACAGACACCCTGAATTCCTTCCTTGACCAAGAATTTTCTAGAGAGCACCCGGTGTTTTTGTGGTTCTACAGAGTTTCTCGTTCTTGGACCGGCGTGAAGGACTTTGTGTCTGGGATGCAGCAGCACGTTCGAACCATCGATGTCAAAAAGATAGCCACGGAGGATCAATCCAACTTGAATATTATATTCCGTGAGCTGCTTTGCGTTGCCGCGAAAAAGTTATCCGAACAGCTGCGGCAGCCGCTTGAGCACCTTGGAGTTCTCTACGATGAAATCTTGCACACCCGACCTCCAAGGAGTCGGACGAACACCCCTGCTGGTGGCTCGAGCGATATTGAAAACCTGCGGAAAGTTACACATAGCAGAGGTCAAACCCTGTTCATGTTCCGGCAGGTTAGCAAGGAAGAGGCCGCTCGACTACAATCGCATGGCTATCGATTTGCTAGTGTCAAGGTAACCATCGATGTCGTGGCACGTTCACTGCTGCTTCCTAAAGACGACCTGACGCTGCATCTGCGAAGCATGCGGGAGTCTTCTGGGGTCGAAAGTATCTTGGAACCGGGGTTGCATGTCGGATGCTTCGCGGTTCGTGCCAACGTTGATGGTGGGTTTGATGTTTTAGTACAGAGCCTGCAGCCAAACCTCATACCGTCGGTGCAGATGCCGATACCTGCTCTAACTGATACGCTGAAGCCAATAATCCAATCGCTCCACGGAATGACACTATCCGACGTGCTTCGGACACTCGAGATCAAGGCTACGGATGAGTCTGGCACTGAACAAGCCTTCTTTGAAGACATGCGATCGAGTGTTCGTGCTCTGACTAAGGCCTATCCGGACAATTTCTGGATGGACGCCGTATTCTCGTCGGTCCCTGTCTACTTGCCATGTCGGACAGGGAATGTCGAGGTAGAACACTCCACGGCCCAGATGTTTGTGTTCCGCACGATCGTCCCAATCCACCAACGGGATTTGAGCGATGGACTTAGGCTGTCGCCGTTCGAGTTTTTCAACACCCAACAGCGAACGTTCTCGACTGGCCGGGACCATGAAGTTTTTGCGAGACAAATCCATTCGGAGTTCTCTGGGCTTTCAGAAAGATACCTTCGGACGTCGAAGTCCACGTTGCTTTCGACCAGGATTGCCAATTTCTTATGGCCAATGTCACGACGACCGACAACGGCAGAGAAGACTCTCGTGGAAAATCCCTTCGCTAATATTATGATTTCTCAAGCCGTCGATGTGCACTCGGCAAAGACATCTATGGATGTCCATGAACTCGACAACATGCGGGCGACGGGCGCGGCTGTGGCTGTACGCGAAGTTGAAGAGCCGACATGGGCTGAAGAGTATTTCCATATATTGATGAACAAGACACGATCTACATAGATTGCGTTTGTTGTATTTTTTTCATGTCCATTTTTTATTGACCTTTGTTTTATATATCATTTTTGGAGACGGGTCTGGATTTCTGTTTTACTCTTCTGCCTTTTTCTAATGTTGGCTATTTCCTGTTATGGTTCATGCAATTTAGATACCCGAGACTGAGCAAGAGTGGAGACGTCGAGCGGTTTATTAATGTTGGAAGATATTAGCAGTTTGTCGTGTCGCGTGCATGCAAGTTGAGGCGCATGTCCGACTTGTTGCATACTGTGCATATATTAGGCTTTGTAATGGGCTACGTTCTTTTTTCTTTCTTTTTTTTTTTTTTAAAAAAAAAAACAGCTACGGTGCTAGGTTTAAAGTCGAGGTTGACGAGACTGGCTGGGCCTCGAAACGAGGACCGGGATGCGTATGATTATTTTGCTCTTTTCCTTCTCCTTCTCTCTGACAGGGATCGTGCACCTCGCATGCGCCCAAGTCCTTTTGAGTACTAATTCAATCTTACTGGCCCCGTCATTCTGCATGGTCTATGCATATGCCGAACATCGGCTATCACGCCATAACAAGATAACAGGACTACCTCGAACTCCAAGTATTCGCAGGTAGCCCTTTTGAGGTGTTCGCTCTGCGAAGACTTAGAAACGAACATGTGAAAGCCACGCTTCCTGATTGATTGACCTGCCGGATACAAACACCAAGATGCTTGCTCAGTCCAAGCTCACGCGAGAGGCAAAGCTGCAGGTGTATCACAGAACCATCGGAAGATTTCGGAAGAAACCACCACGCTTTGGTGAGAAAACCCCAGGTCAATGTGGGGAATCCTAGAACGTTTGACAGGTTCCATCGAAGCGGTGTTCTGATACACATGTTTACAACTGTTGGGATCATTCCCGTTTTGCAACGCTACGTAAGCATCGTCTCCAAGATTTTTCTGTCTGTCTGTCTGTCTGTCTGTCTGTCTGTCTGTCTGTCTGTCTGTCTGTCTTTGTTTTCAATGAGGGCGTAAGATCTAGATAGACGAGCTGTGGATATAATGTACTCAGTTCCCAGTCGGCCTGGACGGCGTCTAGCCAATGCTCTGTACTGCTGCTGTTCAAGGTGTGAAAGTCGGCCTTAATAAATTGTCACGGCGAAGAAAAAAAAAAATCAAAAAAATCAAAAAAAAAAAAATTAATATTTTTTCTAAGAACGGCGAAGTTTCGGGGCAACATGTGGTGGATGGCATGCATGAGTCCGTGGGGCACCCAGCAAGCCCCACGGCGCCGGTTAACTCGTCGTTGCAGGCGTCGCGTTTTTGCGTCAATGGTCTGACCAAATCCTTGAACCGGCCTGAAAATAAAACCTCGTTCGCCGAAGTCGAAATCTCCTCGTCGACGGCGTCCGGTTGCCTTCCGCCGTGGTCGGGCAGGTAAGGGAACAAGGAGATTCTTCCCTTTGGCCGTGGACCGGCGGTGGTGACTGGGTTTTCTGGTAGGTACAAATACACGGGCTTGTTCCCTTTCTCTGGTGGTTCTCTCCTTCTCTCCTTCTCTCTCATCAGAGTCGTCGTTGAAGTCTTTGGGTTTCGTTGGTTTCTTTTTCTTCCTCCTCTTCTTTTTTTTTTTCCACACCTTCGGCGAACGGCAATCCGAAAATTTCTCGGAACAACTGTAACAAGGACCTCCACGCAACATCCCACCACCAGAAAGATAGATCCTCCTCATAAATAAAACACCATCCTCCCACTTTTCTCTCACTCGCTCACCCTCTCTCATTCTCCTCTCCTCTCCTCTCCTCTCCCTTTAGTATTCTCGAATTAAAAGCTATCAAGCATCTACATACACGTCGCAAAGATGCACGCAACCAGAATCCTTGCCCGGCGCACTCCTCTCATCCACTTTCTCGGCAAGCGGACCATCCCGGAGTCCATCGACCACACCCCACGCCCACACCCGGCATCGCCCTCCTCCTCCCTGCCCACCTCATTCAAACAGTACCGCGAGGCAATTGCCAACCAGCATGGCCCTCTGGCCACCCGTTCGGCCTCCTCTGCTTCCAAGCCATTCTTTGGGCAGACTGCAGTCATCCTCAACCGAGCTGAGCTTCCACAGCGCTTTGGCCGGCTCCAATGGACTCCTGCTGAGATGGACGCTGTCGACAGCGGCGGTGCTTCTCTCTTTGCCTAAGCCAGCGATTGAATTGTCATCCGTTTAGTATGAGTGGGCCTCTGGGAACCTTTGGGCTTTGGGCTTCGCAAGATAACTGTCAAGTAAGGTGGGGGGAAGTGCACTATAGAATACGCTGCCGTTGGTTGTTATCCGCGGCTTGTAAGAGGGTGTGTTATGGATTCCACCTTGGCTATCAGTCTCACGTTCGGACGTCTCATTGAGAGAACAAGTGTGGACTGTTGTTGGTCGACACTTGATGAAGGGTTCACACACCAGCGCGCGGCTTGTATGGGGAAACGTATATGATTTTTTTTTTCTTTTTTTTTTTTCTTTTCTTCTGGGACAAGCTGCAAGCTTCAGTTTGTCAACCCTGTATTTCTTTCCCTCCCGTCCCATCCTTTGGATAAGTTTCCTACCTTTTCATTATTTATTCACTCTTCATTGGCTTTTTCTTTCGTGTTGATACCCTCAAAAGCCTTTCATTTCATCTTCACAGTCTGGTCCATTTCATAACCATGCCTTTTTCGTCAGAAATCCATCTTTTTTCCTAGGGGAAAGAGGAGCGCTTGTCTCCATGCTCCCGAGTGTGAAATGCACCCTTTTGTACATAGCAAAGAGCTCTCGGAAGCAACAATAATGTTATAAAACGCATCATAGACGTAAACACTTGACTACGCGTGCTGATGGTACATGAAATGAAAAACTCCCGCATTTCTACCTCCTAGTTTCCCCGCGTCTAGCTAAATCAAGAAGCTGCCACCCAATTGCTACCGTCCCCAGGGCGAGACGTCGGACTCCACAACAGCTACCATTAGATCTCGGAAGCCACCCTTCACCTCCTTTCGCAATCGGCACACGAGCTCCTGCTTGTACAAATTGTTATACCGCAGTTTTACCTCGGCTAGGTGCTGCTTGTTCCAGTGCACGCGGATCAACCGCGCCATCAGTACTTGGTATTTCGTTCCTGGTCCCGCCATAGCGTCCTCGATCAGCCTCGCATCCTAATTGAATCTCGAAGAATTAGTCATCATTGATCACGCCACACACACTTACACCCAAGTCGGGCTTGATTGCATTCTCGCGGATAGGTTGCGCTTACTCGTTCAACTTTGTCCATCGCCCCGTCTAGAATGTACAACAGCACATCCTTCATGTGCCCAAACATCATCCTACTGATTAAGTCCCGCAGGCACTTGCTGGTCTCTCGCTCGTATTCCTCTGCGATCGCCTTCACTTGGTCGGGTGTCCGCTGTGATAGGATCTGGCATAAAGCAGCCGAATGCTTCGCAAAAATGTTGAAATTCGGTGTCGCCGAGATTATACGGCGCACGTCCAGCTGCATTTTCCCATAGTCGTACACTGGCTGCGGCCGTTGTTGCTGTTGGTGATGCTGTGTACCCGGGGGGTCTTTCGACGGATGCTCCTCCATCCCCATATCAAACAGAGTTCTCGTACCCATGCTTACATCCGAGCGGACGTAATCCTCTAACGTCTTGCCGTAGCAGCTGCGCACGTATGTTTTGATCACACCTAGCTCGGCGTTCGTACGGCCAAAGATCGCTTCAGTTAACAGGGCATCGTTGGTGCCGTTGCCCTTCACAGCTTTTACAACCCAGAAGCCTTCCGACTTGATGGGGCCGAGGAATATGGCCGTGGCTGCCATGTTGAAATACTTGGTGTTATTGAAATCGGTAGTTAGGTTGTTGATCAGGCTGGTGCGCGACATATCTTTTAGCGTCGCGATTAAATCATGGTCGGTTAGGTTCCTATAGCCGAGCAAAATGTCTTCCAGGTGGGCTGGCGACCTGTTGGTAATGATGCTGATGATCTCCGGGTAGTGAAATCCTCCAACTGGTTGTATTGTTCCCTCTTGTTAGCGTGTGGCATTGTGTAACGGGGAAATTGCGATTTTCTCTCAGAAGATACCTCCAAATGCATCGCGTATTCTCTGCGCATCTTCCATTGCGAGATCTGTCACCTGCGGAGTCGGTGTCGACGGGAAGCCGGGGAAGCCGACTCCTGGCGCGAATGGTAAGCTTAACGGGCCGGACAGGGATTGGTAATGTTGATGGCTGCTGTAGGCAAAGGCGGGAAGGGCGTGAGTGGCATGCTGTCCGTGTACCGGCGGCTGCAGCGCAGTTGTCGTACCTGGTAGAGGGTATGCTGGGGCATAATGCTGGGGGCCGACTGGCGACGGCCAACTCAGCGGTCGGTGAACGGCATCGTATGCTGGCGGCGACACGGGCGAAACGGTTGGCTCATAGAAAGACGGTACACTTGGAAGAGGAGCTGCATTTTGGAGATAGCCGGGTGGATGGAGGGGAGGCTGCGGCGACGGTATTATCTGATTTCCTGCATGCCAGCTGTGGCGATTCGGATCATGATAAGCAGCATCTGTGGGCTGCGGTTGCAGATAGCTTTCATGTGGTTGAAGCCGAGCATTTGGATCCCAGGGAGCAGGAGCAGGAGCAGTTTGCCCGTACTGACCATGGCTGGGATCGTGGTCGTAGTATTGATAGTACGAGGCCATTCAGGCGGGGCGAGCTTGATCTCTTCTGGCAGCCAGCTTGGTCGACAAACCGTGCAGGTGTGCGAGACCCGCGAGACCCGCGAGGGCCAGATATATACTAGCCATCACCGTGCCAATGCGCGAGCCAAGAGCTGGCAGAAGCCGCGGTGCGCAGCAGCGAACGCAAAGGCCACGAGGGTTTTAGGGCCCCGCGAGTTTGGAGGAGCTGGAATTCTGCAGTGGAGGATCGCGCACTGCGCCCCCCCGTGGTAGCTTAAAGTAGTCTGGGAATTGAGTCGAACAAACGGCCAGCCTCGTGGAAGAGTAAGGACTTGAGGTAAGTACTGAGTAAGGGTTTGCCGCTTTCGGTTCCACAGACGTCTGTGCTGCGAGGAACCAGGTTGGGGAGGACAAGCCGCGGACGGGGGAAGTGAAACGAGCTGTTAGACAGGCTGCCGGGTGAAGCGATGGAAAGGGAAGTGGCCGCTGGTGTTCGGATGCCTCAATTTCGATTTCGAGCAGGTCCTATCAGGGGACGCCATCAGGGAGGAAACTGCCCAAGCAACAAGCAGCGCTATAAATATCAGCATCAGCAAATTGAAATTTGTCTACGTATGTAAGCAGGTCGAGAAGTCCAGGTAAGTGTACATCTCGTCGTCCGATCCGTGGTGTTTTTGCCGGTGCGGCTTTATTTGATTTTTCCTTCCCGTTTCAAATCTTATTTTCTCATCCTTCTTTTATGTTTTTTCGCTCGCTGCGCCGAAAGCCCCTTCCCTCCCTCTGCACAGCATCCCACCACGTCCGCCAGTTGAGTCCCGTAGACGGCAACCACCGACGGCACCAGGCTGTCAAAGGCGAAGAGCTCGAAGAAGAAGAAGAAGAAGAACCAGAAAGGTGAGAAGGAGAGAGATCGTGTGTCTGTGTGTCTGTAGGTGTCTGCGTGTGTATGTGTCTGCGGGTGCATATATTCACACAGCAATCCATCACAAACGCCAAGGGGGGCGACAGACGTCCGTCTCACCGCGAACAGATCCAACGTCGAAACGAATCCGCCCGACCGTTCAGCTTACCTTACGAAATTATCGAAACCCCCTACCGGGAACCATCTCCAGCGATAATTGGCTGCTCTCGTCGCTATGGAAAAGCTAAAGGGCCTGGATCTCAAGCCGCTGGCTGAACGGGTGCCTCATCCTCGAGCCTTAGCCCATATCTTCCTTCGCACGCGCTTTCTCGTCCTCGCCATCGCGATCACAATCATTGTATTTACATGGAATAACTTATCGTCTACGGCTTCTTCGTTGGAAAGGTACGTCCCGTCCCGAGTCCCGGGTCCTTCTGCCTTTAGCTGTTGGCTGTTGGCTGTTGGCGTCTTTTGGCGTCGGCTCCTTCAGACCGACCCGATCCGCCCAACCCGTATGCATCTCTCGACGGTACCTCGAGCTAACCAGTCGAATTTCTTCATTCAGCCGGTGGGCATGTTACGGGCCGGGAGTATCCCCTCTCGAAATATCTCCCCATGAGTTTGCTGCCTGGCATCAGCACCGCAGCACCCCCATTTTGACCAACAAGCATGAGCCCATCGACATAAACGCGAAGACGATTACCAATCACAATCTCAACAAAATAACCACAGGCAAAGAGGCCATCAAAAATAGAGAGCGGATACTCATCTTGACCCCGCTTCGAGATGCAGCTGTCTTCCTCCCTCGATACTTTGAGATTCTGTCCAAGCTCACATATCCTCATGATCTGATCGATCTGGGTTTCCTGGTATCCGATTCGTCCGACGACACCTTGGCCATATTAGCCATGGAGCTGGACAGCATCCAATCGAATTCCGACTCCAAGCTCCCATTCAGAAGTGGTGTCATCATCGAAAAGAACTTTGGTGTTACGCTTTCCCAGGATGTGCAGGATAGGCACTCATTTGCTGCCCAGGGCCCGCGAAGAAAATCGATGGGCATGGCGAGGAACTTTCTGCTCTATAGCACGCTGCAGCCCGAACACTCGTGGGTCCTGTGGAGGGACGTAGATATTAAGGAGGCCCCTGAGACGATGATTGAAGACTTCATCGCCCATGACAAGGACGTCATCGTGCCAAGTACGCGCTGAAAATTTCGTTTAATATTCGCAACAAGAACTAATCTCTGCTTAGACATTTGGTTTCACCGGTTCGATGAAAACGGACATGACATTGAGGGAAGATGTATGTTTTGCGACATGCCGTCCGCTACAGTGAGGCGTTCGAGTGCTAATACCATTTTCTCTCCTAGTCGATTACAACTCTTGGGTTGAATCCGATAAAGGCCGTAAGCTGCGAAAGTCATTACCTGTGGACACAGTTCTGGCTGAGGGTTACAAAGAATACAGCACCGGCAGAAAATACATGGCTCAAATGGGCGACTGGAGAAATGATAAAGATGTCGAGTTGGAACTTGATGGAATAGGCGGTGTCAGCATCCTAGTTAAAGCAGACCTCCATCGCGCTGGTAGGGCCACTCCATTAATTTGGTTTCATAGACGTATATTGCTATTTGCTAACAGGAGAGGAATCCACAGGCATTAACTTTCCTTCTTATGCATTTGAAAACCAGGCTGAAACCGAGGGATTCGCTAGAATGGCTAAACGTGCTGGATACCAGGTCATTGGGCTACCAAATTACGTTGTTTGGCACATTGACACCGAAGAGAAGCCTGGAAATGCTTGAGCATGCTGCCCTCTACATCCTCAAGCTGCTATAATCCCAGCCCCAAGTTTAATACTACACAACTAAGTGACGTTGGACACATACCAAGGGTTTTGATTTCTTCGTCATTATTCCCTCTCCCAGTTCTTCTTGCCTTCCCCTGTATAAAATTTAAGCCCTCTGAAGTATTTGTCTCGGTTTCTTTAATTGCTCGGCCACCTTTTTGGAATTCTGATTTTAATTTTGGGGACCAAATTCTTACGTAAACCGCAGATGGTGTTGATATTTCTAATCTCTTTTCTCCCACTGCGCGCGTCAGATTCACTCGGCCATCCTACGCCACTGAGGTGGTACACTATCCGTTTCACTATTTATGCGATAGACTCGGGGGAAGTTCATATCTCTTTCTCTTTTTTTTTTTTTTTTTTTGTTTGGTTTTAGGTTTTGCTTGCTTGCTTGCATGGCGTACATACAGAAGATTTGATTCCTCGAGAGTAGCCGGTTGTTTCTTTGCACCACGTTATTTGCCTGTCTCTGTTCGGGCCAGAATGTACGTATTCCTCAAGGACCCCGCCCGCAGATGGCCAGAAATGGTGAAGCCTTGCTCACCTTCTTTATATAACGTTATTCATGCAAGCTGTAAGTGTTCCTTTGGATCCTGCTGTCTCTATCCCAGCATCTCCTTAGAGCTCCTAGTCCTACCTAGTCCCTAGACCATCTACGTGAATGTTTTTCTCGAAACAGCTAAGTTCGCTGGCAATCTATCGGGATATTCGTATTTGGCAATGTCTGACATAGCACTAAGGGGATAGATTCCCCCAGACACTTCAGCGACGTAGCAATATAGATGACTCCTGATCCACATTGGCTTGTCCTATAGTCTAATCGCATCCGGACGACCAATCCGGGATACGCATCCCCCGAAGGCTCTGGGAAGTTGGTATAAATGTGATTTGATAACATCGATAAAACGAGACTGAAAATACTTCTCTGAAAACATGAGCCAATGATAATATAATGCTATCTAGCACCTAGTTGAGGGCTTTTGTCAGCCTGTTGTCGTTTTTTAAATGCTAGCAATTGCACCTAGACTAAATTTTATAACTTTACCCGATTATCGTAACCAGGTCTCACAATCTCGGCTACTTTGATACGATATCTACTTATGTATATACGTATATACGCCTTCAACTAGTTTTCTAACACCAATCCTATTATATTATTGCCTTTGCATAAGTATGTGATACCCGCGAGCCTCTTTGCTACTGTGCTTCACCTCGGAGTGCATCAACTATCCATCGTTCTTCTTGTAGAATAGCAAGTTACCAATTACTCCTCGAAGATGAGAGTGGGAGGGGCTGTACGGCCAGTCAAGAGATATTGCAGGACCGCTAGCTCTGATGCAGTTATAAGTACTACTTATAGATATAATTTGGAAGGTAGAGCAGTTGTTGATGGAAGAGAGGAAAGATAAAAAAAGGAAGAAAGTTAAAACATGAGCCCACGGTGACGCCCGAGAAGTTAAGTAAAGGACATGAAGGAGGATAAAGGTCGTAAGCGCGTACAAAGCAGTATGTAATATTAAATATACACAACGAGAAGGAAGGTTGAAGAAAGAGATCGGTTAATAGGCTCTAAGTGGTTCGAGTTTCGCAAATCCAAGACGGAAATTGACTCCGGTAGACAAAGAAAGAGAAAAAGGCAGGCCGTAAATCCAGCCATTCGTCTGTATATTTATCAGGGGAACAACAAAGTCAAGATGGCGGGATTCATTGCGTCTTACTCTTCGAGCTCGCCACCTCATTAACGACGACGTTGCCCGACTTGTCGCCCTCTCCAAAGAAGATAACTTCAACCGTCAGATCATCCCTGTTACCGTATCTGTTAGCCACATTTGTACCCTCCAAAATAAATATTGAGAACTAGTGAGGTAAGAGCTAGATTACCTGTATCGACGGGAGTATGGCGATTGCAATGTCAACAAGGCACACAGCATGTCGCTGTCCTTTCCACCTAGAGCATTCCGGACGAGATGTGTAGCACAGTTCTCATCTGCGATAACGAATCTGTCCTCAGGACCCTTGATGCCCCACTGTTTTTGACGGATGGGTACCCGCTGGCCCGCGTCGTCTTGATTGCCATCATGATTAGTCGCAAGCGGTAGCTTCTTCTGATCACCGCCACGGCCAAAGCTGAAGAAGCCTCTGCTGCTAGCCTTGGCTTTGTTCTGCCCTTCTAACCACTTGGCAACTAGACCCACAACTTCTTCGTTGCTAAGCATTTCCCAGAGACCATCTGTTGCTAGGACTACAAAGTCGCCCTTCTCAGGCTGTATCTTTGTAGTTGTAACGACTGGTTCCGCGGTGACATACGGTGGAGTTTTCAACCTTGGGCTTGGTGACCGTCCTAGGTACTTGTTCTTTATAATATTCTGCGTCTCTAGGCTCCACTTGTAAACCGAATCCCCGAATGCACGAGTAGGCTCTAGCCCGCCTAGAACACGGCCGTTCAGAACTGCAAACTCTTCCCCCGGATGCTCGTCGCGAATACGCTGCGCCTCTTCCTTATTTGAACCTGTCTGGTCAACTGATAGGGCTGTTGCTGTCCATTTACCGTTCTCCTGGCGTCTTCCTAGAACTGCCCTCGAGTCTCCCGTACAAGCTACTCGCAGGAGATTAGACTGACTGTCGTAGAATGCGAGCAGGGCGCAAGAGCCAGATAATGCAGGCGCTAGGAGTTCGGCAGCAGCCGACTTTGTCGAACCCCTGAGCACCTTCTGGACCGACTCATGGATTATTTCATTGTCAAGCCGAACAAACCCCTGTTTTATCGCAGCATCGATAGCCTCGGGACTTGGAATCTTGCTCTTCGGGTTTGAGCTGGATTCTTTGTAGGTTTCGTTGAGTTCACGGGCGACAAATCCAATCAAAAGTTGCCGTAGCTTTGCCGAAGTATACCATCCACTGAAGATTCAAAAGGGTCAGTATTTGTCCTTGTCTAGTATCACTGGGAACGCGCTTTCGAACCTATGGCCATCAAAGACACCCCAGAACATCCAATCTGTGCTGGACTTGCCGCCTTCCGCAGCCGCAACAGTTGTGGGGACTTCGATGATGCGTTCTGCATGGTCATCCTCTATTGGGTCGTTGCTAGGGAGCTGAACCACATCATATCTATAAACCCCTTGATCTCTTCCCACAAGATAGGACTCCTCGCTCTGTCGTAGCTTCGCCGTCGCTTCGTCCGGGGTAAGCATTTCCAACACTTTCCTTCCCCCACGGCCATCCAAAGTATCCTTTGTCAGCCGTCCGTCAGCCGGAAGCGTCCCAGTATATAGGGACTCATGGTCCACTGCGACGATCTTGCGCATCCGAATATCTTCCTTTGTGTCAGTTGAGAACTCCTTCTTGTCGCCAAAGTTGGAGAGCAGGGATACACGACCAAGGAATGGATTAGATCCATTGTACGCGATATATGCGGATCCAAGGACCAACGAGGAAACTATGGCAATTGTGAATTTTCGGATATGTGCGATGGACGCGGCGTTGCTACTGTTCGAAGCATTCGTTGCAAGAGTCCTAGCAGCTCCAACGGTAGGAGGCAGCCTATTTCTTAGCAGGAAGCTGGGGGCCCGGGCAGATGCAACTGCCGCTCTAACGGCTGCTCGTTGCATTAGAGCGGCTACAGCTACAACAGCTACCGATGCAAGAACTGTGTAAACTAGTCGAGTCTGCTCAGAACTGTTGTGCCAGGAATCGGTAATGGAAGAAAGCCAGGATTGGAAGGGAGAAGCTGGTGGGGGATGTTTGGAAGCCAAGGTGAAGGTGTTTCTGGATCTTAATATTTATTTATCGACAGCAGGATAAGGTGTTGAATTAGTCAAGTCGAAGAGAGTTTTCGAGAGGGGTGATCTTAGGAGAACCGAATCAAATGCTGGTTGCGTTTGAATGCAGAAGCGAGAGTATTGCTTTGGTCTGCATGGAATTCTACATCAAAGAGCGAATGGGAGCATAGAAGGCAGCAGGAGGGAAGCAGGTTTGTCCTTGGCCGGAGTTGATGTCAAGTTGGATAGATCAGGTCGGCGGAGGATGGCTGTCGTGCGGATGAGTGGAGAGATGAGGAAGAGGAGCTGCCTGTCGGCTGCAGCTGCAGACACAAATCATTTGGCGGGGTGGCTGGCGGACAACCGCAAACGTGACCACTTCAAATGGCCCACCTCCATGATCCGTCCTTAGTACCACCTTCGAGAAACCCCTCCACGGTCTGACATATATGCAATTCCGCATACGAATTTACTTGCGGAAGCGAGGGAGGTGCGAGGTGGGATTTCGAATTCTAAGCAAGATCCTATCAGACCTGATAAATTCCATTCTGCCGTCTCCAGTCTGTTTGTTTCAGCCTCGAGCTCCGGACCGTTGAATTTCCCGGGCGGCACGGAGCACATCCACAGTACATTCTGGCTCTGCGTGGGGCTTCCGGTGCGCTTAGTTACAAGATGCTTATGTGGAAACAAGCTACATTCCGCTAAACAGATTCAAACCCGCTAGGCTGCGCTTCACGATGCCCAATGCCGTTTCCAGACTTCATATTGAGCATCCGTACCTCGAAACTCAAAATCCACAACCGTAATATCTTTGAACCCCTCACTCAACTCCGGCTCTTGGAATTTGGACTTAAAATTCAGATAAGCCATGCTAGGCACAGCTTCCCTGTTTTCAGGATTCAGGGATTTTAGACGTGAATACGCCCTAGCCCCGTCGTTATGAAGACACAGCCTT
Source organism: Drechslerella coelobrocha (assembly GCA_036971555.1). Lineage (NCBI taxonomy): Eukaryota > Fungi > Ascomycota > Orbiliomycetes > Orbiliales > Orbiliaceae > Drechslerella > Drechslerella coelobrocha. The sequence goes on from JAJTUH010000001.1 coordinate 93,880, forward strand.
TCCGGTGTGGTTAGATATATGCATCTAAATGCAACGCCTCCAACCTTATCACAAAGAGCTTTCCACGCAGATCTGATGTCTCGTGAGGGGTTTGTACTGTCTGCGGGGCAGGAGGGGGATTGGCTTAGTTATTGGTCCTAGAAACGGTGACATGGTTTGGTATATACATTACATACCTATGACTACACTCTTGCCCTCTTTCAAATATCCTTCAGCAGCCTTAATACACCTTTCTCTGGTTTTCAAGATGTCTTGGTTAACTCGCTTATAGCCCAGCGGTTCAAGATACTGCAGGGAAAATGTCGACTTCCCAGCACCGGGGCGACCAGTAAACACAACGAGCTCAGTGGGATATTTCTTCGTGAATGCTGGTGCGATACTCGATCTCTTGTAACTGGATGGATCTAAGTCCAATTCATACGGTGCTGGATCTTCGCCTAAGAAGTATTCCTCCGGGGTCAGGAATGACATCCCAATATTCTCAGCAAACTTCCTACAGGGACATTAGCAATTTGATGATAGAAAAAATAATGTGCACTGTCTTCGACAATCCAGCTTCGCTCGTGGAAGTAAGTAGACTAAGCGTACCTGTCGCTGGCAGAAAAGTCACCCTTGCGACCAGCAGCATCCCCCACAAACACAGAGTTTTCGAGATCGATGATACGGGACTGTCCACTTAAATCCGAAAGAAGTTGATCAAACATGCCAACCCTAGGTTTACGAAAGATATCTGTCGCAGTAGCAGCATATACTGAGATTGGTAGGTTCAGGGCGTTGACTATAAAGTTGAGCTTCTGCTTCCAATCTTTAACCTGTTTCTCATGTTTGGGGGAGTCTAGCTTTAGCCCATTTTGATTCGTAAACACAACTAGTTGACAGCTACATTATAGTTGCATAGTTAGCACAGGCTCTTCTCATAGTTGGTGAAGATATAAGATCCCCATACCCATCATCAACGGCTTTGCGAAGCCTTTGAGGAACGGAAACATGCCACCACTTCCAGTCATCGGGCTCCTTGCCAAATTTCTTGCCGCTCTTTGTTGCAATAAGATTTGAGTCCTAGGCGCCCAACCGCCTGTGTTAGTCGGACATGTTGAACAAAGGGGAAAAGCTACATATTGGATTCTAACCAAATCGAAGGCGGCGATTTTCGTCTTCTCAAACTCCGCAGATTCAACTGTGACCGTTGTTGATGTTTCGGATGCAGTTGTGGACACAGCTGCAATCGAAACAGCAGCTGATATTTTCGATGACGACGAATTCACGGACGCCGGCTGCCAGACAGCTGAAAGCAAGCTTCCCTGTCTGATAAATTCGAGCCCTGGTGCCTTCTGGGAGGCTGGGGTGAAGAAGCTCACGACCGATGAACCTGTCACGTGCAGCAACGTTAGCTACGAGCTGCCCTCTGCGTCGACGACCAAGCAAGGCGGCGGATTTGGTATAGTTACTGGCGACGGTGGTTTGCCGTTTCGACGGAGGCGGAGAAACCCTTTCCTCCCTTTCTGGGGTTTCTGGTCGCGCCTTTCTCTTGCCCTTCGCTCTAGATGACGTTGACGACGATGCCATGGCTGTGGTGTTCTTGGGATCTTGCCCGTGAAGGCCGTGGACGCGTCGTTTCTTATATGCGAAGGGTGAATGCCTGTGGGCAACACGCTGAGCGGCCAAAATGCTGGAATGTACGCGACTCACCAGCAATTTCGAGGTCACGTCCATATCCATGAAGATGAGTCGACGGAGCCAGTCACCGCCGTCGCGTCGCGGTGCCTTTCAGCTCGCTCGAATCATATCGCCTATGCTATCTCATTATGGAAAGTAACCAGGTTGTGCGTGAATCATCGATGACAACGTGATCTCATTTCGGCCATATTGACGCGGTTCATCTGCTCGAGTCGACAAGAAACAGGTGATCCTCTCTCCAGCCAGCTTGAACTCGAGTGGTTTCGTGATTCAAGCTTTCCCGCTAACAAACTACAACAAGTTCGCAGAAACAACACGCTTCAACCCCCTCCCCCAGCTTCTTCTCGTGAGCAGTACAGGCACCTCATTGCAGGTCCGAGTGTTTGTTCCTTGCATAAGATTCCGACAGCTCGGTATTGTGCCGCCTTTCAATCTAGTGTAGGTATCCGCCTAATGGTCTACTGGCTGCAACTAGTCTGCATCGACTCAGCTCTACCTACTTGAATTCTCATATTCTTATGATGAGGGCAGCGTCCCGAGACTACGACGAGCGAGGCTACACTGGAACACTGGTACCACTCCCTAAATCGAAAGACTTGGTGAGCCAGTTCAAACATGCCTTTGACAGCTGCCGAAGGTCATGCATGGGCCTCAATGCTGGCCGTTGAAGATTGACTTATCGATATCCCCAGCCGGCGTACCTGCATCCTCCGCGCTAGCAGCGATACCCTTGGCGAAAATATTTTCATTCTGGACCATCAGCGGCTTCGGGACGCTCAAGGAAACCTTCCTTTACGAATTATGCAAGATGACTTGTTTGCAGATTACTTGACAGCTGCGCAAGGGCGACGACGACATTGCCCCAGGCGTTCATCGCCTGCGCTGAGAGGGTGGCGTGCTTGCCATGCAGCAGCCAATGACATGAAGATCAACGATCAGAGTGCAGGAGGTCAATTTCTGGCGCATGCGGTATGAAGTGTTTCGATGGTCATTGGAGCTTCGATGCCCACTCTATTGGTATCGTGCAGGTATTGGATCAATCTTTTCTTACGAGCCTTGGAAATTGTTGGGAGGGGGGGGGTTTTTTTTTTTCTCGATGGGCCTAGAGAGCTACAAAGCTACAAAGCGCTTCTATGGGCCAAACATCTACACGTCGGCTAAGTCGACTCACTGAACGAGAGTTTAAAACTTCCCGCATTTGCATAATTATTGCATTGGCGACCCGGCGCTGTTTTTTAAGACGACCTGGAAAGTACATATTTGCATTACGTTAGCACAACGAGGGCGAGCAGCGGGCGGAGAAGGCTTACTTGCAGGTGCTGACCAGGCACTACCCTACCGATCATGCCATCGCTCAAAGCTTCCATTTTCGGAGTGGGCCGAGAAATTATTTTCGAAAAGAGATCGTGGCATTTGATTGCGCCAGTTTACAGTCATTCGCATCAGAGGGAAAATAGGAATGAGACTTTTTGGTACGTCGAGGGGCGCGTTGGTTTCGGTAGGACATTTTTTTTTTCTCCCAACCTATGCTATTTTAGTCGGCACCGAATTTTATGGACAATCAGCGTCCCCGAGATTAATGGACAATGTTGTTTTGCCATTTCATGAGTTCGATTAGCTTTCATTGAAGAGACAGGAAAGATACTGAGGTGTGGTCGGGAGAAGCTTCACGGATGCACTCATATCTTTTTTGACATAGCACGAGGCCTGCCGCCGGATCACGAGCTGCAAGATCTGTTGGCTGGTTCCTTGTGCAACATGACCCGACACCTGTTTTGGGTGTGAGGCTGAGGAATCCGGTGCAGGCAGGCAGGCAGGCAGGCATGCAGGAACGAACAGGCTGGACCTGTTTTCCACGTCATGCTGTGCCGTTCCTCCAGAACGAGCTAGAGTCTTTGCATGCAGAGGAAACCTGCCGTCGCCGGTTGAAGCCAGTCGCTCGCCTTGTTCATGCCTCCGAACTCCCCAGAAACCTTAATATTTTGCCTGAGCTATTTTTTTTTCCTTTTCGCGAATATCTGCATCTACAGCGGATACACACGAGAAATAGTACTGGTGAGACCAAGTTTTGATGTGCTATGCTGGGCTTGGCACCTTCTGTTGGGGTTGGGCTGGCGGTAGTTTTCGTACATACACATTTGCTGTGTTCGGATTCCAGGAAGCATGTGAGGCTTGGGATCGAGGTGATCGAAGGAAGCTTTGATGTCACTCATCCGCCTTCCTCCTTCCACACCTCGGGGCCGCCCTTGTTCATTAAAAAGAAACAAAACACAAAAAGGATAACCCGATGGCCCCTGCAAATTGGGCTCCGGATTTTGGGTAGCGGGGATGTATTCCAATGCAGCCGATAGAAGAAGGAAGGAAGGAAGCAACGCGGGCGAAGACTGAAACATTGCCGTTTGTTTTTGGTTGGGGAATGCACCGCCATTTCCCAGACAGAAAGACAAAGGCGCGCCACGTTGTAAAACGTTTTTCTCTTCTCGTTTAGCCGGATCTATGGGAGGGTAATGGCATCGGATTGATGATGATGATGATGATGATGATGGTCAATGGGCTGAATATCCGAAGGCTGCGGCGGCTGCGGCTTCGCGTAGATGTGCGCAATTGATACAGAGGCACGGAACGGCACGGGGTGAAGGCCAAATACAAGGGAGCATTATCTGGAGATAACGAATGAGTGGATGAAATGATTGAATGAATGAACGGATGGATGGACGAAGGAATGAATGATCTGAGAGCAAGCGATGCTGAATGCCATCGCTTGCAAGCGGCTGGTGGAGATGTTTGAACAGGGCTATGGAAGCAAGGATATCGGATTCTTCGACCGCTGCTGACTTTTCCGCCCATGTTGCGAACTGTGACCTTGTTTTATTTTTTCCGAGCGAAGACAAAATAATCACTCGCCCTATACGCCCACAGAACCCGGCTCAGGCTCTCGGCCATTCCCCTACCTTCTTTGGTTTCTTGCCTCTTATTGCTGACAGCTCCCGTGATTTCTAGCTTTGAGCTTCCTCCTCACCCGCAGCCAATCCTCGACCTCGACATCAGTGGTATTGCCGTCATCACTACAGGTGCCAGTCTCCCGTCTCCCTCTCAATAGTCAATCAACAGAGGATAAAAAAGTAGCGGGAAGGCTTACCTTTGATCAGGTCCTTTTTTTTTTTTTTTTTTCGTTTGCACCACGGACGAAAAGTTTGGGCTCGTACCACAAGCAACTTGGGCCGGAACTTGTGTGTGCGTTGTGCTCCCCATCACAAAAGAAGTATCAGACTCCTCATCAGCAGCGCACTACTGTTTGTAATCAGCCTTGGTTCTGCGGAGTTCCTCGAATACTAGCGGGAATCAGAACGAAGGGAACAGGAAGATACGTGGTGGGCCGGCTACGACTCTGATCTCTTTGTTCGAACCTAGGCGGGTCCTTTTGTTTTTATCAGCCGGGACGCCATCCAGTCAAAGAGAACGAAGGGCCGTGCCGAGCAAAACGTTGGCAGCCTGCTATTCGACGGCGTCTGCAGACTGACATCAGTGCCATCTCGACCAAAAAAAAGAAAGAAAGAAAGAAAGAAGGAGAGAAAACGAAAAAATTACTTGGGGGTTCGAGAAAACCAAGCAGCTCCTCAGATTCGCGGACACGGCAAAGTCTTGCTTTGCCTCATGATCAACTGCTTTCCCACTCTCATCGTCGAGGTAGGAAAATAATGTTTACATGGACTGCACTTTCAAGCTGCTTGTGGTAGCGAGTGAACCGCGTTCGTACCAATAGCTCAGTGACTGCCAAAGGAACGCTGGACACAAGGTTTCTGCTTATTGCTCCAGTTCAAAAGACGTGACCGATTGCTGGCAGAAGAGACAAAGCCTCTTGATTTGCACTGATCTAACTGGCCATTGGCCCTTTTTTTTTTTTTTTTTTTAACTTCGTTTAATCCCGACTGTCAAAGCCTCGACTTCTGCAATCAGATATCGTTCCTACAAACCGCCAGGGCGCCAGGATTAGAAACAACGGCCAGTCACGTTTTGGTCGTGTTGGGCCGAGGCGACAACCCACCACCCACGCTTCGCGACTCAGGAACCAGGAACCGCGCATGCCAACGTCGTATATGTCCGGGTGCGTCCGCTGTGTCGACCTGCATAAGCAGACGTGAGGTTCTTCCCCCGAGCGCGTGGAAGCACTTTATGCCGTGGGGGCCCGGCCAGGTTGGCACCACTTGATAGTCACCCACGCTCCTCCGCCATTTTGGATACTTCTCGACGAGGCATTTCAGACTGGTCTACCTGACGGTTCTTGCATTTGCCCACCCAACCGTCATACGCAGCTTCCAACCAACCTTGCTAGGGGCGGTTTTCTTGTTGCTGTTTGGCCCAGTTTTATCATATACCGGGGTGTCAACGTTACAACGCGCGGCCGAATCTAACATCTGTCGTCCCACAAGACAAGAGTAAGCAAAGAGAAGGGAAAGGAACGAACAACAATAATAATAATAATAATAAAAAGAAAACCTCTCCACAGCGCAACTGTCGCGCTATCCAATCGAGTCTACGAAGAACGACAGAAACCGGCTCCAAGCTTGCCTCTTTTTCGGGATCACGACTTCCCCTCGTTCCCTTGTGCTATCAACCAAAGAGGCTCTCATCATCGGAAGGGCCAAGCGAGGACAAGGACATAAGTACAACGTCAGAGACAACAACAGCGTTGAGCAAACAAAAGCAATCGGCCTACCATATCACAAGGCACAGAAACCCCCCCAGGCATCGGGACTGTGTTGGTTCGTTCTTGAAGACAGAATCGTGAGGTGTGGGACATCATTGTTGCTGCCCTGTTTCTCTGCTCATATACCAGAACCCCATTTAACGATTCCGCCGCCAACGCCTTGAAAACATTATCGCTTCGACCGCACTGAGTAGCGACAAGCGATTAGAGTATCTGGATTTTTTACCTTGCCGTTCACGTGAAAAATATCGCGGTCTGGATTCTCTTTTTAACACTCAATATTGCGCCCACCTGGTCAACGCTTTCTGTGGAGGGCTACTCTTTAGTGTTCTTTTCGGGTCTGAACTTGCAACGATATCGGGTTTCTTGGTTGTGGCACAATAACACAAGGCTAAGGAAGAAATCGTACACCCGGCTTCCTGTGCTCGAGGAGCATAATTCGTGTCCTTCTACACACGAAGTCGTGGAGAGAAGCCTTTCCGCTCTCTCCGGATAACTCCTTTTCAATTCTTAACAACAGGAGACTGTTTGAATAGCTCCAGTTGACGGCCGTTACTTAAGCGTAGCTCGAAGAAACGAAAAATAGAAGCAATGGAACCTCCAACAATGTCGACATCAAATCTAAGCCGCCTCTCCGAGAGACGGGGTATACACAAATTAGCACATATTGAGCCTCCAACAATAGTCAATTCTGTCCTTCGACCTTTTCAAGCACACAAATCGACACTATCCCATGTAATCGACGGCGAGCCTACGCTTTCGACATCGAACTCTTCCTCGTCACTCGCATCTTCGATCAGCAAAAATTCTATATCTGCGCCGAAGCTACAAAGCACATCATCTTCGGTAGCGACGACTCCACTCGATCCTTTGTTGTGCATGAACTTTGAGGTTTCGCCCTCCCTGCCAATGACTCCGGAGATTGGTGAGTTTCAGGGCAATTGGCGACAGCTAGACGACGAAGTCGTAGCAACATACACTGGCCTTGGACTTGATTGCGATATTTTGGAAGATCTGCGACGGAAAACGAGGTCAAGGAGCTTGTCGGAGCGCGTCCATATTTTCGTCAAGAATAACGCAACGGCAGCCTCTGTGATTGCTGAACAGGTAGAAACCGAGGCGTCGGATTCGCCGCAGGATGTTCCCAGTTTGATATCCGCTACCGTATCAACGCCATCTACCGGTTAGTACCTGTTAACTTAATATTCCCTTGGATAAAGTTGCGAAATCATACTAAAGTACCTTTACCCCAAGTCTCGCCAGAGCCGACATCGAATAAGTTAGCAAGCTTGGTATCTGCACCACTGCAAGCGACCGAGGAACTCTACGATCCGGACACACTCTCCGAGCCCTCGGCGCCTACTTCGCCTGTGCCTGATACAACCGGAAGAACAAGCAGACGGACAACCGTCCTTCAGCGCATGTTGCCACCGAAGCTTCGAGCATCGATGCGTAGGAGATCATCGAGCGCACACTCTACACAGGCCCCGCCCCCGGTACCACCCATATCCACGATGCCAGCTCTTTATAGGCAGACCCCGGAAACTCCTGATGAGGATTTTGATTCATATTTTGCGGAAAAGCTACCTCTTCCGGATAACGACTCATTCTCTTCGATAGAAGAGATGATCCATGCTTGTGCTCCGACCCCGCCTTTACCACCCTTTGTAATGCCAGACTATTTTACAAGGACTGTTCCCCTCCAATCCACGATGTGCTCCACCACCACCTCGCCAATCTCAAACTTGCCGCCACTGTCTGAGGACTTCCCAGATATTACAGCGTCGTCCGTAGGAGACTCGGTCAAATCTCCCTTGCCTCAACCACCGATCTCTCCCCTTGGGTCGCCTCAGCTACCCCCTGTACGAACGCCGGTAGTAAACATTATTAACCCAATGTCCCTAACAGGCTACCAGCATCAACGGATTGTGCCCGATGTTGTTGATGTTGATTCACCTGCTATACTATCCCCAAAGCATCGTCGTCAAATCTCGGACGAGGGGCCCGTAACAGCTAACTCCCTCGCCGATATGATCGAACGGATGATTAAAGAAGACGAAGCATTCGAGGTGACAGAGAAACACCTCTTGGAAAGTGGTTGGAACACACCACAGGAAGTTCAAGCTATCAGGGAGCAGCGCCAAGAAACAAAAGTAGAATGGCAAAAACGCATAGAAGATTCGAAGCGCGTTCTCATGGAAATCCGAAAACAGGAGGTCCAAACATCGGCACGTCCAGATCCTACACTCAAGAGCGCTCAGTGAGCCCATAATCGTCCTATCTACTTGACGCAAGATGCTGGAATAAAACAGAGTTTTATAATCTTGCGTGGCAAAATTCAAACAACCGAGTCTGTAATACTAGATGTACAGCAGCATATCAGCACACGAAATCTACGACTGCGTCCGATTCATACTACACATATAGCACAGGATGCTTTTGCATTTCATCTGTGAATATTTTCCCCAATATAGACCAGACTTTTTCTATAAACTGATCTGGTATCACGAAGCTCTTTTTTTTTTCCTTTGTGTGGTCTCTCTCTCCTTTTCTTTATGCCTCAGGTATTTGTTTTCTTTTTCATTACAAGTCGTTTTCCTTTTTTTTTTTTTTTTGCTCTCACCGCTTACATCGTCCCTCAGAAGTCTTACAAAAATGAGGCGTTTAATGGTTAAAGTGGGGTGGGCCGGATGGGTAATTCTACCACTCTTGAGAAAACAAAAGTAGCCAATGTAGGGGGGCAAAAGTTTCGTATGTTTAGGGGATGGGAGGCTCTGGCGTACACTGCTTTCATATATCGGCGGATTTGACGTCTCTTTATATTTACCATCGTCTTGTTTGTTTTGGTTCCTCGCTGTTTCCTTCTTGGTTGATTGAGCTAGTCTGAAAGATATGACCCTGCGTCAGCCACTACTACCTCGACGGGTTTTATTTACTTTGTTGTACCAATATTCACCAATAACAACAACCTTGAAGCGAATGTATAATAAAAGGCTTAAAAGCACCCGGTCCTGATCCTTTCATCGCTCCTGCTCTGTCATACTGCCCTTTGCCTAGAAGCGGAGAGTTCCTTGGAACTGAATGTTTATCTATATATAGTATTATACAGCCTTAGCATTGCTCTCAAACACACGTACGGGGCACCGACGCTTCTGTCTTATACCGGAAACAGCACTCGCGAGAGATTGCCTGTTACAAACAAGCATGTCGTTCTTCCTGGCATTGTCGTAATACATGTGGCTGCCATACACGCCCAGTATATGTATATATAATTTTATGTATATATAATTTCTATCACGATGTGGGAGTACAAGCAGGTTGAACATGAGTTGTGTTGCCATGTTGGATGTTGGAGCCATGTCGATGCAACCAGAGTGCATTTTTGGCCTGGTGTCTGATCTGCTTTACTCGTTCCTCCTCGACAAGTTAGCGGACTTGGGTAAGTCGATCGCGCTTTTCTCCGCGTGCGATAAAGTTCCAAGTGGCCAAGCGGAGCGGTCGCCTGCGCGCTTCTGAGAAACGTGCCTTCCAATGGATGCCCGCGTGGCGCACCTGAGTCGTATTTTTACAACTACCGTTCTGGTATTTTTTTCTTCATGGAATATCTAACACTAAATCAATAATACAGCTCGGAGTAGATAAAATCATTCGGCAGAAGGGATCGGGTCTACCTACAAGTATACACTGTCCCTAAGGTACTCTTCGTATCCTTCATCTTTAATCTCCGTCATAATGAAATGCTTTCGAATTGATTTGATGAATCTCATATCCGCCTGTCGAATAGGTTAGATATGCAAATTAATAATGCGCAACCATTGACGGGCTTATAAGAGCGATAGAGTGTATAGGCGAATAATTACCCGTCTTCGTTTTTTGAAGCAGAAGATGATTTCTGTTTCCGGTCCTGCGATATTACATCTGTTGTAGATTCAACCGTTAGCATTGTTTCGTCAGCACAGGTAGTTAAAGATCAATTGAAGGCAGGAAGCGGAACAAACAATGTCTTTTCCAGTAGTGGGAATGCTGGTTCAAAGTAAACGCAATCCGCAGCGAGCACTATATCCACTGGTCGCTCTGTAACGAAGTCAGGCAACGGGTCCGCCCTGTGATCCCCAGGTTTTTGCCTATTTAGCTGTTGAATGCCACGTTTTATAGGAAATGGTTTGACCCACCAGTCCAACAGTCCACATTTGACTCTTCCCTGCAAGCCGTTGAACACTACATTCTTCTCCATCAACTCCATCATCGCCTGCATGTCAGTCATCCAGAGCTCGCTCCCGCCCTTCCCCACGTTTTCGCCGATTTGATCAAGCTCTAGTCCAATCGCAAGACCCGTTACTCCACCCCCACTTCCAAGCTCGATGATCCGCTTCCCAGTCAGCCCGTCGCCATCACGGTATCTGCTAATGAAGTACTTTGCTAGACGGATGCCGGCGGGCCATAGTTGCCCTCCACAGCCATTTGTGAGGTCTTCGATTAGCCGAAGCGGTGTTTTAGTCAGTGTGCCGTCTAGAGTCGTAGTGGTGACCCGGCCGGGCTGGAGATTCTCGCGGGGCGGAACGAGGTCTGCTGGGAATTTAAATTCGGCGGCATCTAGGCTCGAGAGCGAGGACGAACGGGAGCGGGAGGTAGCCACGGCCATGCGCAGAGCCCTTGCTTGTAGATGTTTTGGTAGTTAGCATTGGTAGTATTGTTCTCGTTCAAAGAACCCACAAGGTTTAGCAATATTGCAACACGCACAACGCTGTTTTTGGCGGCCTCCCGCAAAAAAAAAGCTATCAAGAGTAAATGTAAGGTCGAAGGACGTTTGAGATGTGTATCTATCTCTTTCCTTAACCACAAGTACTTGCTTATTTACTCAGGTACCTAGGTATATAATGTTGTATCGCCGCCTGCGCCTGTGGCATGGTGTCTTATTGGTTAAGGCTTATCTAATTCACAAGTTCTACCTCGAGCTCCCTCACTTCAATGTCAATGCAGCCGTATCTATATACCCAAGCTGCACTTACTTGGTTAGGTACATGGTACCCTGTCGATATCGTTTGGTGTCACAGCCATCTAGAGGGACACAACCATTATATAGCCGTGTTCGCAATTACAGTTGGTGCAAAACTGAGGTTTATCTGACCCTGGCTCTACTGGTGCTTCTGGGAGGGTTGTAGCGCCTTAGCTGCTTCTACTTTCCCCTCCGCTACTGTTGGCCGCAACCCACCGCTACTTAAATACAAACAACATCATCTCCATCTTCATCTTTCTTCCTACATCACACTTACAACCGCCCTCCTCGACTTATAACCACCACACCTACTGTTGTTGCTAGTTTCCTCTCGCCCATATTGCTGATTCCCTGGACACCACATTTGGACTTTGGGCTGGTCGCATGGCTGCTTTTCCTTGCTTAATTTTACTAGAAGATTCAACTCGTGACACTTTAAAAAATCCCAAATATTCGCTCTTCACAGAAGCCCTGTCTTCTTCCTGAAGCACAACTTTCGTACTGAAATTGACTACACTGTCCTAGCTAACCATTTGCATCATCGCTCTAATTCCAACATGTCCGAAGGCAGTCTCTCACCAGATCAACAGCGAATGCTCCGTGAACAGCTCGCAAGTGACAATCTATCAATTCCAATCTACTGATGTACATGACTAACTTCTTACCATACGCTTCAGGAAGCTTTGGGAAACCATCGAGTGGCAGCTCTCCCATTGGGTAACAGAAACCCTGGCCGTCGTGGACCACCACCACAGTCACGACCAGTTGGTCGCTTTGACCACCCTAGCGATGTTCGTTTGAACCTAGGGCCGCGTCCTGGGGCTCCTGCAGCCGCACGAGCGAGAGATAATCCAGTTGAGGAAAGGTGGGCGAGTGAGTCTTTCCCGTATTATTTCCTGTCCTCTCCGTTCTCTTTGCTTCTTTTTAACTTTTCCCCAATACCGTCTGGTTGCTGAAACTCTTTCATATGTGCTCTACCCAATAGCCCTTTTCGATAAGAATCTTGTCGTTGGTCGTAACGATGGACTAGGTGGAGGAGACTTACACAGGTACGATATTTGATAAAGGCGTCCTTAAGCGACATTTGATGTCTAATTGTGTCCCAGGCAAGGCGAAAACTTTCGTCCTCATTTGCAAAGGCGCAGGAGCTTCTCCGATATCGTAATTGAGAAGAGATCCCAACGAGAGACGCTGGTGCTGAAACACGCGAATGCCAACCACAATAATGGTCCTTCTCGATTTCGACTTGAAGGGCCTAGCCCAAATGCTACGGGCGGTGACAGCTTTGGACGTGAGAAACGTCTTGGTGACAAATCGTTGTTTCCACGCGGTGGGATTTTGGGGGTTTCTTCTCGGCCACCTCGGGGCAGCCCAATGTTCGTGTATACCCTTCGAATCTTGCAGCCTCCTCGATTTCTAACATCAAACAGTGACCGCCAGTGGGGCCCAGATCTCCTCACCAATGAAAACGACTTCTTCAAAAGCATGGTGAAGAGTACTGGACTAAAGGTGCAATTGCCAGGGCCTTCCAATGCTCAACGGCGTGAGCTCGCTAAGCCGATGCCATCAGCGAAGGACATGGATCTCGACGCGAGAATGGCACAAATCAAGGTATCTCAAGAAACAGCAGAGATGTCCAAAAATAAAATATCGGGAGGATTCGTTCCGCCGCATCTCCGGCATGCAATGAAGAAACCTGAAATTACAGCAGATGGAGATGTTACGCTATCCCTAGCCCTAGAGAAAGACCCGCCCTCAAGTATTCCTATCTCAAGCCATATTCCTATTGTAGCACCAAGTTTTGTGAGGCATGTTGAAAATTCTGGCCTCCAACAGACTCAGGACGACCTAGAGACCGTTCGGACCCCAAGCCCAGAAGCGCCAGAGACACCCCCCAATCCAAGTTGGGATACGAAGTTCTGGGAATTGGTCGTAAAGCCCCGATGGGGAGATATTCTTGCAGGCTATAAGGATGCTCTGCAGCAAATAATTTTCCTCACTCATTACTACACCTTAAATAACGATGAGTGGGTGCATGTTCTCCAGAACGGGCCGCCGCCCCCAGAAAAAATAGTAAGTTGTAAATCGCTAACGGTTCGGCTGTGGTCTGCTACGACTTCTAATGTTTTTTATGGAAAAATAGGCACAGATTACTCGAGAAAGCTTGGATGGCGCACGAAAGAAAAAGGAATTTGATCGCAAATATCAGCTTGAGGAAGTTCTGAAATATGGCCACACAGAGTCAGAACTTTCAATACCTATAAACCAAGGGGGGTTGATTTCAGATCTGGATTCTCGGTGGGTACTCGACGTGCCAGATGAGGCCATTGACGAATGGGCTGCGAAGTTGCAAGAATCCCACCGTGCAACTTTGGTGAAAGCGATGAAAGAGAAACTCAAGACGGAGACAGACCCGTGCCAGTCCAATATACTATACAAACGGGTTGGCATTCTAGTCCACCATGCAAACAAAGGCAGTTCAAAATCCGAGGACTCAGTTGAACCTATCGAGGCAATCGGTGAACGAGCAAATCAAGTTGACCTTGGCAGAACAGATTTGGTGGATGTCACTTTGACTGGGGCTCGGCATGGTATAGCCGGAGGCGAGACTAGGAGGCCGTCGCTCTTGACTAATCGTATAGGGGAGTTTGCTGATGGCGAAAAGGATGAAGATCGTGATACATCAAGAAGATTTCCAGAAATAGGCCCTGCTGGTAGAAAGAAAAATAGAAACGCTCTCGTCGTTAACAATCCTATTTCTCACCGATATGAAAATAGGTTTGGTCGAGCGACGATTCCACAACCCATGCCTGAGTACCCAATCATCACCCTAAGCGCTAGAGAAACCTCTGCTGAACGTCGCGAGAGGATAAAACAAGAACGTATTGCACAAATAAAAAAAGAATGGGGACAGAGAAAAGCTGCGGAGCACGCTTCGGCGAGGACGCCAGGAACTGACGGGCTTCAGGAGACACCTCCAAGGGCGATCCTTGATTTTCAAGCTGAAGATCTTCTGGAGAACAATTTAAACCGTGATTCGGAAGAAATTTCTGTGAACGAGGAGACAAAAGTCGAGAGCATGCGCTTGAAGGGAATACTCGCCGCCCGCAGAGGTGTTTCTGAAGATATGCTGCGAGAGTACGAGGAAAGCAGGGCGACAGAAGATCAAATAATCATGGATAAATATGGTCTGAAATCCGAGGCGGAAAATTTCCAGGGCACTAAGGAGCTTACCGTTGAGCCGCTCCAACTGTCAGCTGAAGAACTTGCTGGGATTCGCGCAAAGAACCGAGAGATGGTTCCCGTGTATGCGGCGAAGGACCCCTGGCAGCTCCATGTTGAACTGCACCCCAGCTTCCCAGGTGAAGGCCCAATTGTCATTAGTCTCGAATGTACTGATGAAATGCCGCTTGACTTTATACGAGGCATCCGTGAAATTGTTGGGGCGGAACAGTTTGCAGAATTATTGGATAGCTCTGATTTCCGCGAGGTTGTGATGGACACGACGAAGAAGTTCTATGGAAAGATGGCTAGGCGGTGGGGAGCCCAGTTTGGGTATGGTCTCGCGAATTAATACGGCCTTGGGTCTACTCTTACAACCACTTCGGAACCTACAGGTTCCCATCTTTACTTTTTAATTTTTAATTTTTTAATTTTTTTTCCCTTCTGATTTGTGTTCTGGTGGTGTATACAAAATGACCTGTACTGCCCCTAATTTCTACGACGACGACGACGACCATTATTAAGGCTTCCGAGAGCCGTATCAATTAGATAGGAGAATACTACCAAGAACAATTGCATATAACCGAATCACATCCCACAAGCTTCTCAATTCAAACATCGTGGCATGGATTTTGTTTGGATTATGTGTTGCTGGTGTCGTCTGCATCTCGAGACGAGGGCACATTCGAAATTTGGGTGGTGTCTGGCAGACCAGGCAGGCAATTGGCCCGAGCAGATACACCAACAAAATTGCTTGAGGGCCGCCTGTCTCCCGTTGCTTCCCCAATTCGCCCGTGATATCTCTTCCGGGATACTCGAAATACTTCCAAGAAATATTCGGCTGATAGGATTAGAGAGAGAGGGCCAACTACGGACACCTATGTGTCCACTTGCTGCTTGCCGAATTCTATACCGAAGCTTTTCTTTTTTCTTCTTCTGCTAGCCCTACCAATGACAGAAGCACTCACCGTCTCGTTTCACATGTTAGTATAATACCCTTTTTGCACCCTTTTCAAGCCCAGCTAACCGTATATCTCTGATGCTCCGTTAGTGCGTTCGTAACTACGTCCAAATGCGAAGACCTGGACTTGAGCTGCAGGGAAAGACCGCAAATGAAAGCTAGCCTGAGTTCGGTACGGCTTCCGATGCATGGAAAACCCCGATTCATCAGTACAAGGCACCAAGTGGGCCCAACGATATCCGATGCTGTGCCTACGACAGGTTGTCGCCCAGTGTGCCTGTAGTCGGCAGGTATTTGGTTTATTGCGGATATGAGTGCTTCCTTGGGTATTTGGTATGTACCACGCGCCGAGTCCCATTCGCGAAGAGCTCGAAAAACGGATACTGTGAGATAACCAAGAGCTGTCGGCATAAAGCTGGTTGTGCATGTGGGCTATGCCGACCTGTGATTCCGCCCGTACGTCCGCATGCTCACAGTGGGGAGCTGCTTCAACTGAATGGCCTAGACGTCCGAATGCGTCCCCACCAGTCAGAGTCAGATCCGAGTAAGATTAGAAAATGACAGTAACAGATAAACGCTCTTTGTGCGCTCGATCAATCAGAAGGGGAGGAAAAAAAGAAAGGAAGGAAGGAAGGAAGGAAGAAAGGGATCGCTTTTGAGTAAACAAAGAAAGGTCACCTCGGAGTGAGCTCCTAAAAGTCGTCTTTGGACTTGGCTAGTGCTCCCTTTCCGTCACAATCAATCTTGATAAGAAGGACCCTTTCGTAGCATGACGGTCTTGGTCTAAATTTGATATATTTACGTCCCTTTACTACAGCGCCCTGAAGCAATCGACTCTGCTGCCCTGGGTTTATATGCTTCCTTCGAGTTCCTCTGTTTTCTCTCCAGACAAAAGCGGTGTAACTGTTGATATTGGCATTTCCAAACCCGAATCCTAGCCGGCGAATACGATGCAAAAATGCTTTCCAACCGCGACCGTGATCCCTTCATGCCCGCGGTAACCCAGTTCTACCACCAACAGCACCATCAAAACCACACGCTATCTTTAGACTCAGTTCTCGGCTCCTCGAATACTTCAAACGCTTCGTCTCCTGCTCGGACTCCTAGCCGACCACGATCTCTTGCCTCACCGGATTCGATACCCAGCACACCAGTGCTGAAGGCCTGGAACCCTACACCTGGTGCTGGTGTTGTTACTGGTTCTTCGGGGAGCATCGAGGATAAGAACTGTGGTAATGTTGGACGGACGATATTCATCAACGGCTATCCAGGAACTGGGAAGCTGACGGTTGCCAGAGAGTTGCAGTAAGTGCATCACATAATTGTCTTTTACCAGATCAGTTATTCCACCACACGTACGCACACATCTTGTCTGCCATGTCATGTCATGTCATGCCATTGTGATGTGCTTAGGGCCTGTCTTTCATGAACCGGACTGGTAAATGCTACCACCCCACCTGGCTGGCACTTTGAGCTATAACCGATCTTATGAACGAATGTGGCGAGGAAGAAGCTGCCGAATTTAGTCCAGCCCGCCTGTGCCATTTTTTTTGTTGGGGGTGCAGCGTCGGAAAAATATTGATCCCTCGACCAGACCAGCCCAGCGAATGGAGCTGCTATTCGCGTGGGGGTCACACCGCAAAGCTGGGACGTCGATACAACACACTTAGTACTTATTACTAGGGTGGCTGCCGTCATTGTGGAGTCTCTCCGACGTGAGCACCAGAGATAAGAAAGAACAAAAAAAAACCTTGGATGGATTGCTAACTGGCGCTTGGCTCATGCAGGAAGATTCTACCGTATTCCAAGGTCTTTGATCACCACCTCCTGATTGATGCCGCCCGTGCAACCTTCAATCAATCAGACCCCGAGTACCAGATTCTGCGCAAGGCCTTCGTATGTCCATCTACAGAAAATACCCCAAGTTGCTGTCTGACGAACCCGCAATTAACCTCTACTCTATCTTCTGTAGAGAACAACCCTGCTTGATTCCATAGCTGCAGCGTCTCCTGAACACTCTTCCACAACATGGATCTTCACCGAATGCCAGTCAAACTCACACATCGGCACCTCCATCTCGCACGAGTATCTCGCTGCCGCGCAGCGTCGTGCCTCGCCTTTCGTCTCCATCATCCTCACCTGCTCGCTAGAAGAGAACTTGAAGCGGTTATCGCATCCTAGTCGTAAGACCATGCCGCGCAGAAAGCTGACAAACCGCGAGGTCCTGAAAGCTATTCGGGACGAAGAGGTGATCCACCGGTTCGGCGACTGGATTGGTGTTCGTGAATTAGTTGTCGATGTTACCAAGCTAGAGCCTGAGGAAACTGCGGTGGTAATCAAAAACTTTCTGGAGAGAATTATGGTCGAGCATGCAGTTGAGAGCTCGGGTGCCGTAGCAGTTGGTGGCAACAGTAGCGTAGGGAAACGAAGCGGGAAGCGGTCAAAAGTGGAGAGCGCCAATGGGAGCGGAGAGGATGTCCATATGGTCGGGATGCCATCAACCCCATCTACATCCGTTCCATCCGGTAGGACAAGCATTGCTGCGATAGTCAGCCCTACATCGCAGATTACGGATGACGCTCGAAGAGAAGGGTTTAATTAAGGGATCTTATAAAGTCCAAGGCGGCTCTCATATCCCCATTTCACGGACTCTCATCGTACCTTTTCATTTGTTCTATTAGACATGGGTAATTGTGCAACAAAAAATGGCAGAGAACTACTGCCAATAGAGGTTAGACGGTTGGGAATCAACGGGTCAATTAATAGAAAGGAGCATAGCTAGATTGGTTGGGTTAGCAAAATGTTCGGTGTTACTCTACTCTTCTATTCTTTTTCGCCCTGTCTCATTTGTTCTGCTGGGCAGAATCCATTATCATATAAAATCTTAGATATAGAGTGGCCAATAGCTGCGAACGTAATTTTGGAGAACAAAAGCGATTCATTTCCCAGCTCCGCGTAATTCGGCCTGTTGCCATATTTCGTATCATATATATACATTGTCAAATGCATGCATCAGCAGGGAACAATTAAATGGTTATGCCGAATGATAGAATTTAGTCTTGTTATGAGCACCGTATCGCGCTAGGCAATCAGGATACCAAAGGCAGATTGCAATGCTGCCTACACCTAAAAGCCCAACATTTGGGGAGGAAAAAAAAAAGGGTTTCAAATAGCCTCGAAACGGATTTGGGGCAACGTAAAAGATGTAATACTCAGGAATGTAACAGTGACTGAGTAGAGGTAGCATGGATATTTGAACATCTAGAACGTCATCAAAATGCTGCCTTCCTCCTCTTCCTCTGTCCCGAAAACCAGCGGAC
This sequence comes from Drechslerella coelobrocha, assembly GCA_036971555.1. Lineage (NCBI taxonomy): Eukaryota > Fungi > Ascomycota > Orbiliomycetes > Orbiliales > Orbiliaceae > Drechslerella > Drechslerella coelobrocha. Next base: position 112,764 of record JAJTUH010000001.1, read on the forward strand.
ACCAATCCAGTTTGCCCTCTGTCTGTTCTCCGATTGAACTAGATGCCGGTAAATCATGAGATGATGGTGGCGATTCAAAATCGGAAAAACCATCATCGTTACATCCGCAAATATATATGCTTGAGCTAGTAGCGGGGCTATCCTCGAGCTTCGGGTGTTTATCGTCTAGAGGCTTGAGTGATATGTCGAAGCTGCAACGAAGGGCCTGTGACAAATGTCTACAATGCGCCATCCCCACCGCGACTGCAGGGGGAACCGGCATCGTATCGTCATGGAGCTTGCTGGGTTTAGGAATATCTCTAGTCTCATCGAGCAGATCTTCGAAATCGGAGTAAATGTCACCCCCGTCGTCACCCTCGAAGAGATCTTCGAATTCGCTATGTTCTGATTCTCCCTCTGCGCCTTCTTCACTGGTATCTTCCTCCTGTGATAGCAATGTGCGGCTCTTTTCAAAAAGATCTTGAAACTTTTCTAAAGGCTGTGATAACAGCTCGTTTGCAGAGTTGCTGCTGCTGAATTTGAGCTTCTTCCTAGAGCGGATGCCTTGCAACGCCCGCAGGATCTGGTGATAGACCTGGCGTCTAATGATATTCTGTAGTTCCATCGCTTCGTCTGTTACATCGCCCAAACTGGTCACCTTTTCTTTCTATAAGATTTTTTTTTAAAAAAATCGCAATCAGCACCATGTCCGCCGTTTCTCGCTACCATTAAGGATACATGCTATGCAACTCACGAGAACCTGCATTTTTAGCTGAAAGTGGCTGAAGTCATCGCATAGGGCGGTGTAATGTTTTAGTGTGGTGGTGATCGCTTCAATTGATGTCATCGAGCTTCGGATCTGCTAAGGCTGTTGTTGGCAGCTGAATGTGGTAGATGGGACAGAGATCTAGCGTGGTGGGGGAATCGAGATGCGGGTGGAAGAGGAAACGGTTTGAGAGAGGCCATACCTGTGAGAGACTCGGCACTAACAAGCCACCTGTGATATTCGGAGCGCCTAGCTTATCATTCAGAAAAGAATTGATGCAGTTGTCAACCAACGGCTGAATGTGCCGCAACTGGAGTTGCGCAAACTTTGCACGCGAGCATGGCGTGAAGTCTAGAGTCCAGTGGATGGTTTGGATGGCGGAGGTTGGTAAGAGTAAGTCCGGTGGCAGGGAGGTGTGATATGTCGAATGAAGGATAATCGAAATGCAATCATAGGAAGGGATTGCAAGAGAGGCGGTGAGTCCCAACCGCTCCCAGAACTACATCATATGTAGGGACTGCTGTTAGATTAACTGCTGCAGAGGATAGAACCGGGGTCCTTACGGTAGACTTGGATAAAGCGTGACCTAGGCATTCGGAGAGAGAACCCCAGGCTTCCGGTAGAGCATAATGTTTCCATAGTAGTTGGACGTTTAGCTGGAGACAAAGCGGTAAGCAAATCAGCAAACAGTTCGGTCTTAAGAGGTAACGATTCAAGATGGAGAGAGGTCCAAGAAATCCTCACGGTGACATTTTGGGATCCCTCGACAGCCAATGTCCGCCACAGTCCACGTTCGCCTAGCGTCCATTTTGCACGTGGGAGTCTGAGAGAGATGGAGGCCGTAAAATTGATGTAAAGCTGCTTCTCCGGGTCCTGAAGCTGGAGCGAGTTCGTCGGGACATTAAGCACGCAGTAATGATGCCGTCCCAGGTGTTTCGACATGATCTTGGAGTCGGGCTCGTTTGAGGAAGGGAATTGATGCTCGTGAAGCTCCCGTCGCGCCGCAGCGAGTGTTGAAGCCAACGTTCCAATCGCCGTTGTGTAAATACGCTCTCACCGCCATCTCATTCCAATAAACGGCGCCGCCGCGATGTCCCAAAGACATCCGTGCCGCCATTGTGCAAGATGGTACTTTGTCGAGGTGCCTCCTTTCAGCAGCCGTTACAACAGCTGCATGTTCCAGGATCTGTCTTTGCCCGTCCTGTTTCAGCGGCTGGGAAGGCTAGCTGCCTTGTCTGCCAGACGTTCGCCGCCATGCATTGCTCTCTCGGTCAGAGATTTCTGTCTTTCTGTCTCTTTCAAGGCGTCACCAGCGGTCACCAGCGGCCCCGGACGGCGGCAGCGGCCGTTGTCGTCGAGATGCGAAATTTTGCCGGCGAAATTAGGCTGCCGGCCTCTTTTAAGCTCAGCGGGTTCTTCTTCCTGTTTCTGTTTGGTGCGCCCAACTGAACACCATATCAAAAACAACGCCATCAAACAAACCCGAACAGCCAACCCAACTAAACCGTCCTCGGCCCAGAGAACAAGCCTCCTGATAGAGGCTAACCCTCCCCAGTCCAGAGTCCACTTTCGCTCCGACGCCTGGCAATCGCCTTTCTGGACCCTCGCCGTCCCGAGTCGCTGCTGTCGGTCGCCAGCTCGTGTCTTCTCCGACTTGCTTTCCTCGTTCCCTCGATCGCTCCTGCTCACCCTCATCCGGCCACATCGTTCCCCCGACCAAGATAGGCCGCCTTCGTCAGGATGTCGGCAAAGGCCTCAGGTGTAGATACATCATCATCCTCTTCGGCGAGAAACCGCGACCACCAGCAGGGCAAACAGGACCGAGAGTACACATCTACCCAGAAGGCAGCTGTGGATCGAGTACGAAAATGCAAGGCGACGGCTTACTACGAGATCCTCAACATCAAGGTCGAGGCCGACGACGGTGAGATCAGAAAGGCATATAAAAAACTGGCCCTGGTCATGCACCCGGACAAGAACGGCGCTCCTGGCGCAGATGAGGCCTTTAAACGTATGTTGACCCACCTTGCAATAGCCACATTATCTATATTGTTCATAGCTGACGCTCACCTACTCCACGGGTACAGTGATAGCCAAGGCCTTTCAGGTCCTGTCAGACCCCCAGAAACGAGCAATTTACGATAAAACCGGTGGTGATCCCGAGTCTAGAAACTTCGGAGGTTCCCAGGCCGGCGGTGGCGGTGGCGGTGGCCCGTTCGCGGGATTTCAGGGTAGAGGGGCGGGCACACCAGGACGACATCCATTTGCAGATGAGATATCACCGGAGGAGCTGTTCAACATGTTCTTTGGCGGAGGTGCCGCTTTCGGTAAGCGACACACAAGGCCATATTCTAATCTAGGTGCTTTTGGCGCTTGCACGTGACCCAATGCTAACTGGAATTCCGACGTTAACGTAGGAGGCGGAGGATCATTCTTCGATCTGGGTGGTGGCGGTCCGGGTATAAGAATTCACCATTTTGGGGGGCCGACTCCGCGGCGGCGGCCGAATGCGAATGCTGGGGATGGAGACGCCGAAGCCGAAGCTTCGATAAGTTCCACAATAATTCGGTTGCTCCCATTGATACTCATCTTCGTCTTCTCTCTGCTCTCCTCCATCATGTCTGGTTTCGGCGGCAACCCCGCTGACTCGACGCCGAGTTACAACGGCCCACCAATAAAATTCGCCGCGCGATACCCTAACACAGAGAAACGGCTTACACCAACGTACAAGATACCATTCTACGTGAACCCGGTAGATATTGCCAACTACCCGCAGACGAAGCTAAACCGGATGGACCGGTGGGCCGAGACGCAGTACATCCGGGGCTTACAGGCGGAATGCGAGCGGGAGTATGAGAAGAAGCAGGAGCGAATCCAAGAGAGCCAAGGTTGGTTCTTTGTTGACCAGAAGAAGTTACAGGAGGCGGTACAGACGCCATTGACAAGTTGTCAGCGGTTGAAGGATCTTGGAGTAGTATGGTCCACGGGGAAGCATTAAAGAAAACCGTAAAACCGAAGCTTGAAAAGTGCAAAAGTTCAGGGGGTTTTTATACCGGCAGCACGGCATCTTGGGTTACTTTTCCATGGTTTTTATTTAATTGCGGCTGCCAACTTTCTCTCGAGACGCACAGGTACACTGTTATTTCGTCGTACCTATAGGGATAAGTTCTTGGATATGTTTAACGATCCGGTCATGATGGTCTTTTTCTTCTTCTTCTTCTTCGTTTACCCTCCAAGTAGTTTTTGAAGCATGGTTACTTTTTGCATGTCCACCTGTATGTATATTCTCGCATAATCAATGACGCTGGTGTATGACTACACATACAAACAAGATGTCCCTTGCTAGTCCGATGGAGTAGATCTATCCCATGAAGCTGCCAGTGTCAATCGAGTGCCACCTAAACCGTCCCAATATGCCTTTCAGTTGTACAAAACTAAGCTCCAAACACCGTTTCCAACCCGAAGCACACAATAAAATACCAAGGTTTATCGCTATAAGTCTCCGCCCGTGTGCGAGCCGTTCTTCCTTTTCCCCTCATTCGCCTTCTTCCTTTGCTCAGAGAAATGTGGACCCTGACCCTCCGTATCAGCATGAAATATATAGTCGCTCCCCCCTACGCCAGAGGGAACGAGCTTTCCAATATGAAAGGAGGGTACTTACAATTAAGGTGATAGATTGGAACTCTGAATCGCAGTCAGCCTCCGTTGGATCGTAGCACACATTGCCGCAAGGCAGCTGGTCTGGGCTGCAGGGCATTGTTGATGTACTGTCGGCCTTGTCACTATCGTCAACATTTAAGTTTACGTTTGGCAGTTCTCCCATAGTGGATGGGACTATCACCGCCTGATCCACTTGGCCTGTGCACGGTTACATTTCGTTAGCTGCATAGTCGGGTGGAGAGATGATGTTATAGTATGTAGTGGAGCATACGGGACGTACGGAGTGGCGGGCGGGCGGCGACAAGACAGAAGAGATACAGCGCCGCGGTGAGCAGCAGCCCCAAGCGCAACATGTTTTTTTTTTTTAGGTCTTCTTCAACTTCGCTTTCTGGATAAAATTTAGGAGTTCGTGTAAGATAGGAACGCGGAGCTGATATATATACTTAGTACCTGGGACGTGGGTAGCTATAAAGATATATAGATATATGGTAAGACGAAGGTTCGTAAATAAGCCCCTTGACTCGAAGGCGAGACTGAAACCTACTCTCTGTTCGCTTTGGGGAGGTGGGTTAATACGCGACTCGATAGCAAAGGCAGCTGGTTTCGCGGATATTTATTTGTTCAGGGGAACTCCTGCGATCTGTATATGGTCTCAGGAGTAAATTCCTCGTTGGAAGCAGGCTCTCCAATGCCTTTGTTGCGTATGATATTGATGGTATCCAGACACTCAAGGAATAATCTTCGCGCGTTGGCGGCGTTGGGGTTGCGCAACAACGTCCAACCGAAACCGGCCGACTGGATAATCTGGCCGTGGACGGCGTTTAAAGGCAATGCCGTCAATCTGACCCGAATGTTATCTAGATGGGTGGGGGATGGGGTGCCGTTAGGGGGCGCCGTACAATTGTGGCCATTGACGCTCTTAGCTTGACGTCGGTGTGAGAAGAGAAGAAATGCGAAGGTTGCAATCGATCTGGAGAGAGCTTGATGCTGTGCTCTAATTATACACGAGGCCACAACTAATTACAAACACCAAGTATATATTATATATGTCCTCTAGCTGGTGGGAGATGATTGCGTGTCCCATGTTTTCGCTTTCTCCTCTTTCTTTCCTTTTCCCTCCCATCTCTAGGGCTGACTTTGCATTCGAACTGTCTGAGGCTTGGGAGATAGGGGTGCATCCGCCCGTTCGAGCGCCCGTGCCCGACGAACAGCGAACAATCTAAAGGCCCCAGGTGGATGGTTACAATGGTAGCGAGGAGCGGCGTGGATAGCCCTCGTTCATGGTGGGCCTCTGTGTTATAGATTGCAGGAGCAGAGCATACCTAGTTATATTGGGCACGTGGATGGATTTACACCTAGGTATATAAACCACGTATCAAAAAGCGGATATTTCGGCGAGACTTGCCGCGAATAACTACTCCAAAGCTGAATTGCAACCTGGCCTTCACGCAGAGACTATTCAGAGACCCACGCACTGATCCAATCTGAAATTCTGGGAACTTTCAATATCGATGCCTGAATGTTGACCTGCGAAGCGTGTGCCAAGTATCAGTACGCTTTTCCTTGCTAATTGTTGAACTACGGTGGACAGTGCGTTCGGAGAAAGGTATCCTATTTCCAGGGAAAGAGAAATTGCATTAGCACCGGCTGGGCGTCTATTCTCGCTTTGCTGGTCGACAAAGATTGGGAATAGCTCGTGTGCCATGTATATTGCACGTTACAACGACTAGGAGCGGGAGCATGAATGTCAGCTAGAGAGAGTGACAAGCTTTTGCCAAGACGGGGCCGTCAAAGAAGAGGTTACGTATGCATATTAGCCTGTCCCTGCGGTGGCGGCGGTTAAACTTGCCAGTCAACCCGTAACTTGGAGAGAGCCCTGGATCTAATTCGTGATCGTTGACCTCTCAAAGCCGAAAACAGCACTAGACTAAGAGCGTGTAGCGTCCTATTTTAGTGTTTCTAGAAGAGGATATGATGCGGTGTCGGAGGCATCGGCATCGGTTTTTACGGGACGTGATGTTTGACGGAGTCGCCACCCATGCGATCATAGGCTGTGGCTAGTGATATCACCGCCGTCGCTTCCCGACATGGAGAGTGGTAGTTGATAGAATCAGGCAAGTGAGGAGGCACTCATGCAAGTACAGGTAAGTACGAGTAAGTTGTGAGGAGCAGAAGGAAAATATTGTTTTTTCGTGACCAGATGACCGCAGCCCAAAAACCCCCCACTCAAGCAGCCTTCTGCAACACCGGCAGCCGGCACCATCACCATCGCCATTTTCTATCACTGTCCTCAAATTCCAATTGCAACGAACCGTTTCGACATAATCCTCCCCCCACACCCTCATCATCGAAACTTCGATATGTATGTACACTTTGCCCTCGACGCTCGTGAGCATAGAACAGCCATTTCCTCGGGAAGTTGATCCATTCGCCCGAATGAGAAAAACTTCTAGCCCCGAGCTAACTAGCTAACTCAATCTCTCCACCCGGCAGCAGAAGTACCGATTTATCTATCGTATCGTGTTATATTATTAGGTCGACCCGCAGATATCTCATCTCATCTTCCCCTCCTGCTGTTGCGGTTGCTGTATTATTCCCCAAAAGACAAACCTGCAGCATCAGCAGGCAGGGTTTTCCACGCCGTGCATTGCCTTGCATCTCCGGTCTTCTGCCCACGTTCGGCTTTGTCATGCAGACGCAGAAGAGGGGGACCTCCCACGCTACGCTACGCTCAATGTCGTTAGCGAGCTCACTTACTTGACTTGGTCCTTGTCCTGGGCGTGGAGTTTGGGGTAACACCATTAACACCAGCACGAAAAAGAAGGCAGGCAAACGAAAAGGCAACCAAGAAAGAGAAAAGAAAAAAGGATACCATCACGCCTCTTCTCGCTCTTGTCCTCGTTTCCTGCTTCTGCTTCGGGACAAATTTGTCGTCTTCCCTTCTTTTTCCTTTCTTTTCTTCATAAATTTATAATACCTATCACCACTGCCACGAGAGCACACACGCCCCCCCTTTCTGCGGGTCTTTTCTTTTTATACCTTTTTTCCGTTTCTTGTTGGTTCGATCGCACCCGAACTCGAACTGGAACAGGCACTGGACCGGGACTGGGCAGAGTCGGACGACCTCCTTCCCTTCCCTTCCCACCCTCCCTTCCGCCTCGAATATCAGCCCCGAAATAGTCATTCCTCTTGAACCACAACCACAACCTCTCTCCTCCCCCCATTCACGCACACGACACACATTCCTCGCCTCCTCTCCTCCCTCCCAGATCTGTGGTACTTATACGACCATGTGGCCTACACCAATCAGCCAGCTCCAGCAGGTCTCCCGCCAGCAGGCCCTTTCCGCGTGCTAGAGCAATCCAAACAATATCGCTACCAGCAGTCCCTTGTCCAACCTTGCTATATCATCATCGACAAACGCCTCTTTGTCGAGATTCCGGTGCCGACGGCCCTCTTTCTTCTCTGGGGCATCGATTCAACACCGGTTCAAACCGAGCACATCCACACCTTCACATCTTGGATTCATTTAGCCGTTGAACACCTCTTGCGCCCTCGGACCTCTTTCCTACTCCCGCCCCTGTCATTCCGCTAGCGAGCTGAGCCAGCTCTTCTCTCTCGACTCTCCACAATAATATACGCTCCGTCCTTCTCCTACCTTTGGTCACGCGATGATTGCCGTCTCGACACCTCGACGAGAGGACTCATTTCCTTCGCGTCTGGTCAATTTGACCAGATCCGCCCCGGATCTCAAACTGCAGAACCCGAAACCGCTAATTACATTACCGTCACCTGGCTCCCCCTCGGTCCTGGCGCCGAGATCTCTTGCTATCATGCATAGTAGCGGCAGAGCGAAATTATCTAGATCGATGAGTCTGGAAGGGGCTACCACTTTCTCCATTAGCAATATGAAGTTTCTAGGAAGCAGTGATGAGCTAGAAGGTTGGTCAAAACCAGTGCTCGCCAAACCGGCCAACACTATCAAATCATGGGAAGCCAATGTGATTGGGAAGCTAACGACCTCAGACCTAACAGCGCCGGACGACTCGGGAGATGACAACACTAGCGGGGCAAGTCTTCTCACAAACACGAATACAACCTCTTCAGGAAGCCTATGCTTTCAGATTCCCGAGGAGTCGGCTGTCTTGATTCCCCACACAAACTCGTTCACATCCCTATCTACCTACAAGCTGAGCACGAAAACTCTTATCGAAGAATACGATGTGCCAAAGAACTTCTCGATGGTCTGGCCTGGTGTCTATCGAAGTTCTTTTCCGGCAGAGGCCAATTTCCCTTATCTCAAGATGCTGAAGCTGAAAACTATCTTGTACGCCACATATTTCTCCTTGATTTAGATTGACATCTGGTTTTCTTTTCTTTTTTCTTTTCTTTCTGACATGAACCTCTCAAGGACATTAATCCCCGAAAAATACCCACAGCCGAACGTCGAGTTTATGCATTCGAATGAGATTCAGCATATCCAAATCGGCATAGCAGCGAACAAGGAACCCTTTGTTGAAGGTGAATTGGGTTCAATGCATTTGCTGGCTTGTGTACAACGGGTTACTGACAGGGCATTTTGCAGTACCGCTTGATAAAATCACACAGGCAGTGAGCATCATTCTCGACAAACAAAATCACCCGATCCTGATACACTGCAACAAGGGGAAGGTAGGTACCTGTTTATCCGTAGCAACTGGGTCGCAATGGCTGACGTAGTAATCCATGGGATCTAGCATCGGACTGGTTGTATCGTCGGATGTCTCCGCAAGATACAAAAATGGACTTTGGCCAACGTTTTCGACGAATACCGACGATTCTCACATCCGAAGGAGCGAGTACTAGATGAACAAGTTATCGAACTCTGGGAAGAAGCCCAACTACTCAGCATGGCTCGGGATAACGGATGGATTCGGTAGCAGACGGAATCCTGAATCTTTACCTGTGGACAATGTGTGGGGGACCCTTCGGACTAGCATTCCGCTTGCCAATCGCCCCAAGAGATGGGATTCCAACGCGACCACTATGGGGCAATGATTCACATACCGCATGTGTTTGAATTAAATAAGACTGTCGCATGCAGATCTCATGCCTTAGGTCTTCCGACCCCGGTTCCTTTGCCAGCTATATGCAAACAATCTGGATTTCGACATTACCAATCTGGCTTCTTGACGCCAAAATTTTTTATTTTTTTTGGCTTGTTAATTCTCTCTTTTCTCTTTATCCCTTTGGATTGGTTGAATGCGCCTGTCAACGAATGAGAGTAAACTTTTGGGCTTATTTGTTTAGAATATGCGAACCGAAGCTAGGGGTCCGATAGTGCGCACAGACAGCGGACAACCAAACCCAGTTCGCAGGGAAATCTCTCTATACTCTTACAGGCAGCTCAAGGGAGGCGCCTACTTTCCATGAAGGGCTGATACAGACGCTGTTGGTCACTTCTTTTTCTTTCGATTCTTCTTTTGGAATATCGCAATACAGAATTTTAAATTACATAAGACTTTTTATCAGGCAGGAGACCTTGTTCAACTTTGATTGATTGATTGATTGATTGACTGGCTTGCATGAAGAAGGCGTTTTACACTTCGCAGTGGCGGTTGGGTTACTTGATATTTTCGGGAGGATACCTCGTTTGTACAGCACTGGAGAACCTATACGGGTAGCGAATTTTAGAATTCTAGTACCTTTGCATTTCATTATTCCTCTGTTTCTTCGTCTTCTTTTTGATTGGTGTCATGTATGCAAATCCATATCACGATCCATTGATGGTCGCGAGTTAGATATCCAGATCTCTCGATGGATGGATAAACATATTCCCAGAGGCTGGCTGCATCGGCTGAATTTACCCTTGTGGCACCTACCCGCCTACGGGCTCCGAAGGCTATTCAATTCCTAGTTCCCGTGTCATGTCTTACATGCTTAAAATCCATGTGTCAGAGAGAATGCGAAGGTCCCAGGTGAGTGTGGGGGTTGCACTGTAAAATGCGGGACAGTCAAGTAAGAGAGACTGGGATGCCGTGGTGAAATAGGTGTCGTGTGCCCGAAACAGACAACCCACCTAAGCAGATGCAGTGTCGAGAGTGGGCATTTGATAAGAGGAAATGCATGCACTGTGGGTGTGGGGTATGTTGATAACGAATGGAACGAAAGGCTGTTAGACGAAAGCGAGCATGCGACAGAATACTCTTTTCGGCGATGCGCGAAGAACTAGTTTGCTAAATTAAGTACTTAAGTACCGAAGTAAGAAGTAAGTACTTACTTACTGAAGTTCTCGGTAATTAACAAATGTGACTGGCGCTAAGGCCGATATCCACGTCGGCGTGCGTAGACGACAGAAATCTGGTGCAACAGAGCGGCGAATATAACGGTTCTTGCATGCACAGCATGTCAGGATATCCAGCGTGTACCGTACATAGAACAGACATGCACTCGAGATAGATGAAAGATATCCACATCTCGTCACACGGGGGATCCGGTGCAACCTGCATGATTCTCCTGTTTGTATCGATGTTTGTGACCCGGATGCTCGATGCTAGTCATCTGATGTTCCCTATTTTTTACAGCGAAGGCTCGAGCACTGAAGTACAGAGCATCATGCATGCATGCCATGGTGAGGCCTGGAGATATGTGGACACATGCGGGTAGGCGGACAAACGTGTCCGTCCTGGCGTGGGCTCTGACAGTTGTGATATCAGAACTTGTGTGGATGAACGTCGGATGGAGTCTGGCACCCGTTGAATTCCCACGTTCCACGTGCCCCTTATAAAGCCCCATCAACCACACTGCCGGCTGCCTAGCACAAGGCCGGACTTTCACGTTTCACGGACACCAAAAAAGCAGAATATAGTATCGAGACCACAGACATCTTATTTCGGAATGCCAATCGCAGCTTCCTTAGCAGCTCTACCACAGAGCTGACGGTGCGGTGCGCCCCCAACTTTTCTTTGCTATCCATCCCATGACAGCACGACGGGCATCTTATCCCTACCCGTACCGCCCCTCGTCCTCCGTGGGAAAACTATCAGCTAATATGAGACATGCTGAATGCGCACTCCCCAGGCACCCTGGCCCTCCGTCGCATTTGCCCGTCGTCGGTGCCAGCAGCGTGAGATAAGCAGGCAGGTAGAGATTTAGCTAGTCTGCTCTGTCTGGAGAGTATTTCAGACTCGGTTTGCAAGGGATTGCTACAGATTATGCAGTTTCCTTCCGAGGGCTTGCAGGGCCTGCGCTGCCTGAGCTAGCCCGTCGACAGGGTCGCAATGTGATCCGCTCCTTCTCTGGACCCTCAACCCGGGCTTGCTGTCAGATCGGTGCACAGGCATCTAGATCTAGTTACCTATCCAGCCTCCGTGTATTTGGCAGTACACACGGCCGTCAACCCAGCGTCCGACTAGCGTGTGTGTTCGCTAAATTAAGAATGGGGATTCACCACTGTTAGCACGATTGAACAAGTCCCCGCGAAGAGGCAGCTATTTAGGAAAAGGATTTCTTTTCTTTTTTTTCCCTTCTTCCTTTTCTTTTTTTGGGGGGGGTTTTTTTTTCTGGAAGAGAAGCGGTGCATTGGTTAAGCAGTTAATATCCGAGGCACTGACCTTCCAGAGGACCCTCTTTGGGAGCCTGCGCCACCACGTGTCCAGCATCCTCGACGCTGACTCGTTGTCGTGTTGCATTTTTCGTCTCGTCGCCACAGTTCCACTTTCATCGAGTGCCGAGACTGCACTTACATCTGCATCATGCGTGCAGTCACGACTGAAACGAATTTACGGGGTGGATGGAAGTTCACTAGCATGATCACTGATTGATACACTATATACACATACATGCTATCTAACCACGCCGGAAAATCAATATGGGAATCAAATGATATGCTATATGCAGAACCCAAAACGCAGGAGACACCGAGCAAAAAAATATGCAAAAGCCAAGTACCACCGCAAACGCTGTCCTTCTCTTTCGTCCTTGTGGAAATTTTGTTTTTTTCATGTCTGGTTCTTTTGAAATCATAGGCTGATTGGTGTGTACGTGAACGCTAAGCAGCTGGGTCGTTATAGAGATAGAGAGGCATGGAATGCAATGCGAAAACCAAAGAAATGAAGCAAGAGCATGGAAGATATTAAAACTTAGTAAGTATGCAGCGCTCTGACGTAGATATCCTAAGCTTTTATCTGACGACGCTCGCGGTCCCCCACATCAAGTTGAAGCTCTTCACGTTCATCTGCGGGTTCGCTTCGACGACCTTGCTCATGTCGCCCAAGTTCAGACGTTCACTCATCTCCGCCATGGAGCGGTAAACCAACTCTGCCATTAGATACCGCGCGTGCGGGTCGTTGTAGCGGAGGTGCAAAACTTCAGCGGTTGATTCGTGGCCCGTGAATGACTCAGGTTGACCTTTGAAATAGAAGAGAATCAGGTTTTCGTAGTCGCAGAGCGCACCAGCCCGGCATCTCAGACTCTTTGCTGTTGTTGCTACCTGTAGAAATGTTAGTAAAAAGACCTCTCCGTTTTTGAATAAAAACAAATTTAAGCTAACTGACCTGTCTGGTAGCGGTATAGTAAGAATGGACAAAACGGTTCTCCATCTCCTGGCTGAGAGCCTCCGCATGGCCCTCCTCCCACATCTTCCCACCGGCCTCAGTCAGCACACCCGGGGAGACGAATTCGACGAAGAAGACGACCTGCTTCTTAGCCATGGCAATGGAATGCTGTTGCACCTGCGGATACAGCGTGAATTGCTTGCCGAAGTGCAGCATGGCGATGTCCAGATCCTCACGGTTTTCAGCGATACCGTCAATGCTCGTGCTACTCGTGCTCACCAACCGTGACGCATGTCCTTTCGCGTACTCGCCGTTGTACCGCGCCGAGTCGATTGCCTGCAGCCACGCACAAGTCGCCGTGTGCACCGGCTTAATCCAAAAGTCGTCCGAAAGGCTAGCTACATCCTCCTCAGAGCGAATAAGTCGGCCCAGCGTCTGCGTTGGGTATGGGGTGATGCGACGCCCGTTCCATGCCAACAACTTGCCGAAAGTCTCTTCATATGGCCTTGTCAATGCTTGCTTTCGCATGAGAGGATAGGATTGGCCAGTTAGAGATTCTGGGTCTGGATGCTGGAACTCTGAGACGGCAGCCTCGGTGCGGTCAATGGCGGGGATGTGGCGAGTAATATCGTCGGAGCCTGTGACGGTGAGGTAGTCGGTAAGGTTCATTGGCTTGAGGACGGTGAGCACCTCGTCGCGCTCTATTCCCCTGGAATCCATGTTGCGCGGGATGAATTGGTTCGCAGGCTCGCTGGGGAGCAAGCTCTGCTGTGGCTCGGACAGCTGGTACAGCTTTGTGCTTTGCTTGACGCTGTTCATGCGCTGCACAGGCAGCTGGGACGGGAAGGCTGCAGGTGGTGAAAGCCTGTCCATCTGGATGGAATATCTGCGCGCTGCAGGTGACTGCTCGCGAGTTGGTGGCATCGAGACGGGCTGGTGCTGTTGCTGCTGTTGCGAGATCTGCGGCAACTGGGGGGCCATTTGCTGGAGGGATGGCTGCGCTTGCATGCCTGGCTGGTATTGGATTGTCGGTTGGGTTTGCATGGGGAAGCTGTTCGCATACATTTGAGAGTACGGTTGGCCGGGGATGTATGAATGTCTTCGGGCCTGTGCTTGTGCCTGTGCTTGCAATTGCTGCTGCTGCTGCTGCTGCTGGGAGAACGGGACGACATAGACGTCTTGCACGCCTGGAGATGTCACGCTGTTACTGTACACCATGCTGTACTGGCCTTGTCCCTGACCTTGGCTTTGTTGTTGCTGTTGCTGTTGATGTTGCTGTTGCTGTTGCTGTTGCTGTTGCTGCTGTTGCTGCTGTTGCTGCTGCTGCTGCTGCTGCTGATGAGCCATCATGGGAGGAACATTGGTGTCAATGATTGGACGGATGACGGAGTGGGCTGGTGGCGGGGTGCTATTCGGGGTCGGGATGCCGCCATTGTTCCCGCCACTTGTGGGCCTCTGCAGGCTGCCGGAACCAAGGGAGTAGACCGAAGGCTGAGCGAACTGCTGCTTCAGCGCCGGGTTGGAGGCGATGTATGCCGAAGCGTCGAACTGTTGCAGCTGGGGAGGAAGCTGGTTAACGGTACGTGTATCCTGGCGGACGGCGCTGGATTTAACCTTGTCGAAGAAGCCCATAGCTACGGTATTATTGTCTGATTAGGTGTTATAATGGTGGGATTTCAAAAGGAGCGTATCTGTATAGTCTTCCAGAGACCGGTGATGTCGGATTAAGGAGGGATCGAGAGATAGAAGTTTAAAAGGGGATTTTAAATGCTCAAGACCAGCCAGAGGAGATGCGGATTAAGCTGATGCAAGGAATGGGATATATTTTATTATGATTATTATACGTTGGGATAAAAATAAGAAATGGAATGGTATTAGATGGATTAGAAGATTTATATGCGCCAAACCAACTGAATAATAATGAAACTGCAGAAACGAAGATGTTGTAGAAAGTATTGTTAATTCATCGGACGAGCAGCACAGGCCAGCAGCTGGATTATAAGCAAGACGACTGCTGTTTGCTGTGGTTGAGGCGCTAGGCTGGATATCGCAGGCAAGGGCGGCGGACATCGACAGCCAGCCAGCCAGCCAGCCAGCTGTTAACGTTGGTGCTGCCATGACAAGTGTAAAAATAGCATCGCCATCGGGGTAAATAGCAAATATACTAATATCAGCGTGGCGAGTGAACGGGGAAATGGCCATGGGCCCCGCAATCTAATTTGCGGCAGGCGGTATGGAACATGAATGAACACACGATCGGGAGTACCAGGTCGGGCGCTACGGAAGGACAGGATAGGACAGAGGCCCCCAGCTCGTCGATTCGATCGGTGAGCCCTGCGCTGGGCCGCCGGCCAATCAGCGAGGCCGGTTGCACAGGCGAGCCTGCAGTTTCTGGCCGAGTTGAGGTTGATTGGATGGTGTTTCTGATTGGGCCCAAAATTGGGGCCGGCGCTTGCAGCCAACAGACATCAACCACAAGCAAACCGAGAAAACCACCGTCTCGCCGGACGGCATGAAGAAGAAATTATCGCAGAGCTGCGCGTTAGACGCTGAGCTTCTCGATCGCGATGCCGAACTCTGCTGGGTACCGGTACTCTAACTTTATCCCATTTCGGACAAGCTGCCTTTAAATTGGCCGGTGATGACAGGCCGGCCTGGCCATGATGACAAGGTACCTGCGAAATCCACCCTTTTTGATGCTTCTCTCATTGTTTGCGCTACAATGTTAGATATATTACGTTGCTGACATGTTATGACCGGATGGGATAATAATAGCTTCCACTTCCACTTCCACTTCCACTTCCACTTCCACCTCCACCTCCACCTCGCTCGGTCGCTGTCGCGCCATCTCGCTTTGTGATAACAGGGCCTGGACACCTGTTACCTGTACCTCTGCCTGTATCGGTTTCCGTGGAATGAAGGCCCATTGCGCGCGCGCACCCTGCATGCATACACGGCCTGGACATTTGGCATCTTGTCATCGACTGGTCAGTTGGCCTTCACGACCACGGTTTCTTCGTTCTCGTCGGCCAGACAGCCAGAGCATACGATGTATCTACAATTCTCGAACAAGAGCCAGGCCGGGGACCGGGGCTGGGGGACCTTTTGAAGACACACGGCCGGGATGTAACCGCTGCTGGCTGGGCTCTATCTACCCATATCAGATTAGATGCACCCGCCGGCCATACCCACGTGCATTCTAAATATAAAGTAAACCATACCCCGTCAATCAACATTATTGCTGTCTGCCATTTTATTTTACCCTTCACAGGCGACGGGGTAACCAGTGCAACCCACCCGCCAAAAGTCATGGGGTTCTGGTGGCGTGCGTCTTACTGCGACATGTCCTATCCGTCCGATGCGGCCGGTCGCTCGCGCTCGCGCTCGCGATAGTTCTAAAAAGCCCAACGCCAAGCATAAGGACGAGAAGGACGGAAGAAGAGTCTCCCGGGAAGGAGCATGGATGCTGCACAGACGCCCTGTCTGTCCATGGGTCAAAGTCAATACTGAATCCACAAACCATGTTTCGCCCTGCTTGCCTACACTGCGATCAATTATCTTCTGCCGGTTTGCGTGGGTGCTTGCTTGCGCATGCATGAAAGAGCACCCACCTGATTTATATTTCCGTAGCGCCGGGTGTGCACCTAAACTAGCCATCCTGCATGCATGTATGCATGTGCATCTTCTTCATCTCGCATTGCATTGCGCATATTGCTATAGATATATGCTTACTTGCACCGACTTTTGACATATCTGGGTCAATCTGAGCATGAAGAAGAAGAGTCTGGATGCGAGACCAGCCGGCGCATTCCCTTCTCACGAGCACAGCCGTCCGCAGCTGGGCGCTTCCAAAACGTGCTCGAGTCGGAGCTTTCGTCCGCAATTAATTAATTGCTGTAGGAACCCGTTTCCCAGATGAAGATAACAGGAGTATTAGTACGTATTTTAATATTTTATATCCATGGAATATACCTAAATCTACAAGAATAATATCTTATTAGGCACAACGCATGGCGCCGCCAAAATGCCACATCTGCCGGCGTATTCGACGGTCGACATTTCTCTGCAGACGACATCGACATGGCGCTCACCTTCCCAGCCAACCTTGCCGCTCAGATCGCGCCGTTCCTCCCGCATCCTACAGAATGCGATGATGAAGCTGTACGCCCCTACGTGACGCTCACGTTTGCGACATCGCTCGACTCCGCACTCGCTCTCTCGCCCGGCGTGCAAACCTATCTCTCCGGTCCCCTCTCCAAGGCGATGACGCACCACCTTCGCGCACACCACTCTGCCATCCTCATCGGTGTCTCTACCGCTATTACAGATGACCCCGGCCTGAACTGCCGGATTGAGGGCGCCGGGTTGGACCGCCAGCCGATACCAATAATATTGGACCCTCACGCGCGCTGGAAGATAACTGGGGAGAACAGAGTGATGCAGACCGCCAGGGAGGGTAAGGGACGTGCTCCGTTCATTCTCACTGCCAGCGCTGCTACCGACGACAGCAGCATGCAGGAGCGACAGAAGTTGCTGGAACAGTACGGCGGCGGCTACCTTGACCTGCCGCTCGACAAGGACACGGAACGGTTTCGTTGGCGAGATGTGCTGGCGATACTGAAGCGGCAGCTAGGCGTAGCAAGCGTGATGGTCGAAGGCGGTGGCAGGTTGATCAATTGGCTGCTGGAAGACGAGGACGCGCGTGGGTTAGTGGATGCCGTGGTGGTGACGATTGCGCCAACTTGGCTGGGACAGGGCGGGGTAGTCGTGTCTCCGGCGAGGGAAGTGGGGTTCGTGCCACCGCGATTGCGGCAAGTCGTCTGGGTGCCAATGGGCGACGATGCTGTGGTGTGCGGGCGACTAAACACATTATCCCGACAAAATGCTTCATAGATGTATTGGCCACCGGCACGAATGCGAGATATGTACAAGATATAATATTGGAGACGTAGACTTTATATATACAAAGAATTAGGCATAGGGCAGAGGGGATTCTATAGTTTGTCGGCCTGCTCTAGGATCTCCATCGCCTTACGCTCGATCTCGCGCTGCTCTCGCTCCGCTCTCTCCGCCTCTGTCTCGACTCTCGACTCGCCAGCGACGTCACTTGCAACAGCAGCAGCAGTACCACTCTGCTTCTTCCCCCCTCTCCCTTCCTTCCGCTTCTTTCTCGCCTCAGCTCTCGCCTCCCTAAGATCTGGGGGCACCTCGATGCCCAGTCGAGCACGCATCTCGGCCACGTCAGTCTCTAGCTCTTCCTCCCAGAACACATTCAGTACCGACTCAGCCTTTAGCCCGTTTCGCACAGCCCATGGCAAGTAGACGTTCAGCAGCCGCTGGCGCTCTTCAGGTTTCACGGTCAGCGCGCTGAACACAGACAATCCAGTCATAGGTAGTCCCGTGTTGGCGAATTCAAAGGCCTTGAGGGCAATTTCCCCCTCACGCACAACGGGGAGCCCTGTTAGAGCGTGGTAGAAGTCATGGCACTCGCGATAGCGTTGCATGACGTAGGCGCACTCCTCGTCGTCGATGTACCGGACCTGGGCGCGGGTGTCTGGACTCACGCCTTCACGATCCAGCCAGGCGACGTAGGTTGCGCCGATGGTATTCCTGGGGAGGGCGCGCAGGTGCGGCAGGGAGAGTGACTGCGAGGTGATGCGCGGTCTGGCGCGGAGGATGCGGCGGCCGGTAGGGTGGCGGAGCATAGTGTCGCGGAGTCGGTTGATGAAGAATGGCTGTGCGGTCGTCTCGCCGAGGAGGGCTATCATGTCTAATTCTCATTTTTAGTTCAAACCGGCAATGCGTCAAAAAAGCCGGCGAACGTACCTCCTCTTCGCGGGTCGACGAAGGACATGAGTGCGGACCCGGCGGCGAGGAAGAGCCGCTCGGGGCCGGTAAGCGGTACATGGCCCGGGTAGTTTGGCGGTGGACGATTGAGCACGGAGAAGGCGCGGCCCCGGCGACACGATATCGGTAAAGCGGTCCGCGATGCTCGTAGACAGCGGAGACAGGTGGAGGTGGAGGAGATGGTGGCCATTTTAGTTTCGGTGGAAGTTGGACCGGGTGAGAAAACCACACGGGCAACACGGCCGTGTTAATTAGTATTGTTTATATAGATTCCTTATCACGACATGATGCATAACAGTTTACAGACATCAGGATGATACAACATTTTACAAAAGGAACCGCAGGATACAATTGTCAAGCTGGCGAGTCAGCTTCAGTGTTCTGCTCGCCCTCTTCCTCCTCTACACTACTGTCAAAGCAGGACTGGCATATAGCTGCGCCCGGCGCGTCGTGCAGACGGTCCACCCATATCAACTCCTTGATCACTACTCGTGCATTGTCCCATGACTTCACCCCGCAAACTTTGAAATTGGCTCTTTGCCATGGCCTCAGCCAGACGCTGTCTACCTCCGTATTGAATACCGCAATCTCACCAACCATCAGCAACCACAGCACGATCTGTGGCGGTACCCCGCCTTCAGTTAGGTCGAGCCCCGCTAGAGCATCGCGGTAAGCTATCGGCAGATACGTGTACTCGACTCGCATGTTTTTCCAGCGCAGAAAGATGTGCGAGCACAATGCTAGCAATCCTAGTCGCACGGCCTCTTCGGCAGGGGGCGGTGGCGGCAGCAATGGCGACCGCGAGCGCATGAGCAGCAGGCGGTACGTTACCGCCGTCATGGCGTGCAACAATGTCGTCTGTGGGAGGCGGTTGCCGGTCCGAGCGAGGCTGTTCATGAGGTCACAGAAGCGTTTAATAAACGCCCAGGCGGCCGAGAGATCCGGGTCAAGCGCGCTCAGGAAACGATCTATTGGGGATTCGGATCTGTTTGCTGTTTGTAGTCTTGGAGTCCGGAGGGAAGGGTGGTTATCGGGATAAGGAAGGAAGGGCTCCAGGAAAGGGTCGCGAAAGAGGAGCGGGTCGCCACCGTCGCTCAGCGCGATGCTCATATCCAACCTCAAAATTTCTATCAGCAGTTTTTCGTTGCTTCGGAAGCTTCTGATCCCGCCCCGCAGACTGATAATTTTGCGCAGGCCGATCATGTGGTGCCGCGCCGTCTGACCGTCATTAACCATTACGGCGTAGACTGCCAGCATGAGAATGATAAAGACGGTGGCATCGGACACCAGCAACCCTTGATCATCTTGCAATAGACGTTCACGGATGAAGCGGACTGTCTTGACGAAATGCATGATCGCATTTGGGCTCAGTGACCGGCAACCTCCGCCACGCATCAGACTGACGTAGACGTGCGTGACAAAGGCGGTGGCATTCAAGTAGGCCGGATCGAAAGTAAGCGCAACCCACCACGCCTTCGCCTCGTGATTGAAGCTGAAGCACTTCTCCAGAGGAAAGAGTATCTCCTTAGACTTTTGAGAGACTAGATGGGTTACATTTCAACGTTAGACGGACACTGACGAAAGCGGGGGAAAAGAAAAGGGCGGAACATATGTAGAAACTGAGCGTACAGGATATGATGTCTCTGACGACACCGGGTTCAATATAGTCGCAAAAGTTGACGAACGACAGGTCTGAACCGACCCTGCCCGGGACGGAAAGATTCACCACCTGCAGTTGGCCGTCTGGGTAACTGCCCAGGAGTAGCAATCTACCGTTAAATTGCTCTGCTCGTGCCTGGCCCTGCGTCTGTTCCTGCGGCTCCTGCTGGTCCTCTTCCTCGCGATCCCGGCGCTGCTGCTTCCTTCTGGTTGGTCGGGTCTTGCCCAGGTTCTTGCCCATCATGACATGGCTGCGGATGAGCTTACGCGTGCTGGCGTCGGCTTTTGCAGTATCCGTGGACACGATAAATTGCACTTCTGGGAAATCAATTGCCTACGTCAGCATGCGCATGCAACAGCATTTCAATCTCTGAGCACAAGATTGTATTCCTGAATAGGCTAGCGGCGGCAAGGAATGTAGTGCATTGCTAAGCTTTTCGCTCGGCGGGCTTACCGGGCTTATTATCTCGGACAGGCATCCTGCAGAGTTTAGGCGATTTTAGGAGCGAGAGCGATAGAATGCTAATGGGAAATGGATTGGAATGCATCGAACGGCGTGGAGCCGAGTGAGGCTTTATAACTCGCCCAAACGGACACTGTTTTCCCAAAGCGGCCAGCGAAACAGGGATGCCGATGCCAAGAAATTGCCAAGAAACAGACATTGTTTGCCGTTTTGGGAAATGCAACACCAAGAACACCACTTCGCGATATGTATAGAAAGTACTTAAGTAAGTATGCTGCTCCCCTCCTTCGATCCACTGCCACTGTGCTTGCTATCCATTCGCTGCTCGCTACTCGTCTTCTTTGCTCATCGTACTTGCTCTACACCATCGACATGGCGACACCATCCTCGCGCGAACTGCCCCCCCTCACCTCCAACTACTGGCGCCGCTTCTGGCGCTCCCAGCACACAAAGCCTCCAGCGCTGCCAAACAACCTCAGCCTCAACGGGAAAACCGCCATTATCACCGGTTCTAATGTTGGTCTGGGCTTCGAGACAGCCCGCCTGTTCCTCACCCACAGGCTCTCCCACCTCATCCTGGCCGTCCGATCCTTAGACAAAGGCGAGGCCGCGGCGACCATCCTGCGCTCCGAGCACCGGACAGCCACTATCGAGGTCTGGCAGTTAGACATGGGCTCCTACCCTTCCGTTCAGGCATTTGCATCACGCGTCAACGGCCCGCAGTTAGCACGCCTCGATATTGTCATCCTCAACGCCGGCGTAGCCAAGCAAGAATATGTAACAGTGCCGAGTACTAACCACGAGGAGATGATACAAGTCAACTACTTGTCCACCTTCTTACTCGCTACGTTGCTTCTGCCCGCGCTCAAAGCCAAATCACCTGCCGGAACACCCGGGCGGATGACCATAATCAGCTCCGCGCTCGCCAACATTTGCTCCTTGCCGGAACATTCATCTCGGTCGATGCTTGCCGCATACGACGATCCCAAGTTGTTCGGGATGTCATCCTACGGCGCCTCCAAGCTACCGGGCCACTTGTTCATGTGGAAACTTGCAGATGGCAATTACCTCTCGGCGGACGACGTGGTCATCAATATGATCGAGCCAGGCTATCTCAAGGGCACTACTTTCAACCGCGGAGTCAAAGGTGTAGCGGTAATAGGGTTGAAGGTGTTCCAGGCGCTGACGGCGCGAGCGGTGACCGACGCGGTAACGACGGTGATTGATGCAGCAGCGATCAAGGGCAAGGAGTCGCATTTGTGCTACCTCGCGGACTGGGAGATCCGCCCGTAAGTCACCACCTTGAGACTACTTATTCACATGCAAGCAAGTCACGCAGCGAGCGCTAATACGAACCGCTACAACCATAGGTTTCCGCCGTTTCTATACACGCAAGAGGGCCGCGACGCGATGGACAAGCTTTGGGAAGAGACAATGACAGAGTTTAGCTTTGCCGATGCCCGGGGCGTCCTGGAGTCGCTGAAGAGAGGATAGATAGGCAGCAATTCTTCTTTTTTCTCATGTTCGTATAGTTTTGTAATAAATTTGGCGGTTTGGTCATAATCCGCAGTTCTTATCATGCAATGTAATGCTCATGTAATCCTATCCCAAAGCTACCGTCCTTTTGCCGAGAATAACGTTATGCGGCTGCATTGGGACGTCATTCGCCAAAGCATGTTCGCTCCGTCCGGCTTGATTTGTCAGCGGCCTCGCGCAGTCACGGGTTTACGTCGCCCCCTTCGCGAGCCTTTATTAATGCTGCTGTTGAAGCAATTCGGGTTGGGAACATTCGAAGAATGGTGATAACTGTCAACTTGATTTTATACAACTTGGCGTTCGTGCGCTCTCTCCGGCATCTCCCCTTCGACTTCTTCACTCTTCAGCTTCCCGTCGTCGCCATGGTCGCCCGCAACCCCCGTCCGGCGGTCCAGGTACGAACCTCCACTCGCATCTCCATGCGTCTGAGAGCATCCAAGGCTGCCGCCGCTGCCGCAGACGCGAATTCGAAGCCTACGTCGAAGACTGCCGCCGCGACCGTCGTGGCCGTAAAGAAGGCCAAGACGAAGGCCATCGCAAAGGCCAAGCCACCCAAAAAGGCGACCGTCCCAAAGAAAACGGCAGCAGTGGAAGAGCAAACCACAGAAGACGAACAGGAGGATGAGGGCGAATCAGCAACTGTCAAAACGACTGTCGCAACCGCCGTCGTCCAAGTCGTCGAGCCCCCCACCGTTCCCGAGGACGTCCATCCGGGTATCACCCATTTGCTCACCATCAACCCCAAGCTGGCCAGCATCGTCGCGCGGCATGAATGCAGCCTCTTCCCCGCCGTCCCGGAAATCGACCCTGAACCCATCGACCCTTTCCAAGCGCTATGCAGCGGTATCATCGCCCAGCAAGTCTCCGGCGCCGCAGCCAAATCCATCAAATCCAAATTCATCGCCCTCTTCCATGAGGACGACAGCACTTTCCCCACCCCTGCAGAGATCCTGACCCTTGACATCCCCACCTTACGCACCGCTGGACTCTCCCAGCGCAAAGCAGAGTACATCTCCGGCTTGGCAGATATATTTGCATCTGGAGAGTTAAGCAACGACATGCTTCTTGCCGCCACCGACGATGACATCACGGAGAAGCTGCTGCGCGTGCGCGGGCTCGGCCTGTGGTCAGTGCAGATGTTCCTGCTCTTCGCACTCAAGCGTACAGACGTCTTCGCCACGGGCGATCTGGGCATCCAGCGTGGCATGGCCATCCTAGCCGGCCGAGACGTCAACAAGCTGAAGAAGGCGGCAAAGGACAAGAGCGGGGACAAGAAGTGGAAGTACATGAACGAAGAAGACATGCTGAAGCTGAGCGAGGCGTACCGGCCGTACCGCAG
This sequence comes from Drechslerella coelobrocha, assembly GCA_036971555.1. Lineage (NCBI taxonomy): Eukaryota > Fungi > Ascomycota > Orbiliomycetes > Orbiliales > Orbiliaceae > Drechslerella > Drechslerella coelobrocha. The sequence goes on from JAJTUH010000001.1 coordinate 136,547, forward strand.
CGTGCTAAGTTGGTACCTCTGGCGGCTGGCCGACACTGATGTTGAGGTTATGAAGAAGTAGCGTACGTAGTCTATCCATTGATCCTGTACCAAAGCTTTTCGACGGCGTCCGGCGTTGTTTGGTGTACTATAGTGCTATAAATGTATGTCATCATCCTAATTGGCAGCGCAAGTTGAGATTGTATCCGTCCATGTGCCCTTGCGAGAACTTTTCCTCTGATATTTATCTTCATATTCTCCATTATATACACTCAGAGAGAGAGAGAGAGAGAGCAACCTCAAACGCCGTGCATGCATACCATCGAACGCCCTAATCGCACTAAATATAGGAGGGTGTGAATGTATGTATGTAGGTATGTACAATGTGTAGGATGTATTACACCGACTTTCCTATCCCCTTTTCCAACCGGTTAAACAGCAGCCTCCGCCTCAGGCATCTTCATCTTCCACCCCCCTCCGCCGCCGCGCCCGCCCCACCCGAATAGGAACACCCCGCTCCCAGCCAATGCATTCCACCCCATGATCCCTAGGGTCAGCGCGCGCATCCCGCCGCCTGGTCGCGACAGGGCGATCCGTCCCGTGGTCCCATTGCGCGCGTTCATGAGCAAGTACACCATGCTCCAGGCCGAGAGCACGCCGGCTCCATCGCGTCCGTAGCCGAGGAAGGACATGTACGAGGAGAGTGCGAAAATTGCGGAGAAGAATGGCAGCGGGGTCGCCCTGGGCAGGATGCGGGGCTGTTCGGCGCGTAGCATGCGTGCGAAAGGGTACATGTAGAGCGTTAGCACGGCACTCGTGCCACCACCGGCGGGCGTTCCTACGAACTTTTTGTCAGCAGCGTGTTTATATATACATGCGTGTGTGCGGGAACATGGACGTACTGCACCAAGCGGCAGCGAGCCACTTGAAGCGGCCATAGAGCGAAGGGTCTCGCGGATTGGAGGGCGAAGATGGCGGCGGTGGCGGTGGCGGGACTGACGAGGCCATGATGATGCCGACTCGGCTTCGGACTGGCAGGATGGACGGGGTGTGCCGATGTGGAGTTTGAACGGTCGTCAATTCCAGTGGCCTTTGTGGGAGCGAAAGTTGGTGGGCGGTCTTGCAAGGCGTCGACGACGTCACAACGCGAAAAATACAACAACATTTCAAGTGTCGTGATATGAGGTCATAGACGCTATATCCTGCACCCTGGCTCCAATGGGGGTGTCGTCGACTTATTATCGAGGACACATTAGATTACAAACAATTAAACAACTTTCGCAAAAGCTTCAAGGGGTTTATTCCGCCTTGGAAAACGGATGTAGAATATGAGTTGGGAGACCCTGGTGGTGACGGAAAGTGGGCGATCGAGACATATATTATGGTAGGAGGGGTCTTTCGGTAGTATTATATATTACATAGTCCATTTGAGGTTTCATTAAGATTAGTTGGTCCTGCCGACATGTTACACTGAAGTGTATATTTGATGATATTTATACAGATACAAAAGAAAGAGGGGAGTATGCAAATATCAAAGGCGCCGAATATTTTCCCAGAAAATGCAATCTACTGGAAATACTTAGTTTCCTCTCAAAAATCACGCCATGCACGTATGTAGTGAAGTAGGTATCAACAGCCAAAAATCGCCTCCCCTAACAGACAAGATAAAATATGAAAGTATGCATCAATAGAGGGAAGGAGAAGTGGAAGGTCACAATCCCCAGGTATCGTGGCTTCGAGTTTGCCGGAATGTTGACGAAGACGACGGTGCTCTGGCAGTCCATGGTCCCTGAGCTGTGTCCATCCCAGGAGGAGGGACCTTCATCGACCGCGTTGTGGTTGCCCCGAATCGCTCGTTCTGTGGTCTTTTGATTCCAACATCCCGATTGACATTCTGATTGCCAAAATCTCGGTTCGGGCCACCCCATGACGAGAGATTCGATCGATGAGTTAAGGTATTGCCTCCAAAACCGCCGTCAAGAGACAGCCCACCGAAACCGGAGCCAGAAGCGACTGGGGCTGGTAACTCGGATTTTGTCGTATCTAATAAGCTTGATTCGCGACTCAAGCTTGGTGTGAAGCTACGAATCGGCTCACTAAGTCCGAGCTCCCGCGAGCCTCTTCGTTTTAGCACCGGGCCGTCTGGCTGCACCACCGGCACCCCTCTGTAAGCGAACACCTGTGCAAAGTCCCAGGTCTGGTGAGCTGCTAAGGATAAGAATAAGATCCGTATTATGAGCTGGGTTATCTGACTTTGCCCGTTGACCGAATTAGACACCCGAGGCGCAGAAAGGTCAACGCTTCCATCAGGTAGCACTGGCATTGCAACATCTGCTCCCATCAAGTCCGTTGGTAGGAGCGGTAGTGGGGGCGCCGAAGTAGAGAGAATATGAAAGCCAAGCATCTCTGCCGAAACGATCGCGCTACCACAAAGCTCTAACAGACATGCCAAAATGGCAAAATTGCGTTTCCACATCTGGCCAATGCTTTGCACCATCGATTCGCTGTTCAAGGTTGCGTTCGCCAACCTCCAACAGGTCCCGATTAGAACTGCCAGTAGGAGGCCAGCACAAGCGACCATTCCCTCTGCGGAAACCAGTATGACAAGTCCGACTGACACTGCCAGCAAGCGAGCCGCCTCTTGGCCGATTCGATGGGCGCGCTTAATTAGAATGCCGGGTTGATTCATCGGCTTCGCTTCATCAAGCTTGGCGGCGACTTCAAACAGACTTTCCAAGCCTGTTTGCTTTTCCATAAATGCATCTATAAGGAGGCTCTTCGGTCTCATAGAAGACCCTCTTGGGCGAGCCGGAGAGTCGTTCATTTCCGTCTTCGCATCCTCCTCCTCGGAAGAATTACCGTCTTCGTCCCTCTGGCCTATAAAGCCTAGAGGGGAAGTTGGCCGATGTTGCGAAAAGGAAGAGAATGGATTGAAAGATTGTTGTGAGAAACTGTCCGGCTCGTTCGTTACCGGGTTCCAGTCCATAGCATCGGGGTCCGACGGCTGTGAGGTCATCTGAGTTGAAGGCGCAGATGGCATACTGGACTGGTATGTTGGCGCGGAGCTAAACGAGGAGAAACTGGTTTGAGTCTGAGTTTGAGGTAGTTGGTGCTGCTGCTGAAACTGCGTAGGCTGTTGCTTCTGACCGATGGGCTTCAAATTTTTCCTACTCTGATCTGAAATCAAGTCCGGACGCGGTTTTTTTGATACGCTGATATGATCGCGTATTGAGGGACCGGTGGGGCGGAATGCCATTCCCGGTGAGTTATCCTGCGAGACCGGGGCGGGACCAAGAAGACTAGGCATTACGGGCCTGCCCTCTCTCAGCGATATCTTCTGAACAGGGTGGGTGACCTTCAAAGAGGTGAATGCGGTCCATATCATGAAAAATTCAATCAATAAGCACGAATTGCTTAGGACTATAATCTCCTTCTGAGCTTTGAGCGAACCACTAGGTCCAAGGAACCACCAACTCAAGGCCATAAAGGTAGAGACTACAGCCTGGCACAGCATGTATTGCAATCGGTCCTCAACATAGGAGCCAGGATTGCGACGGACTTCCATCCACTTATAGTCGTAGAATGAGAGGAGCAAAGCCCATGGGAAAATGTAGCCAACCCATCTGGAAGAGACAACGTAACAAGCATTGCTCACAAAGCCACTTTGCAAGGACCCCTTTAAGCACACGTCCCACCCTACATTCTCCATCCCTTCGATGGTTGCTGCTGGCTTTGCAACTATAGAGATGGTTGATTGCCAGAACATCAACAGGACTATAGACACCCAGTATGCAACGCCCCATATGTACCAGCCCAGCACCATTAACAAGTCCAATGCCGCCATCCCTATGCTCTTTGGCTGCGCAAATCGATTGGATTGAACCATCTTGTTGGTATTCTGGAGAAGGCGACCCAGCCCTTGCGTTTTAGCTCTGTAGTTTATTTGTCGGAGCCGATCATTAACTTTAGGAGCGCAGTCTACACATAGAGGTGGATATTTCTCCTCAAGGCGGCGTCTGAATTCTGTGATGTGCTCCGCCAGATACTCGTAGTTCGGATCTGATTCTTCCGGAAGATAGTTTGAGAGCTGTTGGACGATGATTGAGTGGTTGCTTTCGCAAGATCGACAGCAGACCGAGCCTTCTGGTTTGATACGCCGGCTATTGGGAGACTTTCGTTCGTAGGCATATATAGTCGTAGGCTTATTTGAAGGTGTTGGGGTATAGTCCACGACTTCGCCTCTCTATTGCCATTTGGAATCGCACGTTAGTATTCGATTAACCACGGAAGTTGCGGTAGTTTGTAGGAGCATTGTTGGAGCAGCATACTTCGTCAAAATGGTTCGTAGCATTGCATAGGGGGCATTCGAATCGCCGGATGGGGCCGTTTCCCTGTTTAGGAGTGTAAACTGCCTTGTTGCAGTAGAAGCAAGTAATTCTGACTTTCGAGCTGCGCAACATGTTGAGATTTCGGGAGCATCGAGGCGTGGGGACCTTATGGGCGGCGGTTTATGCCTGGCCAGCCAAGAGATAGCTGGAAGTCGCGAATAATATTCTAATGATCCGATGGGACGCCTTCGTGTCGCGTGCGCGACAAGAGTGCACTCAGGGATGGATGGCGACTGGAAGGATCGAGGGTGATTTAGGTTTAGGGGTGGGGCGACGACGACGACGACGATGACGTAGAATTTAGCATCGGTAGTGATATTAGCAGGAAGCGACTTGCATGAAAGGCCTTTGCGAAAGCGTGTATGCAATGGGGTAGGTTGTCGCAACTGGGGGGAGAGGGGGGTTTGTTCGCGGTGGAGCGTGTTTGTGGTGTTTTGGGTCAGCGTGGGGGATGACGTTAAATCATCCTGGGTTTTGAGCCGCACAGGGAAACAAACGGCGATTATATAAGCAGGGTAGCACGACGCCCAACGCACTTCCTTTCTACTCCTGTTCATCTGGTATCTAGCACAGAGTCGTAGCCACTATTTACCAAGTAAGTAAGTACTTGAGTAGTTACCTAGGTATATACACGATACATGCACTAGATCTCGACGGAGGCAGCAAGACGAGCAGGAGCCTGCTGCCGGTGTCAATTGGATTGGCCGGGTTTGTTGTGTTGCGTTTGCCAGCGGGCGACCCTGGCCCAGTTCGGCTGCAGCTGCAGGTCGCCGTTGGAGATATGACGACAGCAGCCGTCCGTCCGATGATTCGATGGTTGGAGCAGCGGACGGTGATACGCTCGATGGTGGAGGCATGCTCGAGGCAGATGCACATGTAGACAGACGTACATGGACCTTTTGTAGGTCGAGGATATCAGCAAGCGCTGACGGTTCAGGAAAATCCAAGCAGGGCTGCTCTCCTGCTCTCATCTTGGTGCATGTGTTTTTCCATATCCTCTGCATTCCTTCCCTCTGCGAGATGTCCTGTCCCCTTTCTAAATCCAGGGCTATAGGACAAGCTGCTAAGGGCAGGAGCATGTGGGCCACTCGTTTGAATTTTGTTATTTTTTGCATGTGCCCGGCAGAACGCACCATGATTAAGAGGAGCAGCAGTAGCAGCAGCAGCAGTAACCAGTTGGTCTTAGCCCGTAGCCCGTAGCAGTAACACTAACACTGTTTCTGCTGGTACCCTACATTTTATACACACTTGCTATTTCCTACCATTCCAGTTTTTTTATTTTATTTTATTTTTCTTATTTTGATGTTTTTTGTGCCTCGTCTTGGCGTTGTGGGTGCGTTCTATCAACAGGACACCACTTTGCCCGCTGGTTCGCTGGCTGGCTGGCTGGCTGCTGCTGCTGTTGCTGGCTGCTCCTCCATCGACACTCTCCCTCGCCCGTCCGTCTGTCTGTGGATGGATCCTGCAGCAGAGAGGCTCATCTGCTGCCTCCGCTTCATGACTTCCGTCGTCGCCATCATCATCGCCATCGTCCTTCCTGTCGCCTGACAACTTCGCCGCCCGCCATCTTCATCCCTGCCTCATCCCGTAGACGTATCTCCGCCGGGCCGGACTCGATACTTCTCAGAACAAACTCCATCACAACAAACGTTCACGTGCGACCTTTTCCTTTTCTCTCGGAACGGCTCGAGCAGTCACCACCACTGTGGTCATATCATACCTGTTCATCCTCGGGTTCCTTTCTCCCTCGCATCTCGCCTGCCACCAGAAAGAGAAACAAAAAAAAAAAAAAAAAAACCTTGTCGAAAGCAGCTTCCGTCATACCCTTGCCTGCCAACACCAAAACCACTCAAGTTCCGGTTTCCAAGCTGGTTCTAGATCGAAAGTGGTAGTTGGCAGCTACCGTCGGCCGGAACCAGCCTGACTGCCTTTACCCCGGACGGGCATCCTATGTCAGGACGTCCCATCCGATACAGACAGACATCTCAACGCAACCTCCCGCTCGACACACTCCGATCCGCATACGATGCTCGGTTCGCTGAAGCTCATCGCTCGATTCATCTCGAGCGTGAGCTTCATCTTGCTGATCGTTGTATCCGTGCCTCTCGCCTTCGATGTCGGCGGAAGAGACTGTGGCCTCGCATTCTCTCTCGCAATATCCTCTTTTTACTGGATCCTATCGATACTACGATTGGCCCTTAGTCGAAGACCGAAGCTATGGCCATTACTCTACGTTCTGGGCATTCTGCAGTACTTGATCGTTCCGGCCCTGCTGATTTTCAACTTGGACCGCTTCCAAAACGACCCTCTACCGTTGGATACCACGGCGAAAAAGGTTCGAAGAGTTATTGGATTCATTGCAGAAGAGCCCGAGCCAGTTGGTGGTGAAGATCCAATTCTGTGGGACAGGTTGACCATCGTTCCATGGAACGCCTTTCTCACAATATTCACACCCATATTCCAGCTCGTGGAGGGTTTCTGCACGCTTCTCGTCATACAGTCGGTAGGGCAGATAGGGAGGTGGCTTGTTCACCGAAAGAAATCCGATACTTGGAATGTAAGTGAACGAATAACCACCCTTCTACAAATATGTATATATATATATATATATTAATTAATCTAATTGCTTCCGTCACCAGATCCTCCTTCTCATAGCCTCGGGTTCGATAATAACGTCCGCCTTCTACTTTATTTATCGAATATACACATTCCCAGATATCACGGCCATTGACGCGACGTTAATCGGCGTCGCAGTTACGAGCTCCCTCTTTCTATGCGGTTACGGGATTGCTAGCGGGAGAGGGAGCACCATCGAAAGCTCCCTTCTGGTGAGTATACAATGGGACCCTTGAAAAGCAGGCTACAGAAAGCTAACCCCCATCTCCACCAGTTTTCCTACGTGGTGCTTTGTATGTATCAAATATTCACCGACTATAAACCAAACAACCCTCCGGACAGTTCTCAGAAGCCTGATTTTCCGCCGCTGCCTCCATTCATCATGTCATCCTTCTCGGCCATCTCCGAGTCCTTATTTCAGATCCTCCCGTTAGCCATAACCTCTTCTCTCATTTTCATCCAGTCCGCCTTAGAAACAATTCCTCCATCAGTACTGGTGTCATTGGCATATCGGCTTTTTGTTCTTAATGCGAGCACAAAAATCATACCTGCTGTCCGCGACGGGCGGAGTCTAAGCATAAAGGCGGATGAAGATGAAGATGAAGATGACGGAACGTCCGGTGGCACAACCCGATTCCTGAACTTTATCAGAAGCTTCAGTCCGGTTGCAATGATTACTGTCTACACAAATCTGCTGATGATGCACTTCGAAGCGATGCGCGGTGGGGAACTCGGCGTTGCTGTCGGAAAGATGGGCTGGGTAAACATGCTTATATGGACACCGTTGGGGGCGCAGATATGGCGATGGGTCAACGTTCTGGCTACCCGTGAGTACTTTCCAATTGAGTTTCTCCTGGAAGAGGTGATTGAGACAAGAACATATACTAACTGGGTCTGTTATTTAGTCGCGCTGTATTCATTCGAACTGTGCCAAGCCCAAGCAGACGACGAGGACGGGATCACTCTGACCAGTCATTGGAAAACAGACTAACCAACTACTATACTATCCTTCAAATCACTCACTCACCTGCTTCGACGTCCCTCACTAAATCCCGTATCCCGCCGTTCATCCGATCTGCCTGTTATATTGGCCTGTGATCATACGCTCAGCTCCACATCCTCGACACATACGTAGTTGGACTCCCTCGCGTTTCCTTTCCTGTATCTATATCTATATATATATTCATTTCAATTTTTTTTTTTCCTCCTTTTCTGTCTGTTGCACTTGGAAAGCCCGAGCCTTCAGGGTATGTGTCCTTCTCTTGAATTCTTTTGGCCAGTACCGGTTCTGTTATTATAACATGTATGATACCCCTGGATGTTTATGTGTATTCCCGACGATAAATTAAGAATAACAATAATTTTCACGATCCCATCATGCGTAAATACAGGCAATCGTTAATTTAGTTCCCAATGGGAAGATCCTTAGGGTTGGATAACCCCGCTTTAAACTTTATAATCCTTGCCTTCTCCGCATCCCAAACGCCGCCTTTAGTGTACGGATCGTTCCGTAGCCAGTCCCTGACGGCTTCCTCGCCTGATCCAGTGGGAAACTCGACCACCAGTGCAGAGCCATTCCATTCCCAGGTAGAGGTATCAGGCGTTTCTGGCTGCTCAGCAAGATACGCACCGCCCATCACGGTCTTCGGTAGTCTTGGATTGGGCTCCGCATCGAGCTGGGTCTTAGGAACTTCAGCCGCGACTTTTGCTAGATGCTCGGAGCGCACCTGGAGGCGCGGTGCGTTCGGGTGGTCAGGTACGATGATGAAGCTGTGCATGTGCGCGAGTAAGTAGTAGATAGTATCATATCACGAATTAGCAAGCATACATTCACTATATACAAGTATCTATCGGTGACCTACTATTGTTCGGTGGCCATTGCGCGGAGCCTGGCGGACGAGGTACTTAAACGGCGAATAGCTATCGATCTAGCGATAGCGGACGGTGGGAGCATGAGGGGGACGAGGGTGCAGGCAGAGAGCATCGGCATTGCATCGGGCAGTGGGGCAACGCACATTTGCAGGCAATATACAACGGTGTGTGGTATTTTGAGATCACAACACCACTATTCTCGGAGTCTCGTGCTGAGAATGCACTATTCACAGCCGACCAGCACCGACCGATCCACCAACATCAACGGCGCTCCTCATCAATCCGCTCAGCCAGGCTGTCATATAATTTCTGTTCCCTCCCCGGAGCAGCTGTGGTCTCGCTGTCATTTTAACCACAGGCAGGAACCAAATCAGCCCGAATGCTGCACAAGATGAGGGTTCAGCCAGGTTTTCGTTCTCTCGCCGTTACACTAGCTCCTTCTCCTCGTCCCATCATTCGACATTCGACATGTCTGCGCAGATGATAACAGGCTCGTAGTAACCGTAACTATGATAATCACGCTAACTGTATCCAAAACGTTGCCTGAACGCCAGCAATGCCCCGTCGGCTCATCGGATCTAGAATACTGCTCCGATGTCCAGGCCGGATGGCTTGACACGACTCAGTATGACTCTATGAATGGGGCATCGTTTTCTCCGAGCGATACAGCATCTTCTACATCTCCAAGCGCCAGCAGCGCATTGAAGCAGATCACAAACGGGAGTGCCTTCCGTGTGTTCGTTACAACCAGCAATGGCTCCGTATCCTACGTTGGTCTCGATTCCAGTAGTTTTGCCTACTTGACTTCGTCTAGGCGGACAGACGGCCAGCTCTTCCAATGGCGGGATTCCACCCTCTTAACTTATGAAGAAGTTGCCCGAACGTTCTTTGCACTACCCGACAGTCTACTCGCTCGCCGCGGTCTCAATTTTGAGAGACAACCCCTCCCAAAAAGCAGTTATCACGGTAACATAAAGGCGGATCAGGTTATACCACCCGGGACGTCGACTAACTTTACAATTATACAGCACGAGGTTGATGTCGAGTTAGTGCTGACCATAGATCCACGCCAGGCTTTGTTCGGGATGGGCGCAGGATGCAGCTCCAGCCCGGATGCACCCGATGACGCCTTGGCTTTCAATCTTGCAGAAAACTTTGATTTGCTGCCCGACTGTCAGCAGATGTGCATCTTGGCAGTCGTAGATAACAATGCGCCCCTTGTGTCTACTGTTACAAGTAAATCAAGCTCAAGCAGCAAGTCATCTGGCAGCTCCCGCTCTAGCCCCAGCCTCCCCACTGGTCCTAACGCTGAACCCACGCCACCAGGAAGCTCACCGCAAACGTTAGCTAGTCCTGGATCGTCACTACCTTTGTCACCCATGTCCACATCCACACCTTGTCCTACTGGTTCGTGCTCGTCGTTTTCACTGGATTCCTCGTCATCGTCCTCGTCGCTTTCGTCATCCCCATCACTCCCAGTCTGCAGCGATGCATCTTGCCTCGTCGGCTGTTTAGCAACGGCAAATATTCCATCCAGCCTTACTTGCCCCTGGTGGGAATGCAGACGATATTATTACAGTCAGCAGAAGAGTTTACAGCTTGTGCACAAGTTTAAGCCTCGCTGGGTTATCGAACGTACAAACGAATGTCGCAGGTGGTGACCAATCGACGCTCTTATTTCGCCCTTGCATGGAATCTTGCGCAGGATCCGGATGCACGGGGATGGCTTTCAAGCAGAATTCGGCGGCACTCTACTAACTCAAACTTGGAGTTGTCTCTTTGAGACCGAAAACCCTCAAAGATATCATCCCGGCGATGCTACACCCAGGGTGCTTTCATCGTGGACCGCGGCAGTCTACATCTGCAGCAATACTTTCGATTACTCGGGACCTACTGCTAACCCGACGCGAAATACGATCACACCACAAGCTCCAACTCCTTGCGAACGAACTGCCCCTGTCGAGGAAAGAAATATTTGCCCATTCAATGCAGCAACGGGCGCAAACACGTATTCATCTTATGTCACTACCGGCGCCACAGTGTATTCCATATGCCCTGGGGAGATGTACACGGAAACAGGCAACATTAATTCTACGTCTATAAATACGTACCCACCGCCATTTACTCTTAGCAGCTGCACCATTAAACAGTTGTCCTGGTGTCAACTTCTTCGTTAGCAGCAACGCCGCGGCGATCGAACATGGGTATCAATAGGCTGTTACAGCCCGAACCCTCCGACTGGGAATACCACATCAAAGGCTTACTCGAGTGAAGTGGGTATCAATCAGGTACAAATCTGCGTCAATGATGTCGCATTTACGGGTTGCGCTGAACTTCTAGCAACAACACTGTCGACACCTGCCTGCTGCGAGGGTAGAACAGGATTCCTGTATGCTGCTGGTGGCAGTGTTTTCAATGTCTGCCCCGGTTGCTACTGGCCCAGTTCTATCCAGGGCTCGACAGCCGTTGGCACTGCAAACGCGATATATACTGACAAATGTATCACTGATTGCATGAACGATCCCGGGTATATACGTGTTGGTGCCTACAGGCAGTCTGTAGGCGCAATAGGCGTGACCGACACGGGTGGAACACTGACATATATGTGCATTACTCCAACCAATTCGATGCTGAGCGCCATGGCAAATACTATCCTGTTTGATCCTACCACTCGGTTCCCCACGGCGGCTGCCTTCTTGTGTACCAATTCTTTCGCCGCACCTCAAAGATCGCCAATAAAGTCACCGGTCTCCCCAAGCATCGCCTTCTGTTCCTCTGCGTTTACGGACGATGTCAATGCCTTGGGGACATCGTACACCTCGTTTATAGGAGGTGTTTCGCTTGCCTTTAAGGCAGATCAAGTCCCTGGAGACGCCTCCACGCTCGTGCTTCTGTCAACTGGGTGTGTATCTGGCTGTTCCGATCCGCTCACAGCCTCTATAAACACCTGGGTGGCGAAATGTGCAACAGCAGCTGGTCAGGCACAATTCCAGGTTTTTGAGATTCTCAGAATGGATGAAAACGAAGGACAGTGCTACTGCCGTTACTATAATCTGTCCACCGCTTGGGCTCCAAATCAGTTTATCTCCTCGACCAGCATACTCGAGATGTATGCCTATTCAACGGTTGCATTGATATGATGGTTATAGTGATACCATTTCAGCGAGAACTTTAGCTACTGTCATAATACGCGCAATTAATCTGAATTAATTGACCTGTTCTTTTGTATATTACGGCATACATGGATGCTCTTATCGCCCTCACCTCCAACTTGCCTCTATCAATTTTATTTAGCATTTAATAAATTTCTAGTTCCCGTTAGCAGATTTTGAAGATCAATTATTGCTAGTAGTATAAACTATTAAAATGCTACGAAATGTTAGGTTTACAGGGCTCTGCGTAGGGCACTCCGGAACTGTGCATCAATGGCAATGTCGTCAGTACTAAAACTCACTAGAAAAGTGATAAGGTCCCTCAACGTACTGGGTATACTTCAATCTAGAATAGTGCCCACAATCCAATTGGTCAGTCAAACGTCCGCTCAGCCTGGTCACCATCGCCGAGAAGGGATTCAACGTTCAAGCAGAATATTCGTATATAGCATACCTTGTCCAAATCCCACACATCGTTTGCAACATACTCGTCGCTCTTGATGATTTCCAGCACCTCTTCCTTAGTAGGCACTTGGAACAACATGATGGAGCCTTTGAACTTGGGAGTTTCCCCGTCGGTGAGGTGCTCGTGTAGCATGATGCCACCAAAGTTGATAATTCCCTTTTCACGACGTGCCATGGCATCCTCTAGGTGCTTACTACGGATAATGGATGCCTAATATTTAGCATGCAGGATTATATTGGAATGGTGTGGTCTGGTGGATAAGAGAGAGAGAGAGAGAAAGAGAGCATAGCTTGAGCCTACGATCGAACGGCAAGCCTGCGCTCGACAGCATCAGGCTTGTCCGGGATGACGACGAGCCATTCGTTTTGCGCCGTCATCGATGGGGCCGCAGTGGACATCGTGCGCCAGGAGATATTTCTGGGGATGGTCTTGATCCGGGGAGGGGCGATGGACTGATAGGTCGAGCGAACGATCGGTAGCGAGAATGCCCACAGACGCCTCGACGCTTGCAATTGCATACCTTACTAAGTATGGCAGTGTGTAATACGTCTGGGATCTGAACTGGTTCCCGATATCGACGCTAGAAGATATACGGGAATTGTTTGGGCCTTATTGAGAGCGGGGTGCACGGTGGGCAGGCGGTTTAGGCTACTTTGTGTTGTCTGCGGAGAAGGGACGTTGGAAGTCCGAATGCAGCACGTGACTGCAGCATTATTCATGATCGGTAGCATATCACCACCACCACCACAAAAAAGCCAACCTCAGTTTTTTGAGAACGCCAACCTTTCGTTCGCTAATTTTGGGCTACGGCACTTCCTTCCGTTCTAATGTTAAGGTGAGAAGATAACATATTATTGATAATCTATCACCCCGTTAAACACCCAAGAAGCCTCTCCGGCAGTCAGCGGGGGTAACTCGTGTAAGCTGACCGCGAGCGCGAGCGCTCTTTGCCTCGAACTGCAAGTCTGGAGAGGGCCGGGCCGGAGCTCCTGCTCTTCCCTCCAAAAGGCGGCATGACATGGCGCTCACCCAGGCTGGAATGGCAATGGGATGTGCAGTTACATGTACATGTATGTACGTCCATTTATGGCACACAAGACGTCCTATTTAGCTTCTCTTGGTGGCCATTCTAGGCCAGCCTTGCAAGGTTTCGCACAAGGCTGGTGCCGGCTCGTGTTCGTATGTCCTTACAACTCTAACCTGCCCCCGAGTCCAAAAAAGGAATTGGGCATCTGATACGTCGACAGAGCGGTTCCGTACGAGGCCAAGAACTGAGCTAGTCCAGCCCGATAGACGACTGGAGCTTCGAGCCATGCCGAATGAAGCAAATAGTTCCCTTCATGCACTGACCTGAACATGTTCATGTCTCTGGCTTTGGGCGGATATATGTATGTCTGAATTAACGCTCATTATTCCAACCAGCACACAAAAGGATTCTGCAACTCTGGCCACGCCGTTACTGGTTACCTGCCGAATGCCGGCTTGGGAGCCCACTCGCTAAATTCAGCCTCACCGACTGGGGACCGAAACCAAACCAAAACCAAAAGAAGGCGTGCTTCTTCTTCATCATTTTCCTGCTTGCCCGGAAATTAGCCATTCCTATTATCGCGGAAACCCCTCGGATCCAAAGGAAAAACCTTGCAAGGCTGGTGCTGACGGTGGCCGGTGGCAAGCGGTAGCGGAGATCGATATAAGAAAAAAAAAAAAGTCAACCACGATGGCCCTTCCCTTCCAGAATGTGTACGTCCACCGAAAGGTTGCAGAGTCATCTTCCAAGCCATGCATGATATGCTTCAAGCCCGCGACATCGGTGCTCATCACATCATGCCAAAAGGTACGGAACAAATCAAACAATATACCAACCTTTTCCAGATCCGATTTCTCTCAACCCCCGTACCCTGCTATTCCTTGTCCTTGAATCCTTCCATATCTTATTCACCTTGTTTTATGATTCGCCCTTCAGCCGTCCTATCTTTCAGCCCTATTTGCAATCTCAATCTCTTGCCGTGTCGCCAAGCCCAATTTGTTTCCTGTGCGCGAAGGGTTTTAGGCATTCCGCCACCAAGAGCCAACCACAGCGCTGTCCTTCCCTCCGTCCCGTTTCGGATGGAGTGTTCCTTCGATGACTGACAGGTCTGTCCAGGACTTCTTCTATATCTGCCCCGCCCATCTGACTGATAAAGGTTTTGCGACACCGCTGATCAACGCGGCTGCCGAGGCCGCTGAGGCCGAGAGGAAAAAGAAGGAAGAAATGGACAAGGAGATAGAGAAGCTGAAAAAGGAATATGAAGAGAAGATGAAGCGGAAAGAAGAAAAAAAGAAGGACAAAGGAAAAGAAAAGAGTCCTAGCAAAGACGAAGAAGCAGAGAAAGTTAAAGTCGAAGCGGAAGCGGCTACCACCGCTACAAAGGCCGCCGAATCAGTGGTTGCCTCCTTCAGTGAGTATCAATTGCATCGGTATGTTGAACCCTTCCCGAACTCCGTGCTTGTATTGGTCAGCTGCATATTTGACCATTCTCCACGATGCATCCGAAGCCGCCCCAATGGGCTCCGGTTGCAATGTGGAAGTGGGGAAGCTGCTGCGCACCCATATTTTCAATACTCTCTCAATGGAAAGAGACAAAGAAAAAAGTAGCTTAGCCGACTGACGTGGTCGTTTGCATGCATCTGGATCCCACTATGCTTAGTGATTTCTTCAACATGCGCCAGCAGAAGTACCGCGAGAAGCAGCTCGCCAAAAGAAATATGGAACGGCTGAAAAGTCCCATGTCGTTTCCAGCAGTCCCGAAGGGTGACCCCTTATGAGCTCGTGATTCGATATTCGAAAGACAATTCGGTGGAGTCTCTTATTTTGTTCCGAATATTTATTTGTACTGTGATGCATTGTCGTCTGCTATGTCTTAGACTTTGCAATTCAAGCAATACCCGGAGCGCCACTCCACCTCGGTGTCTCCTTATTTCCTGTCTTTTGTTTCTTGTCCCAGCCACTAAGGCCCGATACGAACTCCCCAATCGCATCGCTTGCATTGGCGTGCCTGTGCAGATGCACGGTTTGTAAGACAATCACTACAGGGCTCGGGTTTCGACCTGATGCCTTGTCTCAGAGTAGTGCACTTGAAGTCAGGCGAGCCCAGTTGAGCATGTGTCCTGTTGTTGTTGTAAATTGGATATGTGTTGTTGGCCATATGTGTTCGCGAGGATAAAATATGAATTGGACAGGACAATTGAAATTAGAAGCCAGGGCGGATGCCTTGACGTGGTTGAGAAATGTCGTGAACAATTCCTTGTAGAAAGTTGCTCGAACCTTGACGATGTCCCAAGAGCTCGTGGCTGCCAGGAATTTTCGATGGGCCATCGCCTAATCCAGCGGTGTGACCACTTGTCTGATGGTGAAGGATACTAATTGCAGTCGTACCTATACATGTAATTGGTAGTTCCTGCCTAAGTGTCCCAAGTCATCAAACTAGCCGCATGGAATTGTCGTAGGAAAGGAAGGGTTAGCTACGTATCACTATACCAAAACACTTGCAATTGATACTAAAGAAGGACATACACTAGTCTCCGTCGCGATAGAATCGATTCGGAATCGGCGGTTAAGGGTTTGAGGCATCCCTGTCGAAAACTTCGTAGAGTGGTAATATCTTCGTGAAGGCTTCTATGAAGCCATGGGGTAGGAATCAGGTCCCCGGAAATAGATTGTAGTCACTAATCCCTGCGGCATTCTTGACAGTCCTTCGTCGGTCCATAGATGAACTCCTATCGGTCCCAGGGCCGTGTGTCGTAGGATAGATGGTTAGATATCGTGGTTTTCATTCCCAGTGATTCAGGCAACAATGCGATCGCGATCGGTAGTCCACATCTCCTCCCTCCACCCAAACTTCAGAACATAGACGTCGGCAGAACGGTAAGAAGAGACCCTAGGACCTCGGTAAAAAGGTTGTCGGTGTAGACTAAACGCTTATAAATTAGGTATACGGTGAATGAGATGACAAAGTTGGTTCGCTTTAGGTCATAGAATTAAAGAAAAGAAGGTTCCCGGAAGGGGAGCCAGGGGATTTGAGTGAATATATATCAAGACTTCATTTGATCAACAACACGGAAAAATCCCCCTTCTCCGTGCATCAGTCCGGAAATTGACTTGAGCTGCTCCTGTTCCTGTAGGTACCTCGTCAGGGGGGTTAGAGAGGGCTGAAATTGCCGCTGGCTTACGCGCGTCGTAACGAGGATGTCGTGAGATTCGATCAGCTCGTTAGGTGCGCTATAAGCCAGGTGGCCTTTAGATTCGTCCCTCTAGGTGGTGCTGACCTATCCTCAATCTTGGTATAGAGAAAATTCATCTACTTACAGAGTGATTGGATTTCAAAATTTTCCAAAGAGGGTTTTAAAGGGGGGGGTTGTCATTCCTGGATGCGATGTTGGAGATATTAAATGGATGTAGAGCCTCACCAAGCTAACCGGGTCGGATTGGAAGGAAGAATACGGCGGTGGGTCTTCAACGTGGCAAATCCAGAACTCCCGACTTTAAGCGCACTAATATCATCAAGAATAGGCGGCGTTTGGACTGAGGCTACAGATATTCGAGTATTGTTGGAAGATAAAACATGCGTCTAAACGAACAGCCATGGAATGTAGTGTAGTTTAGCGTACCGTAATCGGTGGGATTTACAAGAGTCATGTCCAACCATCTAGAGGAAATAATAAACAGGGCACCCAGCGAGCGGAACCCAAGAATGCCTAAGGACATGGTGCCATTCGTTATCTTCAGTATTGTTGGGATATCCCCAGCATGTGAATAATAAGTTCCTGCTTCTGGTAGACGGATCGAGATGCAAATCTCCACAGCATCTACTATCTTTCCTGCTCAATACTCCTACTCCTTGTGCTACACTAGGTATACTGCCGCTCTAAGAGGTTTGAGTGATTGGCCCCCAGGCATCCCTGGCCGGGTCCTCCTAATTTCCTGAGAGGGCTGCATTGTGCAGGCCAACGAAAAACTGGGTTTAGGTGCCAGGCTCGGCTCGATTAGGACACCGCCTCCAAAGCCAGGCAGGGAAGTTCACCTTCGCCCGAAAGGATTGAGCCTTGTAAGGCACGAGCTAGTCCGGTTTTTGACGAATGCAGCCGGCATCCTGACGTAGATAACCTTTTTGAAGAACGGAGACCAGTCCAAGCGATGTTAATGCAGCCAATCACATGGGTATGAGGCAAAAGTGGAGACTGCTGTCAAAAATATGCTCGTTCTCCAGGGAGAGCTCGAGCGTGCATCGATTCCTTGATTTTGTAGCCGAAGAGGTTTCCAAGGCAGATGTCTGTTCTTTGTCTCAGGCCTCTTCGTTCCTTTAGCAAGTTCCCACCGTTGTGCAGAACCGGGTGGGCATTGCATTGTTCTACCAGAAATCGAGATGAAGATGCGCAATTCCTTATCGACACCACCCTGTTCCGCCCTGTTGTCACACATCAGACATTGTCGAATCGATAGCCTGGGCGGGAAGCGCAGGAGGAATACCAGTTTGGGGGGGGGGAGTTAGTGCACTTTACTCCTGCTCTAGTCACGGACGGTTTTTATCAGCGTGACCCGATTGTTGACGTAATTGATTAGGGTGGCTTATGAAATATATAGATTGATAAATTATAGCACTAAGGACCGGGGTACTCACACCTTATTGTCGAATCGAGCTGACAGAGGGGTAAAGTTCCAACCTTATTTCGCGTACAGGAGATGAATTGGTGTGTGGACCTGAGAGGAAACCAATTCGCATTGAGGAGGACCAGGATGACAGCAGCGAGATATGGATGGCATACGTGCAGCCGTCAGCTTACGAAGAGAATGTCGAGAAGTATTTTGGTGCGAAGCCGAGCGCGATTCGCATTCGGTTAACGGCGAAGGCCAGAATCCCAAAAGTGCTAGTGGAATTCTTAAATCTATCGATTGAATCCGAAATTCTTGGTGCAAGAAGTGCTGGCATTTTACGCGCAGGTAGCGTCAGACAACAGCAGCAGCAGCAGCAGCAACTTTCGATTCCACGGGCTTTGGTGTCATCCGGTGAACGTTCGTCTCGCAGGGGTATCTCGCCTGGCCTTGGAATGTCCCGCGTTTTGCACTTGTTGAATTGCATGAAGTCGATAGCTGTGTTGGATAGGTTTTGGTTTTAGGTTGTGTCACATTACACCGGACTGCACTGTTGCACAGGTGCACGACCATTGTACCCACATCGAAAAGCAAAAACCGGCACAGAAACTCTCGTTTGCGAAGAACCAATGGATGGCGGTCTGGTTGGTTGGCAGCAGCATCTGCAAGGTCCTTCCTTGGACGGAGGATGTCTTGATCCAAGCCAAACTCTTCTTTTTCTGGGGTCTCCCTCTGCGCTGGCCATTGTGCTTCAGCCCAATTGGGCGTTCTGGCCGGGCTCCTGTGCTTGTGACCGCTTGCGAAAAACTTGTTTCTTCGTGTCGGCTTGCCCTAGCTTAGTCTCACAAGGCGAGGGCGGGCGAAATCGAAATTAATCCTGCTTGTCTTTTTTCCTTTGTCCTTGCGCTTGCCGTTGATCCCGGGTGGCAGTATCATCAGCGTCTTGGCAGGATTTTCCTTTCGTGCGCTTGCACTTGATCACGGCCTTCATCTTCGATCGTACAGTCGCGGACACAGTACGGTACACATCTCCCCAGTGCTAAAAATAGCGAGCTGAACTCTCCTTCCAAAAAGCTACAATTGTGCAAAAAGTCTAGTTCCAAACAAGCCCGAAGACGCTATCAAGAGGCTTTTCCTCCCCAGCCTCGAATGGGAGCGCTTCGCAATGCATGTCCCAGGATTTAACCGAAAGCCGAAAAGCGACACCATCTCACCGTTCTAATCTCCGGCTCAAGGAAGCACGGCGAAGGGGAGAAAAAAAATTTTTAATTTTTTTTTTTTTCTTCTTCTTCTTCCTACTGCCTTCTTTCTTGCTTGCTCCCAGCCAGGCGAGCGAGTAGTCCCCGATTGCGAAAGGCCGAGAAAGAGGCGTGAGGCTTACATCTTGAGGCATGAACCTCTATCGTTAGCAATATCTCCTCTCCCAACCTTAGCTACAGGGCCAAATCAGCGGGATTAAGCCTGGAGAGCATCAAAAGTCGGAAAGGGTTGATTGCAGATGTACCATGCGTGCTCCGAAGGGGGGAGAGTTACCAATGCAAGGTTGGAGCCTGCATGGGTATGGGGCCGTTTCGTTAATATTGAGAGCTGTCCTTATAAGGATCCGTCGCAGTTCGCACATCAAAATGGGTCTATAACTTGACTTGGAAATCCTGATGGCTGTGCTTTTGCCCAAGGGCCTGCTCCTACAGCACCCCAAGAGCGTCCGGTTGGGAGACGACCAAAGCTTCATAGAAGAAGCAAAAGCCTTCAAGGCCAGAGGCCTATCCCATGACCACCCCTCGAGGTGAACCCACCTTAAAGTCTTGGCATCGAGGGTGCAAACGCACTGAGGATTACACTATCCCGTACTATCGATGGAACCCACCTGGGAGTTTATCCAGACACCCCGTCCACAGATAGTACTTGATTCCTTGGCTGTTGTCCCACTCTTGAGTTTTTAAGACCAGGTGCGAAAGGGGAAATTTTCAGATCTTGCAGAGCCGGCTGCCTAATACGATGGTGGCAATTATCTACGCCCAGTTAAATTTCCGAACCTTCAAAGGTGCCGGTCGCCTGATGAGGCACGAGATATGATAGATACATGAGACGATACGGATGCTCAGTCGGCAGCCATCTCCCTTCCAGGCCAGAAAAAGCCACTGATTCGCAGATGTCTTGTGCGCAAGACATCGTTGCATGGAGCCAGTTAAAATTGCCGGGCCTCGCTTTTGGAAATCTGCCTGCCTCCCTACGGTGCGGTCCAGCCTCGTGGGGAGAGACTGACCCATGGCTGCAGGGATGTGTGCATTGCCTTGATTGGAGGCTTTCCCGTTGTGTCCTTCTTTTCCCCCTCTGCGAGGCTGACCCTCACCACCAGAGAAGCTAAAATTCACTACGTTCATGCTTCATGAATATCTGAGCCTAGTGCCCCGTCCCGCCTTTCTGGCTCTTCCTGTCTGGGTAAAGTAGTCGAGCAGGAAAGCGAAAGGTGCATGTATCCTGGGAGATGGCCTGGAGGATGAAAGACGCCGGTGGAGCACAGTACTCCATCGATGGTCCATGTGTCTGCAGATTGGCACGGATTTGAGCTCACCCTTGTACTCAGTAAAAACCAGTCCAATGCGGATATCTCCAGGCAGAGTGAAAGAATAAATGAATGCACCATGGCCCTGGGCACGCTGGAGCAGGTTTTGCACCTGAAGGGGGTTTTCCAACTGTCGAAAGCTTGACTTCTGTCCGTCCGGTCGCTTCCTTCTCACAAGACCATCAGGCCAGGATACAAGTGATATCGAGCGCCGGTTCAATACAACCGCCGTAACGTAGCCTTTCTTGACCTTTGGGACCCAGCGCACTTGTCTTCTTCCCCTCATCAAGGGTCTGTAGGGCTTTTATTGTTGCGACTTACCGTATTTTTTATTTTATTTATTTTTTTGCAATATATATATTTTTCCCTTTAATCTCTCCACTCGATCACGCATCTCCCTTTATCAACCTTGCCCTATCGGCCAGTAGTCTGTCTGGGTATCGCCCGTTCCCGCACTTTCGACAGCTCCCTTTTTAAAAGGCGCTGCTGCCCGCCCGCCCGCCAACAGAAACATCCGCCCTACCCAGCAGCCCAGCAGCCCAGCCAGCTTAGCCCGAGCACTGTACCCGAATCCGAAATTTAACGTCGGTTGACCTGTCTAAAGCGACAGCAGAGTCTCTCCCTACCGAATCAATCGATTTCTTACACAGCCAACAGCCCAGCGATTGATAAAGCTTGCGCTCCTCGTCTCGGAAAGAAGCGTCTCCACATTAATCTTGGTTTATTTTTATTTTATAGATATTATTTTTTACCGAAGGGCTCTGGGCCATCTCACCGTAGGATACTCATGACATATACTTTTTCGCATCGGTATGTATACATCGTCTGTCGCTCCGCCTCTTTTTTCTCTCCCCTATACCTCGAGTCAGGTTGATGGCATTCGTCCGGTTTCTCTTTGCTTTCTTTCCTTTTTCCTAGGCAAAAACCCTGCCAAAACCTCCCTCCACCTCTCGTAAAAGAGAGAAAGAAAAAGAAAGGAAGGAAGAAGGCCAAGGAAAGAAAGCAAAGGCGTCCCATGCCATAGCCATCAGACAGACAGAAAGAAAATAGCGAGGATGTCTTTCTGCTGCATGCCCCGTACTATTTTCCTCAGTTGGTCAAGGCCAAAGGCGACGTGTAAGGCATAATGGTGAAGCACCGGCTTCCCTATACCCGAGACTATGGTCTTTTTTTTTTTTACTTATTCTGTCTTTTCTTTTCTTATATTCCCTCCACGAGAGAAAAATACAAATTTTGGAGCGATCCGGATATCATTGCCTTTTAAAAGGGATCCATCCATGCAATGTACCCGTGAATTCATGAAGGTAGAGGGGCCTTGCCGTTGCTTTGATGCACATCAGCGTCGCACCTCGCATGGGGAACTGCGGTCGACAAGCAGGTGAGCGGCCGGCCTTCTCCCTTCATGCTCTGGTAATGTTACCACCAACCCCCAACATAATACCAGCACAGCTCATCCACCTCATATGTCCTCCTGCTGTCTTTATAAAATATAAGCGCACAAGTCTACTGCGCATGCCTTTATCGATCGCAATTCTCGCGCATCTCGAGCACGCACACACACCTTCGGATATGGCCAGATCCACTACTCCGTCCTTACTTCTCGCTTGCTGATGTATCATTCGTTTTTTATTTTTAATTTTTATAAAGATAAAAAATACGGCATCGGTTGAAGCACCAAGGACGCTCGCGTGGCACTCGCCGTTTAGATCGTGTGCCTTAAAACTCAAGTCTGTACCTTTTTCATTTCAGTTCATCTCATCCGTGACGTTATTGTTGAGGAGAACAAAAAAAAAAAAAAAGGACGGCGGTTCAAGCAGGGAAAAATCTCAAGCAAGGGAAAAAAATTTCGCCCTTGCATATTATTTCATCATTTTATTNTTTTCCTCTTTCTTCGTCGGGCTCTCGCTTGGTCTCTTCTTCCTGCTGCTGGTCTCGGTGCCCCTGCTCGAGGGCTGTCTCTAGGGCCGCTGCGTTTTACATTCCGCAATTAGTATAGGCGACGTTATTTGTTAAGCCCAGCCAGGTTGGCTGCCCCGGCTTCAGCCTGCGTCCTCATCTGGCCTGCATTTACATTTAAGAGTATTTGCTTTGACGTGACCCTGCTCCGCTAGCTAGCTTGCCAATCCTCTTCTTCGAACTCCCCAAAGCTAGCTACCTACTGCTGCTAGCTAATCCTTCGTTTCTGTCAGTTCGATTAATTAATTCTGGCGGGCTGCTGGCTGACTATAAGCGGCTTGACTGCCTGCCTAGAGCGACATAAATAAATACGTACTTACAATACATCAAATCCAGTTACGTATTACGCCTGCGCCGTCTCAACCTTCCCTGGACAGCCCGCGATACTCCCTGTGCTCTCCCTTTGACGGATTCGCTGTGCCTCGCCGTGGCCGCAATAACCTGGTAGGCGACTCATCTCCCTCGCATCACGGACGAAAAGCGCTTCACGTACATTCCGGCGCCGGGTCTTTTGTGTGTGTGTGTGTGTGTCGCTCGCGTTTCTTTCTCTTGCCGAGTCGAGTCCATTTTCCCCAGTTCCACCAAAACAACATCGCAAGACCCCATCCCGCAACACCTCACCGCTGCGAAACACGACTGCGCTACGCCCTCTGCTCGTTTCTGCCTCGAGATTTGCCAATATTTCAGATCAGGAGCCTTGGCTTGTTTTTGCAGCGTGGCTTTTTAGACCGACCTTTTGATCAGGACAGCTTGCGGTGTATTTTTTTTTTTTTTCCCTTTCTTTAATTTTATGCTCGACCTCCCACAGGCCAACTGGATATCGCGCAATCTCGATCATCCCGCCGCTATATTCCTTACATTCCCTGCACTCACTTTCTGCTCAACATCCGTTTCAAAGCGCTTCGATACCCTCAATTAGCGAAATTTCAGATACCGCTCGACATTTCGGACACTTGTACCTCTGTTGGCAGCTGCCATTCTTATCGCCCATCGGATCCCACTGAATCCCGGTCTTTTGTTTCTTGTGGCCTGGTTGCTCGGAAATCGTTACTTGCCGTCATCCCCCAAATATCCTGCAGGCTCCAGCCCTCGATACAACCATCGGATCGAAAGACCATCTGACAATCGAGACAAGAGGAAACAACATCTTCTTGAAATTTTGCCTTTGCTTTTTCTTTTTCGTTTTTTTGTCGGCCATCTTGACTTGCACTTCGTTCGCCAGCCGTGGGATCAGAACCGTCAGATGCAGGAAGACCAAACTAGCATTCTTGGTTGACGGAAAGCTCACTGCTCTAGGCTCCCTTGTTCAGCTTGGGCTTCGGGAGATCGTTCCCTTTAGGGCCATTTACTCCACAGGCAGGTCGCTTAGCCTCGCCGCTTGATTATTATTCATTCAATTCTGTTCGGTCGGTCTCGGTCAGTCAGTCAGCACTCAAGGAACCGGGGCTGTGGACTGGTGGATGTGGGTAAGGGAACGGGTGGGAAATTATTGCCCAGAGTGGTCCTGAGGAATTGGACAAATTATACGGCTAACCCGAGAGCAGCTTGGATCCAAAACCGAATCTGTAAGCAAATAAAATAGTCCGCTGGTTTCTTTGGGGCTCTGGTGGCTTGCCTGAGTCTACTCCTCCTCTCCGACACCATCCTCGAGCCTTACGCCTTACCATAGGGCTGAAGCTCAGTGAAAACCCTTTTTTAGCATGCTGTTGTCTGTTGCCTCTGCTCCCTTCCTTTCCTCATTCTCTTCTCCATCGTCATCGTCCTGGTCGTCTGTCCGCGGCATGCACGGCGACAACAACACCTCAACACATTCCGGCCCTGACGTCCATCCGCATGAGCTTATATCGTGCTGACTTTTCTCAACGGCGGAAGGCTTAGTGAACTAATCGCGGAACTACCCATTATAAAAATACTCCCCGTAAGTAATAGCAAGTCTATACCCCGCTAGTGCCGTTTGCCCATCGCTGACCATACATTTAGACTTTCTAATATATCATCGAGAAGAGTTTGAAGACCACTAGCGACCCTAGTCTCTTTCACTCCCTCCCTCTCTCCCTCTCTCCCTCTTTTTCTTTCTTTCTTTCTTTTTTTTTTTTTTTTTTAGCCGGCCTGGTATTCACATTTCGCGAGGATGAATATACAACAGAGGATGGTTTCCCCCCAGCCTATGGGCGTCCCTGATATCAGGGTACAGGATCACTATCAGTTCGATAGTCGTGCGCGGACATTGCCAAGGGCAATACCAAATGCCCAAGATGCCCCACCCCCAGGAATACCTTCAATGGAGGCCCCTGCCTCCATCTTTGGAGATTACAGACACCGACTTCCTTCGTTGCCCTCAGCAGATTTCCCGGGTGGGACAACGCCCGGCGCTGATCGAGGCAAAAGTGGCATTTCGAGTCTGCGGGAACGCATGCATGCTTTTGATGCCATGCAAGTGGACAGACACACATCGGAGTCTGCACAGGTTTCTCTAGGCAACTCGCATTATGTTCCGAATGGCGACTCTTCGCGCGGATACTCAAGTAGATTCAATCGTGGAGAAGATTACAGATCGCTGCCAAGTACTAGCGTTGCATCCACTAACGAGTTGAGTGACCATTCCCGTTATCGTCTTTCTGGAACGTTTATCTGACATTCTACAGTAGCCTGAAAAGTTCATTAAGCGAGGCTATGAGGAAAACCTTCGATGCTTATGACAAAGGACTTGTGCAAAAGCTGAACTCTCCAGTCTCGTCGATGGCTTCTAACGGCCTAAGCTCTGCGTCACACTGGAGCCAGCCGCCCCCGTTGATGCACCGCTCAGAAGAGAGGAACGGTTCTATTAGCTCCCAGTCCAGTTTTACTCCAAGCTATGGCAAAGATCGTTCGCCAAAGTTACCTGGCGTCTCAGATATCACTTCTTTTCCTCCGTCCCCCGCGATTCCAGAGCCGTCGTCGCAGTGGCCAAACTCAACTTCGAGTCCATTTGAGACTGGGCCCCGTTCGGGGTTTTCTCCTTTTGGTGAACGAGACCGGAGCCCCGGGCTAAATCGTCCTGGATCTTCATTGTTGAACGAAGGATACGATAGAGATAGGCGGAATAATAGCTTTAGTTTATCCGCCAGCTACATTTCAGCTCCCGATCGAGCAAAGGGTGAACGACTTAGCCCCGAAGGACGTGGCCCTGGCGACGATGATATTATGATGGAAGACGCCCCGCCACGCTCCACCGGCACACCTTTCGAATATCGTAAATCTCCAGTGTCTCATCCAAGCCCTGGTCCAAGGCATGCAAAATTTCGAGCCGGGCCCTACTCTCCACGTGAGGATAGATATTCCACCAATGCTATGGAATCGAGAAATAGGTTCTTTACTGGCGATAACTCATCTGATCTCAACCGAGTGACGATGAATGGGGACCTCAACTTCACGAGCCAGAGCGGGCCCGCGAGAACTAGCATCAGGTACGTTTGTATTCTTCCGGTTATTTTTGATGCTTTCTGCCGCGAAGGGAAGTGCGAGAAATGGTACTAATTTCGACACAGTTCTCCTAGAGCATCTTACGGTGGTGGTGGGATTACGGATCCTTCAAGCTCTCCGAGTCCTTACTCGCGCGGTCACCAGCGGACTATCTCGGAGGCAGATCGGAGGCAGCAAGCCAGCGAAGCGGCGGTCGGTCCAAAGCATCATTCGGCCCCCAAATTACTTGGCGTTTTGATGTGCGAGTGCTGTCCTAAGAAGCCCAAGAAGTTCGACAACCAACTAGATCTCAAGTAAGATATCACATCCAATACTCATCATTTCGAATCAGTAACTAACTATCCTTAGAATGCACGAAATGGAAAAACAATATGGCTGCAAATACTGCAGACATCGTTTCAAAAACAAGAACGAGGCCGAACGACACCAAAATTCACTTCACCTACGAAAACATTCTTGGTGTTGCTCTGCAATTGCGAGTACCCCCGAAGCAGCTTTCCATCCGTCTCCCATCAAACAGCATTACGTGGATATTTGCGGATATTGTGGTGAAGAGTTTTCAAACCCACCAGATTGGCAAGCGCGACATGACCATCTCAGCGAAGTGCATAAATTTGGGGAGTGCAACCAGAACAAAAAATTCTTCCGGGCGGACCA
This sequence comes from Drechslerella coelobrocha, assembly GCA_036971555.1. Classification (NCBI taxonomy): domain Eukaryota; kingdom Fungi; phylum Ascomycota; class Orbiliomycetes; order Orbiliales; family Orbiliaceae; genus Drechslerella; species Drechslerella coelobrocha. The sequence goes on from JAJTUH010000001.1 coordinate 163,290, forward strand.
TTTCCGACAGCATCTTAAACATACACATGCTGGTACAAGTGGAAAATGGGCTAACGTATTGGAAAATGCGTGCAAGAGGGAGGTTCCCGAGCATGAACAGCACCCCGATCCAGTAATTCATGGTGGCATGGCATCGGATATGATGGACTGAGCGTGAGATAGACTATCTCAAGCCTGCAGGTACTTGGAAGGCATCCGGTGTCTTACTTTAATGCTATCAACAACCGATCGGAAGAACTTTGGCAAAGTTTTGGTCAGATAAGAGGCAAGATCTAGAGTTTTTTTTTTTATCTCAACCATATCGCAGCATTTCTGAACATCAGCATCAGCGCCAGCCTTTCTTTCTTTCTTTTTCATTTCGTTCATTCTCTCTTGACGATCAACCTTTTATTGCGAATTATCACGAAGCCTACGACTTTTCTTTTTTTGTGTCCTCTTTTCAAGCACTTCTACTATCTGCTTCTATCGGACAAACTTCGACATGCATTTCAACGGGTTCATATCATTTATTGCCATCATGCTAGGACGAAAAGCGACTATCTCAGTCAATTTCGCAAAATTTTCCATCGACCAGCGTCATATTTCCTTAGATCCGCAACTTTTTATTTCAGCTATATCCAAACAGGGGCAAGGACATATTCAACCAAAATTAAGGGAGATATTGAAGATACCAATTAATAACATATTTATACTTTGCCCCCCGTTCGCTACGCTGTTATTCACAGTCGAATACGTAGTGATTAGTCTTCCAATATCCCTTGTGTTCATATACCACAGCAACAGCCCCCGCTCAGGGCTCTGGGGTCGTCATCATCCGGTGTTGGGTGTTATTTTTATGATTTTGTTCACTTATACGTCTTTGCAATTTCTTCGTCATATAATTTTCAAAGTTTCTGTTTTTCAAATTTCGTCGAGAAGAGACCTTTCCGAGGGTGTGTCGTATTCTTGATATTTGCCTCATGATACCATTCTCAGCGATCTCACATCCATCGCACAGCCATAACCTAGCCAACTAAGGGTCAAATCTCAGTTTTGCTCATGAAGTGGCCATTTCTTCCCATCTAACTTTGTCCTTCTCGTTAAAAATTTCTTCTATTTTTTTGTCATAACCTTTGTGTATATTAGCAATGTTTCGGCTTTGACTGTGTAGAAATCTCATAAGAATTTAAGATAATAGAGCTGCTAAAACCAATAATTCTCAATCAAGAATTCCGACGCCTTTGCTGTGCGCAAGTAGCCATGACGAAATAAGGTAATACAACTATGAGAATCCAGAGGCCACGGACCGCCAGTGGCGTATAGGCACCAAATCAGACAATTGAATTTGTCATTGGTAAAGGTAATTTGATGTATAACCGCCCTATCTCAGATGTATCAGCACCTACAAACCACTTCCAATCGCGGCTGATCGAGCGAGCCCAGTTCTTCCAAGATACAGATCAGGCTCCAGCATTTTGCAATTGCAATCATTGCGACTCTAGACATTTGGCTATCGCTATGTTGTGACAAGATTAGATCGTAAGTATGAGGGTAGAGAGGAGAACTCCTTGGCTTCTAAACTCTATAAAGCAAATCTATGGCTAATACAATCAAGCAGTGATAGGCAGCAATAGCAGACCAGCCAATCCTAGTCTATAGCTATCAAACGTCCAAAGCCCGCGTCCAAAGACCAATTACGGAAAGAGTATAAGAACAGTAACTCGTTTCGAAAAGGATATCTTTTGGGGATTAACTCCGATATTTTAACGAAACTCAATAAGCTTCGGCTTCGTTTCATGCGTTTTGATCGTTTTCTTTTCTCCACGTTTCTTGCAAGGCAACAGCTTCATCGTATCTGAACATCTTCATGGAATTATCCCAAGATCTAACCCCAAACACAAAAACCTAGTCAGTTATCCGCAATGCAACCGTAACATACGAGGCAAAGCCTCACCACCTACCTTTCGCAAACCTCCTTAAATGAAACCCCCTTGACCTGTGCGATGACCCAAGCAACACCCGCGATCGCACATGGCTCGTTCCTGCCCTTAACTCGCATACCCATCTGGAATTTCTCCTTCTTCACGTCCTTTGGAATTCCTTCCGCCAAATAAGCCGGCATGGTCTTCAAATACTCCGCGCTCGCATGTGTCGCCCGGATTTCACACCATGGTCCATCCGTTTCAATCTGTAGTCGCTCCAGTGGGACCTCCTTCACTACTGCTAGATTCTCTTCCGTCTTGAGGCTACAACCGTTAATGCCAATATCGTAGCCCGCCTGGACAAGCGTGCGCATTTCTTCCAGTGTACCCGTAAAGGAGTGCACAAGCCCTTTCCGGGGTAGATTGCTCGCGAACAGTAGGCGGTTGAAGTCTTCCTCTGCGGCACGTGAGTGTAAGAATAGTGGTAGGTCAACCTTCTCGGCGATGCGTAACTGTTCTTCGAACACACGCAGCTGAGAATCTTTATCTGAGAGGAAGAAACGGTCATAGTCAAGGCCAATCTCGCCAAAGGCAGTGACTGTACCGCGGGCCTTACCCTCCATGGCGAGTGATTCAATATCCTTCACCGCCGTGCGAATATTAGCAGCTCCGCCGGCTCTCTTGATGAGATCTGAAGCGGAGCAGGGGTGGACACCAACAGTGGCAAAGATGGTGCCGGCTATATCCATCCAGCTAGTTAGTTACATGATGCTGGTATAGTTTAAGAATAGGCGAATGCATACGATAGCTCTCTGCTAGCTTGACGGCGCGTACTGAGCCCCTGTAATCCGACCCGGTGACCATGAGCTTCTTGCAACCAACAGCCTCTGCGCGCTGGATGACGTTCTCCAGATCTACTTCATGAACTTTTCTGCCATGATAAAATCCCTGATACATCCTGTCTGTCAAGTTGATGCCGACCTTTTTAGCAATACGGGCATAATGTTAGTTTCACTACTTATGTGTCCGTATTCATTTATATCGAAAGGGTACATACATCTATATATCTAGGCTCGTAACGAACTTCTTCTTCTCCCATTTCTCTTGTCTCGTCCAAGAGAGTTTCCGAAGCCATTTTTCTCGAGACTGCAAAGCTGCCGGTTGTGATTGTAGACTGTCTGATTTGAGCTGAATACTCAGGCCTTTTATGGTAGGGCGCAATTTGAGATGGCCAAAGGCGACCGAAATGAAGTGTATGCGGAAATATAAAAATTGAGGTATCTGAACCTTTGATATAATGTGTACACAGAGTACTTGTTCTAAAGGGTGTCAATTGACGGAGCAAAGTGAATATGCGACGTTTTTGATATATCCAGAAAGGATTGCTAGTGGATGTATTAAGGCTTCTTGATACTAATGATGGAGAAATAAGCATCATGAGTTTCGGCTCGACAGCCACCGTATTTATAGGTCAATTAGGCCTCCGTTATTTGAGCTGTACTGGGCTCATGAGGTCTTGAATGATTGCAACTGTCTGGATAAAATTCTGCCTGTATGACTCAATGGTTCTGACAGGGTCTGCACTGAGCGAACGTCCTAGCTGTAACCAGTCTTTGTATGACTAGTCGTAGCTCGGAATTGACCCAAAGGTGCAATGTAAGGGTAAAAAAGCGCGAAACTTACAACTCTACGCAGGTATCGCGGACCAAATCAACCTTCGGCTTCCATTCTCTGGTGGTTTATTTGAGGTGAGGTTGAAGTTTAGGGTCCCCGGTGCCCCGTGATCCCGGGAACTGTTCGGGGTGCCAGGCCCTGAGCTCTCATGGGGACCCCAGCAACACCCATCAAACTCCTATCGAACTTCAACTTCAAGCTCTGTCCCTCAGCTCCGCAGCAACCCGCTCGTCAGCGGCCGTTCTGCTCCACGATACGAGCCGCAATGATCACCTTCATCTTTGCGATATGTCTTGCAATATTTCTCCTCACCCTAATACTCGTCTCCGTAGGTCCCGTCTCAACTATGGTTCGCTCAATGCCACGAAACTGACAATTTGACAGCTCCGAATCTACGCCATCCTCCCCGATCACCAGCCTTCCCATGTCACCGAGATCCCACAATCCGCTCGCATAGTCGAAATCACGATGCCAGCCAAGTCACATGTGCTCTTCATCCTTGGATCTGGCGGGCACACAGCAGAAATGTTCAGCTTGATCCAGGATATCTCGTCGGAGTCGGCCACGCACCGTACTTTTGTATTTAGTAAGGGAGACATTCTTTCTGCACGGAAAGCAGAGAGCTTCGAGAAAACGAATTTCGGCAGCACAATTACAACTAAGCAAGGGAAGGGGAATGGCACAATCGGTTATCGCCTGGTCGAGATACCACGTGCCCGACGAGTGAGACAATCATGGTTGACAACACCATGGACTTGTCTGGTCTGTTTACATAAGTGTCTGCATGTAGTCAGCGGAAGGGACGTAGATGATATGCCAAGAGAAATGAAGGATGCGTGGAAAGGAATGGAGTTCCCAGATGTTGTTATCTGCAATGGGCCGGCAACAGCCGTGATGCTTGTTCTCGCATGCTACATCTTTAAGGTATAATAATCCTGAGCCAGACTTAAAAGATAGTGAGAGCTAACTGTTGGTATAGTTTATTGGGAAATGCAAGACTCGAGTCATCTACGTCGAATCTTTCGCGAGGGTGACGACGCTATCGTTATCAGGCAAGTTGCTACTCCCATTGGCGCATAGGTTTCTAGTGCAGTGGCCACAGCTTGCAGAAAAGTACCCACAGGCCGAACATCTCGGGTTTTTGGTTTCTTAAAGTAACCTACTGGTATATTTGATGATATGATACGTACCGGCGTCGTTTTTATTGTTACAGGATAGGCATATATGATACCCAACGATCGAAGAACACAAAAAAATTATGTACATTAGTAGAAGTTATAAGTATATACAAAATACGATCCACTACGGACCCTTCACCCTCAACTCGATGCAGCGTCTATAGGTGATGGCGTCCTCAAATTTAAGATTCCAGGGCCTCCCTGTTTCGCGATTTCTTCCAGTATGCTAGATCGATTCCGTTTTGTCTGTAAGAAGGGCGACCCACTCTGCGCCATCGACCGACCAATTTGTTCCAGGATCTCCGGCGTCAGTTTCTGTTTCTTGCCCAGCGCAATCTTTTCTCGTCTGATCTTTCTGTTGATCTCCATTAGTGGCGTTACCACCCGAGATTTCATCCGAGCCTTCGTTTCCTCATCTTCTTTCATTTTCTGTTCTATATACTCTCGATCATGTCTGTCCCGAAATTTGCTGTACTTTCCTCGTAGCTCGTCAATGACGGAATCTGGGAACGGTGGCTTCAGAAGCGTAGGCAGATACGTCCTCTCCTCCGCATCCATACGCCGTGTATCAGATGCTTCATCAATATATTCAGGCTCCTCCTTCTTTGGCCAGGGAATAGTAGTGTTGGTGAACGCTATGTATCTTGTCCATGTCTTTTTCCCCCATGCGTCTTTCCGAACGTTCGCTATTCGCATCTTCTTGACAATTGCGTCACGCATGACGCCGGTTTGAGGATCTGGAACCGGGTGTACTAGCCGCACATCGGTATATGGGACTGGAATTTCTTGATCTATTCCGGGATTTTCACCACCGTCTAGACCTTCGAAATATTCCGGCGTTCTGACTGGATACTATGAAGAAGGACATGATCAAAACTACTGCTATAGCTCATGGATTCGATTGCGTGCCACATACCACATTCAGTCCCTCGACTTTGACGGAATCTGTACGGTGATCAACGTGGTTTACAGTGCCAACTTTATTCCTATCTTTGCCGGAAAGAAGTACGACCCTATCCCCAACCGCAATATTGAAGAATTTCCTGACCTCCGCCACGTCTGGTAACTTTAGCGCCTCTCCAGTTGGCAGGTCTCTCGCGATCCGATCCTTGGCATTGATGCCTCTGATGGGTGCTAAAGGACCACGCTTGATATCCTCCTCGAGCTCCTTGCGTATTTTCTCCATATACTGGCGGTGCTCGAAAAGTCGTTGCTCATACTGGCGTTGTGCGACTTGTCTCTTTTTGAGACGCTCTTCGGCTTCGCGGGCATATCGTCGGGCAGCTTGAGCTTTAGCAAGAACAGAGCGGCGGAGGACCTTTTGCATAGTGAGGTTTCGATCTTTCCGTCGAATTAATGGAGCAGAGTGGTGGGGGTTAGAGATCGAGGTTGGTCTATGGCGGCGACGTGGTCATTGCTTGCTATCTCCGGGTGAACAACTAGACTAGCGATCTCGTATACTGGACCCCGGAGCTTGATAGTGTCCGAATTGAGCTCCGTGGCGATGGTCAATTGGTGGATGGATGTTGTGGTTCTGGGTTCACAAGTGCCAAAACTTGAAGTTTCGACAGCGCTCAAATTTTGCTGTGTTGTGTAGGTCACGTGTCACGTCCCCCCAAAATCGCGAGGCCTTTTGCGCCAGCAATTGGCAATTGCAATCGGTGCAATCGATGTTCGAAACTCGATTCTCATAGGAGACTTCTAACAATAAGCTGGCCTAGCGATACCTTAGAATCGGGGGTCCGCAGGTCTCGTGTGGCTTGATTGGTATATCCAGATAGCAACCAAACGATTTTCACTAGGTCTAGTTGTACATGTACATTGATGTTATGGTACTACAGCACACTCGCCGCTCTCCGGAGACCTTGCGATTGTTCGCTACCTCCAGCGCCACTAGTCTTGATTTTCCATTTCTCTCCTTCATGTTCAACCTTCCCGTCTTTTACCAACTTGTTCAAAATTAACAGCACTCCCTTCTCAGCTGCTTCATATAAATTCTCGGGATAATCCTTGTATATCACCTTCACGATATCCATCGAGGTTGTGCCGTTGTTGCCCGCATCTTGTAATGCTTTCAGAACCTGATCTTCGCGCTCTTTCCTGTGGTTAATGTACTCTGTGATTTTAGCTTTAGCGTCCTCAATGACGGGCCCATGAGCTGGATATGCTCTTTTTGGGTCGAGGGAGAGCATCCGAGAGAGAGAGGCCATGTACACAGAGAGATCCTCAAAAACGGTTGTGCCCTGCAGTCGAGAACTCATAATGTCAGCGCGATTAGCTCGTGCACAGGGCTTACGGGGTTGCGGCTTATAAGGCGAAGCAAAAATGTACCTGTCCTAGCACGTTGTCCCCCGTGAACAATCCATCCTCTTCCTTCAGCATTAGGGATATGTGGTCTGTTGTATGCCCTGGAGTGTGGTATGCTGTCACCGTCGCCCCCTCCACACTAACATCCTGGCCATCAATTATATCTATCGTTTCACCGATCCCATGATAACTCCATTTATTTGCGATCTCATCCTGAGAATTCAGAGGAAACTTGTAAACCTTGACGCCGGGGCATAGACTCCGCAAATCTGGGACACCACAAACATGGTCATGGTGCCAGTGCGTTATGATTGCGTCGGAGATGGTAGCTGATTCCTCAGAGAGAACGGAGGAGAGGGACGTCTTCCAAGCAGGTTTGCCCTCACCAGTGTCGACTAGGAGCCGACGGGGGCCTGTGCCAAGCAGATATGTGTTTGTACCTAGGATGTCAAGGTGTATTAATATCTGAAGTTGTACATTGTCCCAGAGCACTCCAAGCTAGTGTACCTTGCAGCGTGAACTATATGCCGCCAATGCATTAGCCATACATATTGTAGAACTCGAAAGTCATGAGGGTATTATACCTTTCCTGGGTTGCCGCCAAGGATCCGGATGACCCGGGAGCTTAATCTTTCGATATCAGGGAGGGGAATGAGCGGCGAAGACATCTTCCACATGCGTTAGGCCTCGAATCAATGGCAGAGCAATATTTATTTCGCCGTGCGGGTGCAATGAAGCATAAAGCAGACTTTATAAAGTCTGATTAATAATTATAATTATTCTTGTCGAGTCGAGTGTCACCGGTGGACAACAGAATCTAGAAGGGCTGTAATTCTGCGGCAGAAGGATTCATTAGTCACGTCCATTCACGGTCGCCGAGGTTACCCGCCATGCGGTCTGGAATAGCAAGGTGCATTAAACCCGCCGGGCGTCGAGATGCGATTTCGAGAATTACCTCGGCCCAAAATCGGTGTTGTGTTGTTGTGAAATAGGAGGGTCGTTGGAGCTGCAACTACCATCGCCATCCGTTCAATAGCAGCTAACTTTGTAGCTCGATATCTCGCCACCCAAGCATGATAAAGAGATGCCAATAGAAGGAGGTGATAATGTAGAGACGTGCAATTCCCGGCATCTGTAGTCTTTTCTTTAATTCATAGATGCTTGATGGAGTTAGCCAGGGAGGAAAACCGGATTGTCGTTTCCGCGGGCACCCACGTGATAACCATTGCCGCGATTGTTTTGGTCGCGTTCCACCTCGAAAGTTGGGCGGAGGGGACCCGCAATCTCACCACCACCACATCGCACCAACAGATCGATTGACTAGCAACCATGGCCCGCTCGAAGCAGCCTACGCAGTTGACTCCGCGCTACAAACTTCCCCCATCTCCTCAGTTGACTCGCTACCTCGCCCGTCTCTCGAAGCCGTCTCTCGAAAAGCTCGTCTTTGACTGGCTCAAGACCCCCATTTGCACGCCGAATCTAACACCCACCGACGAGGATCTACAATATGAAGAGGACCCCCAGGATTCAACGCTAGAACAGGTTGAAGATTCGTACAAAGAGCTAGGCTCTAGGAAGGATGTCGTGGAAAGAGTTTTCGAGAGGGAATGGGTGAGCTTTCTCTGTGGGCGAACCATAGACTCAGTTTAGCTAACGATGGTGATCTAGCGGGATGGATTGACGATGCATCAGGTCGCGCAGGCAGATATGCAATGTAAGTTGCCTTCCGAGATATATATAAATTGGCATTGCAACCCACTAATTTAAGTGAATATGGATAGATCTGTTGGACCACCCCTCGTCGCTGAAATGGACAGCCTCTGAGCTGATTCTCGAGGACGGTAAAAAGCCGACAGAAGATAGTACGTTCTATGGGTCCTGTTTACGTCGATCAAGCGACCTAACAATATTTTGTAAAAGCTCTACCCAAATTTTATCCCGCTCTATTTTGCAAATCGTTAGCAGAAATTATGGATCCAATGGTCCAGTGTGTACGTCAATTCTCAGTTTTCCGCTCCCCGATAGTAGACGGCTAATGCAGGATCGCAGCATTCATATTACACCACACATCCAACTCTCCCGCTCACGCTCGTACGCCTATCTTTACACGATCCATACCCGCTACCGAAAATACCACCTCCGACCAACCAAGTCTTTTACCTCGCCATCCCAACAGCCTCGCCATATCTTTTTTTCACTCCCCAAAGATCCAGGCTCGCCGACATCTGCAGGAAATCCCTGCCAATAGCGCTTTCTTCACGTCACCGGCGATATGATATTGTGTCTACATCTCTCTCAGCAAAAACGCTGGAAGCTCTTCTAGCAAGAAAGGGACATGAGAGAGGCGACATCAATGCTGGGGGTGGGTGGAGTGTATACGCGATAGAGGGCGAAGGAGCTGTGGATGGAAGTCCGCTAGAAATAACGCGTCCTCGACCCGCTAAACGCAGTTCTCTGGACGCTGAAGATGGTATCTCCGGGATGCCAAGTGACGAAGAAAGTAGGGAAAGGTGTAAACGGAAGAAAGTTGCAGAAGGAAGGTTTGGGACGAGTGCGTTGGCGGATGATGGTACGGGATTGGAGAGGGTAGAAGTTAAGCTGAGGGAAGTATGGCCGCAGCGACATGATCTCCCAATGTCACTCAGGCCGAGCAGTGAAGATGCTCTCAAGCCCGTGGTAGTTGATGCAAAAGAGAAGGGGAAAGGGAGAGGTAGACCACGAAAGGTGACTGCGAGTGGGGCTGGAGAGAGCGACAATGACGGGGGTGATGTCTCTGAACTCGATGAGGATTTCCCATGGAGGAGCAAACATTGGATACCGAATGTTGATGTGGTGCTGGAGGGCAGTCACGTATTCGCTGGGATTCGGACGCTGGTGGAGGAAGGCATCTTCGACGGAAACAAAATTCCTACATGGATGACAGGTGAAGAAGGAAAGAGTGTCGGGATGGTGAAGGGAGGGACAATTCTTCAAGCGGCGGCGGCAGGGATACAAGAAAACATAAGAGAGATACGGCGGGAGAAGAAGACTCAGTGATAAAGATATTGCTTTTCTTTTATAGGCGCATATATCGGAGTTCACGGATAGGCGGGGCGTGCAATTTGGATTTTACCTTGCATAATAAATTATTTGTATCATTGCGCGAAGCTCTACCATGGTAGTATGAATTCAGTACTTCATCTGTGGAATGTCGTCTCGTGATATATGGAAATTCGGCGCTGGGAGCAGGGTCCACGCGAGGCTCGTTTCGGCTTCGTTCCATGCTGCAGCACGTCATCTCGAGGTGGAGCCCGGCCGCGCCGGAGCCATTCGATGCCGGTCCAAAATAAAATAGCCAGTCCTTCCCATTTTCCGTCCCATTGATCACCCCTCTTCTTCTACTTCGACATCTATCTGTGCTTCACCATTGGTATCTCCAAAGCCGTGCCATGTCGACTCTCCCTACCGCCTTTTCGCCGACCCCTTCGGCAACCGCCGTCATCACCCCCTCCACCGCCAAAGCTTATACCTACGCCGAACTCGGAACCCAAATCCGCTATTTCCAATCCTTCTTCGCCTCTGTCGGCATCACTACCGGATCTGCGGTCTCTATTTCCTTGCCCAATGGGCTCGAATTCATCGTCTCATTCCTCGCCGCCACCCACCAGCGCGCTATTGCCGCTCCCCTAAACCCAGCATACAAACAAGCCGAATTCGAGTTCTATATCGACGATATTAAATCCGCATTACTCATTGTTCCTAAAGGCGCCGTGTCACAGAACTCGGAGGCCGTCAGAGCAGCGAGAAAATATCATGCCGGTATCGCGGAAGTTTGGGTAGACGCACACGGTGATGTCAAGGTAGAGCTAGTGGAAAAGGGCAAGCTGAGGCAGCCAGTCCCCGTGGCGACAGCACACGAGGACGACGTCGCCCTAGTGCTCCACACGAGTGGGACTACAGGCCGTCCAAAGGCCGTCCCACTGACGCATAAGAACCTCACAACGACAATGCGAAACATCAAAGCAACGTATGGACTCAGTCCCGCGGATAGGACCTACCTCGTCATGCCGCTATTCCATGTGCACGGCTTGCTGGCTGGCTTCCTGGCGCCGCTGTACTCCGGTGGTTCCGTGGTTGTCCCACCAAAGTTCTCTGCTCAGGCATTCTGGCCGGAATTCGTCAAGTTCAAAGCGAACTGGTATACAGCTGTGCCATCCATGAACTCAATACTCCTAAAGTCACCACCTCCGAGCCCGCTCCCGTATATCAGGTTCATCCGATCATGCTCTTCACCGCTTGCACCGGCGACATTCCACCAAATCGAAAAAACCTTTGGAGCACCGGTCCTTGAAGCTTATGCAATGACAGAAGCCGCGCATCAGATGACCTCGAACCCGCTCCCACCAGCCAAGAGGAAGCCCGGTAGTGTCGGGTTAGGACAAGGTGTAGATGTGAGGATCATGGACGACAAGGGTGATGAAGTAGCACAAGGCATGGAAGGTGAAATTTGCATAAAGGGTGAGAATGTGACCAAAGGATATTTAAACAACCCTACGGCGAATGCTAGCAGCTTCACAAAAACAGGGTACTTCCGGACAGGTGACCAGGGCAAGAAGGATGAGGACGGATATGTGATCATTACGGGCAGGATTAAGGAACTGATCAATCGTGGAGGCGAGAAAATATCGCCGATAGAAATTGATAGTGCTTTGCTCGCGCATCCGACAGTGGCCGAAGCTGTTAGTTTCGGTATGGATGATGAGTTGATGGGACAGGAACCTGCCGCTGCAGTCGTCTTCAAGGAGGGCAAGGAGGTCGATGTTGAGGAGCTGAAGAAGTTCTTGGCGGATAGACTCGCAAGGTTCAAGATTCCGAAGCGGATATTTGTAACAAAGCATATGCCCAAGACAGCGACTGGCAAGATTCAGCGACGAATTGTGGCGGAGACAATGTTCAGGGAAGCAAATCAGCAAGGAAAGGCCAAGCTATAGAACACGATCTCACGTGTTCGCGTCGTGTCTGTTCTCAAATATGTTTCCCCTATCAAAACTGTATTAACACTCTCTTAACTAGCCATATAGATAAATTATACCTATACTTCAATATGTATTTAGCTGGTTGTGTAGTCTAACATCACGTCATCCGAATGCCATCCAAGCAAAATTTTTTTTTTTTTTAAAAAAACAAGTTGCTAAAAAAAAAAGCAATAACTCAGCTGGATTTTGCGCTCTAATTTCCCATGCCTCAACCGAACTCAAAGGCTTTCCGGACTTTTAATTTGTCCCAGTTAGAATAAATTAAGGATGTGAAGGGATTGAGAATAACTTGGAACCGATGTGAGCCACCGGAATGGGCTAATCTATACCACTCCCCTCGCCCTCCCACGATCTGGTGGTGTTCCATGAGGCGGGTGCCCCAAGTTGCCAGTGCCGAGGAACAAAATCTGCAAAAATGTACCCAGTACATTGGACCGGGTAGCCGACTGTCCCGGCAAAAACGAGACTCTGTTGGTCTTGTTGGAGCCACCAGGCTGGACTGAGACCCCAGAACTGTAGTCTGGTAGTTTGAGGGCTGTTGAAATCAGAGTCATTGCTTTAGCCTTGGTGTTTTGTCTGGCATTCTGAAAGTGATATCACAAAAACTATGGACTCGGGAAGAAACAAACTAGACGAGAAACAACAGAACAGAAAGATGGTGGCCCTTTCCGGCACCTTGGGAACTACCAGCACCCAGCAGTGAGAACCAACAACTGCTGCCTTGGATTTTGATTTACCTGCGTCAGAAACCCAGCCGAAAGGGAACTTAGTTAGTCGCCCTCCCGGCTCTCCGAAGCCGGCTAGCGAGAGACGCCGATTCCTGCGATTGTCTTTGAGCATCCCCGGATTTTGGGGACCGGGCAAAATATAGATTGAAACGACGCTTTGGGATTAATACATCCCCTCCTTTCGCTAACAGGTACGCGAGAAAGACTAAGAATATAGTAAGCTTTCGTGTTGGCCAAGGCGGGAGGGCGAAGTCAGGGATGCGTCGATACGTCAAATGCAATATCTTAGACTCCATCAAGCCCGCAGGCTATTATATTGCTCTACATTACTTCCACCCTGGATACCCCTCGCTTGCCTGCGATTTTTACGTATGATGTTATAACATCGGCCCAAGAATTGCGAATGGTTGTGCATAAAGGAAACACAAGCCGAGCCAGTTCATGACTGGCATACTTTGGCGATTGTTCATTTAAAAATGGAGTAAAGCCCCTTGAATAAATTTCCGCAGCAAGTGGTATTCTGTGTTCCGAGCGCCTTTGTGACGTCACTCTAGGTAAGGGCTGCTGCGCACGCGGCCGTTGAAAGAATTTTCAGTAACCTAGTCCGGCGTAAGAAATGCGAGCTTTCGGTGGGGATAGCGAATACACAGTCGACTTGGCCATCGATTATGGCTAGGCTTCAACGTTTCTAGGCTACGTTGGCATGCTTTTCTGAAAGCATTCAGCCGATGTTGGTTAGGATACAATGCCTATCAAGCAAAGCGGTTCGGAAATCACCGTTGAGCCGGCTCGCGGATCGATTATTGAATTGGCTGCGGATCGAGAAGTTAGGCTTCCGGCGTCAGGGTCCTTAGAGGTCTGGCCTGGTTTCGAGTCATGCGGTCCTATATACATGTATGAGACTAAGTTGTGATTTCCTAATTCAGCTTGAACCAACGAGTGGTGATAGTGGATGGCTCATTTCTCGTAGACAGCCGAAGCTCGCTCGTGCATTACATAATTGGATTTAGCGAACAATAAACATCAAACAGCGAACCCTCTAAGCTGAATGCCAAAGATCGATACATTGAAACAGATACCAAGAGAGGTGGGTTACTTAGCAATGCAATGGTAAGACGGTTAGAGCTAGACTAGAGAGCTGTCTTTTCGCTATATCGAAATAGACATATCGCAAACTTGGGAAAGAATTAAATTTGAATCTAGACGCATGGTTTGATTTGATTTAATCCAAGTCGTTTCACTTCCCTCTCTACCGTCTACGACTGGTCTTAGTTGTCGAATCATATCATGTCGTATTTGCGATGTTGTTGTAGAATATGTGTTGTGGATACCGCGAACCTTAGCCGGAATGGTTGCACAACCAATTGCAACCTCCAACATGTCATCATCGTGAACTAGAACTAGGTCTCCGAAAAGCAAGCCTGAGTTGACCCAAAGCACTACCGCATCACCTCTTGTGACATCACACGCTATGTCGGACCACTCGGAGAAAGGTGCCCCCTTTACAATCCTGGAAAGGGATCAATCAGGTGCTATCACGGCTGAGTACAGACAGGAGGACAACAGCATTGTCAAGGTTCAGCAGGCTTTCAAGCAGGTAGGTGCCCGTATACAGATTTTGTGCTTTTTATACTGTTCATGGAAATTGTAGTACCTGTTCAGCTGAATGCAGAGTGTTACCCCAGCCGCAGGCCACTGGTCATATCCAGAGTCTTATCAACATCTTTCTACCAGCTGGATATCCAAAAAGTGTCACCAACGACTATCTTGAGTGAGCTGCCCTATGAGGAAATTGTTTTTGTTCAGCCTCAAAAGTGGCTTGCATTTCTGTTAACAGTCGATATGAGTAGATATCAAATTTACGTAAGGACTCTATGAGTTAATCTAGCGACCAAAGGCTGAAGATTTTCATTCAGGACTCTCTTCAAGCATTCTCGAGTTCGATTGCAGGTCTCTTGTCCTCGCGAGCTGTACTGCAAGGTCCGTTTTTCGTCCCCCCTGCCCCGACGACTGATACATCGGGAGTCGCATGTTCCGACAAAGTAGGAATAAAGAACTATGCTTGCAACCTGACCGAGCTGACTGTTGCTTCTGCACCTGCACTAACGGGATTTTCCAGCCGTTGGTTTCGAGGACTCTGGTGCATCCACTACGGCTGCTATTTTGCTAAACATCCTTCAGGACTCAATCGGACGAGTTGCAACGATCCTATTCGCTCACAGACTTGGCAGCTCGCTGGAGCCCGAATGCAAACGCTTCCGATTCGCAGCTGACATCTTCAACGACTCAGCGTTAATCTTCGACTGCTTGTCCCCAATATTTCCAAAGGCAATTCGGGTCATACTGCTTTGCACCGCTGGCACGCTAAGAGCTTTGTGTGGCGTTGCGGGTGGAGGTATATTCTTTGCTTTTTTTCCTGACCAGAGGTCATCCGTTTTCTCCATCCTCTAACATCAGTTTATGATAACAGGGTCCAAAGCCCAGTTGAGCGTCCACTTTGCAAAACGGGGCAACGTTGCCGAATTAAATGCAAAAGTAAACAGGCACTTAAGCTCCGCTTGAAGATCGTTTCTAGGCTATGTACTGATTTCGGACCAGGACTCGAGTCAAGAAACAGTTATCAGCTTAATAGGAATGCTGGTAAGGATAAAGGAGATTTTTCTTTTCGGTTTCGCTCCTCTGTTACATCAAGCACTAACAGGAACCCCCGAGTCAAGGTGGGAAGTTTGGTCATATCTTCTGTTACTTCGAAAGCTGCGACATGGACAACGATGCTCTGCCTGATAATCATCCACCTTTGGACTAATTATCGAGCTGTGAAGGCGGTGACAATGGTGACTTTGAATCGCCAACGGGCAAACCTTGTCATGTCAACTTTTGCTGAGACTGGCGTCATCCTGACTCCGAAAGATGTAGCAAAGCAAGAGCGCATTTTCGAACAAGATGGCGTTTTAAGATGGTACAACGGGAATATCATAGGCCAGGGAGTCATCGGAACAAAGCTTTCGACAATAATTACCCCAGCTGCACGTGCAGGAGAGAAAATCTCACTCGCGGATATCGCTAAAACATGCCACGCGGAGCAATATTTACTGTGGTTTGGGAATGGCCGTCGCGGCGGTAAGCCTCGGGACACGCACATTTTCATCTGTTTGGAAAGTGGGTGTACTCCGACCAGCCAACTAAAGGCTTGGATGCACGGGCTGTTGTCTGCAAAGATACTCTCTAGCAAGCGGTCACAAGCGATTATAGGCTCAGAGGATTTGCAGGCTTTAACCGATGCGAAATGCCAGATCGACGAGTTTTTTGACGAGTTTCTCAAAAGACTTGCTGAGGCTGGATGGAATCCTGGGGATCCACAGCTTGAAACTTCATCTGGGTACAGATACGAGCGGACAAAGCTACAAGCGTAAGAAGTAGTAGCACAAGTCGGACATTAGTTTGGAAACGGCTGCCCTTCGACCAGAAGAGAGTATGGGGAAAACCTCAGCCCAAGACTGAGCGAAAGCAACCTTCGGCCTTGCCAGTTAATTAATAATCTGATGTTCAGCAGCTGGGAGTGGTGGGGGACTTTGCAACACGGTCCCACCGAATGTGTGTTGGACTATGCCAAAATAGCCAAATTTCCTGAAATGCTCACCCAAAAAGCCTTCTCCATCTCACGCTTCGATGACTTTTCTAGAACAAGAATGGAAAGAATACAAATCTTGCTGCGTAATTCTTGAGAGGACCTTTCGACATGCCAAGAGGATCTTCGCTATCCGCATTCGCAGGGGTTGCCAGCCTATCACATGTGCAGTTACCATCCTGGTCATCGTTCAGCCACCCAGCTGCCGGACTCGAGATATCAGACTCCGAGCCGGAAACTGTTGTGTGATTTGCAATGCTGGTGACAAACCCCACTGGCAGCTCCACACATTTTTAAAATTTTTTATTTAATAAGCTCTTTGGTTCTCTTCGGAGATAAAAGCTGGGAGTGGGGAATAGATACATGACGCTGATACGCTGACGGGTTGAGACTAGCCTCGAACTAGGCTTAGTCTCACTGATACTAAAAGACTTATGAACCTGCAAGCGCCAAAAGTGGCCATTGGCTGCAAGCCTTCTTTTTGTTTCTGAGAGCTTGCATTTTTTTTTTCTGCACCTCAGGACCCTTGATCCCGGACCAGAGAGAGAAAGATGGTGGGGTGCTTGACATGTATCGAGCGACTGGTGCGAGAGAGCTGGTCCAGGTGACGGAGAAAGACCCCTAGCGAACACTATCTTTGGTCCACCGAGGAAAGTTCCAACAGGAATGTCGATACAACCGGCATGTGTCCGCCATGAGCGACGGCCTGCGACAGCCCTGTGGGAACCACCAAACAAGGGACGGGACAAGATGCGGATCGCTGGTGTGTATCTGGTCATTATGATCGCATTTTACAGGATCTCTGAGCAAGTGACAGCGCTTTGGCAAGGACAACTTGGTTGTTCCAGAAAACTTCTTTCCAGTGGCCACCAGGTTCTTTGCCACCCAAGTCCGCCCGGGATTGATTTTTTTCTTCCTTTCGCCTCCCTGGAGGCTTTTTTTCCCTGGAAGTCGCCCACCACTTCTGTTCCAGATTGGAGGCCTCTGCGAAAACAAGAAAAGCAAACAGAGAGGGCTGCTGCTGTTGCTTGAAAACAAAAAAGAAAAAGTCTTGGCCGGCTTGTGGGTGTGATGTCGTTGAGTGGCCGAGCTTGCTGCTTTCAATTTGGTAGGCACATTCCTAGCGGCACCGACATGCTTCATGCGAGGTTTTGGAAGGTTTGGTTGATGAAAAGAAGAGCGAAAGAGACGAATCAAACAGCGGTAGCAAGCCCTTCCTCAAACTCCATTGGACTTGCCGAAAATGAGGCTTCATGGGCTTCCTGCATGAGGCCGGCCGGCTCAGATGCATGAAAAATCGAGTGTGATTTCTGGTGCCCGCAACCTTGAGCGACCGGTCCTCCGAGTACATGTGCGCATATGCACCTTGTACCGTGCATGTACTCCATCCATCCACAGAGTACCTACATACGAGCATTCCACAATTGTGTGCGTAATGTGCGTCAAGTACCGATGTCTGTAGGTCGGTGCGGACAACACAACGTTCATGATTCTTGTCTGTGAAGCCCCACCCGCCTGGCCCAACATCGTCTAGCAGCCCATCCGTCGCTTTGGCACAGACCGCGTCTCAGATGGTCCTCGAGTTTGGGAGACGGGCATCTCCTCTCGACTAGAGGCTCTAGACTTTTGCGCCCTCGAATCCAAATTCGCAGGTAGGGTGCAAAATTAGAAGCCGATCCAAAGGAGTCGAGGAGGAAGAAAGCTTTTCTTTGCGGTTGTGGACTTGACTATCACCCTCGCGCTAAAACCGACTTTTAGCTAGTCGAATTCGCGAAAAAGAAAAGAAATTGATGATGGTGTGCGAGATGCTAGTAACTTATTTGCTTTTCATGTTGGTTCCCTTCAACCCCAGCACGCAACAGTGGATGGGGACCACCCCGGTCGGTGACAGGTGAATGGGTGCTTGGGAAAAGCGGAACTGTGTGCTCCTGCTAACCTGACTAAATGGTGCTGCTGGTCAGGCTGCTTCTTAATAATACTTCTACGGTACCCACTCGCCAGGAGGGAAGTCTGGTTGTTGTGCTTGATTGAAATACATTCACATAACCCTCAACTACCTACGGAAGACACCTTTAAGCCCTTTTACGGTTCCCCAGCAATCCTACGCTTACCAAGGACTTCGAAACGGAGCAGGATCGGGATTTTCAACGTTGCCTGTCACAAGGAACACCACGCTACCAGCATCCACCTACGAGTACGATACACCTATTCTTGTGTTCATAGCGAAACAGGAGGGATAGCAAAGGAGAAACGACTACCGCACGAATTGGAAGTTACCTCGCCTGTCTTTGCAGGAAACAAACGGAGCACTTGCCAACCTGAATTCCCTCGTCGTCGTCGACATATTCAACAGTGGACGGAATCAACTTGGTTTAACTATCACGGGTCCTACCCGCGAATTCTAAGAGGAAAAGAAAGAAAAAAGAAAAAAGAAAAAAGCCTCGCTTTTGGTTGAATTTCCATCTTTGTTTGGGCTTCGGTTTGTTGCTAAGCTTCCCTCGCATGGGCATGGGGATTCTCGAACAATAAAAGTTGCCAAAAGAGGCAGCATCATCGAGTCCAATCCCATTCCACTTGATCTACGCATTCCTTGCCTTCTCCAGCAATAGCCTTTTTGGCACTTCCATTATCCGCAGGTGTCTAAAAGCAAGGGAAAGAAGCCACCGCACGGAAAGTGTTGCTCGCTACCTCTCCTCGTAGATGAATTGATATTTTAAGATTCTCCCCATCACCGCAAAGAGATCCATTACGACTGATCTCAGGGACAAAACTCGTCTACACTTGCCTGACTGTGGAACAAACACGAAAACCGACATTTTGCTTGCAACTCGACGCAAACGCTATATATCATATACTTTTCACATCACCAAATAGAGGAGGGATCCGACCAAACATTCCTTTTACACTACCTACTCGATTTATTTCCCCTCGTGCACCTTCGCTGTCCCGCCTTCTGTCCAACTTGGTGCATCGTTCTCGGGTCGCAACCTCTGCATCAGAAGCTGTCACATCACACACGGCGTGGAATAAAAGTCTTTTACCAAACCGTTTATTCTGGACCTGTGCGACCAACAACCGACTCTACTGGTTTAACAGCGTACTTCTTACCCATCGTGGCCCGTCCTTGCGAGCCCCATCTGCCCGTCAAACATCAAAAAGCTAGAGTTGAGACTTCTGATTGCCTTGAAAGAGGCGGTGAGCATCAGGAGACGGCTGGCAGTTGAGACACCGTAACATCCTCCCAGATTGTCTCAACAACAACATACCGAAATTCCACCCGCGTCCAACTGACTGAATAGCGAGGAAAGGAAAGGAACGAAAAAACCCATAAAAAGCGAAAGAGAGATCGAAAGAGAGGCAGAGAGACTTTACGGGCCAGAGGCAAGAAATCGCCGATTGAGTTGGTTCTTTAGGGTTATTCCAGCAAAAAAGTTTAATGCTGAAGCTTTGGGTTTGTCTCACCAACCACCACCATCATTTCTGCATTCTTGCACCGTATACCAAGCAGATGAAGCTTTTTTCTCGGCTTTGACTCAATCCCTCTCAAACTGCTGCCAAAGTCTCTTTCTACACTATGGATATTAAAGAAGTGGCATATTCCCTTTTTGAAACCTTCGACCCTAAAGCTCTCACCCCTTCGTAAAAACTCGCTCTTCTGGGGTTCTTTCATTTACTCGTCCTGATATTAACTCGAGAGGCCATCTAGGATTTCTAGAAAACCGAAAATTCCTTCGACCGTTTCTCATCGACCTTGGCACCAATATCCGACCGCCAAATCGATATCTTGTATGGTATCAAGGTGACATCAAGGCCAGTTTGGACAAGAACGGGACCGGGTTGTTAGAAGCTCCTTTTTTTCTGTGTATCGGCACTCTTTTATTCGATGCGATAGGACGGGAGAGCCCGGTAATTACAGAACCAATCTTTTTAAGCGCAGTCCGGCCTTAAATCGGATTGGCAAATGGTTTTCAAAGGCAGCATGTCCGCACGAAATTATCGACGCCCCCCGTCATTACGTCTTTCTCGATCGCGATCTTCCTCTGAGAATTCGCCCAACGTGTCGCCGAATCATTCTGACCAGGAAGACGACGACATGTCGTCTAATACTAGCGAATTTCAGTCACGACCAGCAAGTTTAACGATGGCTGCTGGTGCGTATTGCCCGCGGAGGCCAACTCTTGCAGAGGTCTTGGCGAATAAAGCAAGCCCGCCATTCACTCTAAGCGCCTTTATGGCATATTTGTCACAAAACCACTGTCTAGAAACACTAGAATTTACGATGGACGCGAAGAGATATCGTAAACACTACCAGTCGATGACCTCGTCACCTGGAGGCTCGCCGCTTACTCCATCGGACGAATCGTGTCAATATGTTAAGATGCTCTGGCAGAGGCTCATGGACGCGTATATTCAGCCCAACGGTCCGAGAGAAGTGAACGTCCCGGGTAGTATTCGCGAGGAGTTACTGGGGCTCCCAACGGCATTTTTACCTCCTCACCCGGACTCTCTGGATCCTGCTGTTAATATCATACATGAGCTGATGGAAGAATCCATCCTGATGCCTTTTTTGAACTCAGTTAGCACCGAATTTAAGCCGCAGTATCCTGCACCCTGGGAAATCGACAACAATGCACATATGAGAGGCAGTTTGGACGAGCGGGTTCTATTCCGATCACGGCAAAGTTCCGGGTCGCCCCCAGCCATGGATTATGCAGCATCCTACTCTTCTGCAACATCTTCAGGCCAGTCGCGCCCAGGAGCCTCTCCTTTCAGTCCTGCATTAGGGTGGCACAGACACTCTGCGCAACCTGCACCGAACTCGTGGAGCGGTAGCAACAGCGGGGATAGCATAATGGAAGAAAGCTCAGAAAGTTTGGTTTCACCGATGACACCACCGCATACGCCTCCAAGTTGTGAGTCCAGCAGCCCAAAGGGAAGGTCTCACGAAACATGGAGGAAGATGACCGGTAAACTTGGATGGTCGAAAAGCCGGAGATCGAATATCCCCCCCTCGCTTGCGAACCGTTCGAGCGACTCGTATTCACAGTGATACCGAGTTTTTATTTCAACGATCTCAGCCTGCCAGCTTCCACGACGTGACGACTTGAATGACGCATTCTTTCTACTTGTATGACTATACGATTCGAATGGGCTTCCAGTAATATCTACTTCCAACTGCATACGCATCGATACCAGTTTCTTTTTATTTTTTATTTTCCTTCTCGTCACGGGGCCTCCGACAGAATATCTCTTTCTCTGTACAATATTACGGATTGCACCTACATACCCGGGCTCAGTGTGCATCATTTCTCTTTCACTTGATCCGAAGAGTTCAATAATTCAATAATACCTGCTTCCTCGACACCAAAACCGGCTCCTACAGAAATAACATTCAGAGGCATCTACTCCTAGTCTCATCTTTCCGGAGCAAATTTCTCTTGCGAATCTCGGGTTATCGTTAGCATGGCGCTCTGCGACCCGGGCGACCGTCGAAACCCCTCATCTTTAAGATATTCAAAAGGGGATTATACACACCCTTGCAAACAAAACAAACCCATATACGCACATTTTCCCCTCCTTCGGATCTTCCGGCGTTTAAAAGCCCTTCGAGCACTCGTTCCCCTCTTTGTTTTCCTTGTCCTGCCGAGTATTATCTCCTGCTTCTAGGAGATTTTTTTTAACGGGGTGCAACGGATTTACGCCTTTGTTATTATTATCTTGCGGATACGCACTTTGTAAAACTCATCATGCAGCTTTTTATGTGAATCTGTTTTATTTTTGGTTTACTGACTACTACGGGCGTTCTCAACGGAGTTTGATGAGCTGTTCTCGCTACTTACCATTTGAATTCCCGTTTTATTTTGTCATTTGCGAGTGCGTTCAGGGCGTTGGTGAGTCCTTTTTAAAAATTATCTTTCTTCTCTTCCTTTATTTTTTTCTCATGTTCCCGTTCGGACTACAAGGCTGGATATTTTTTGTACAGCATACTCTAAAGTCGGGCGGTCATCTGGATGATTAGCATGAATCTGGATATAAACAAAATACAAATGAATATAAACATGAGAACTCCAATCCGCGTATGCGTATTATTATTCTACAATGCCTACAGCCCCAAAATGGCTGCTTGATTTGGAATCGAAGATTTGGATATCCCCAACCAAATGCTTGTTCCAACTTGGACACCTCGCGTTCATCCAATCCGAAGCTTCAATGCACACATGCACAACTAGGGGAACGCCACGACGGAATTCTACGCACGCCCATATAATGTGTATGTGTATGTATATGTACGTTTATGTATGTATGTTGCAAGATAAGCTCACGGGCGTTCGAATAACTAATCGATTTCGGGGATACTACAGTGGTCTAAAAGGAAGGTCGAACACAGATCGATAGAGATAACGAGCTAGCCAAACTTTCTGCGAGAACTAGACTGCAGACCCGCCTAGTCCAGTGGCTGACCCGGACATGAATGGATGGATCGATCAACAGGTTCATTCGATATGCATGCACGGCACAAAAGGAATGCGGTGGACGGAATGGAATGGAACCTATGCAATGCAGCGACACGCACGGAGGTACAAAGGTAAGTGGTTTAAGTAAGTAAGAACAGACCGACAGACATGAATCAGCCAGGGCAGGGTTAGCTGGTTGCCAAGGGTGGGACTTGCGTCCGAGATCCATGTCGACTCCGTTGGCCCCGTGCCGTCTTCCTGATGTGGTAGAGGGGCGTGGAGTAATGTTGGATGAGAACACCATTAGGAGGGTGGTACCTAGATGCGCTGACATTTGTCGACGGTTGAATGACTTAAACTTGCGTCGATGTTGTTTTATAAATCCTCCATGTTCTAGAGGTTGCGTGTTTTACAGGTTAATAAGATGCGATGCAGCATTAACAGAATAAATAGCATCTTAAAGACAGCACGGAACGACCTTCACCACACTCCTCCCAGTAGTTGCAATGGAGCAAATGGTAGACCATGTGAGGATTGGGGTATATCTTTCGATTGTATATGTTGCAGAAGCCAATCACCGTCGCCGGTTCGAGTATCTCCAAGCGTAAACTATCTGCACCAACGGAGGATATACCCACATGTCAAATCCAACGTGCCCCACATGGTTCAGGACATGCTCCGACACAGGAGCGAATCGGTTGAGGTGGAGTTCGCGAGGACTCGTGCCTTACACTGGTGCGGAGAGGTGTTCCTTGTCTTTCCTGCGCGGGGTGCACCGGTAGCTGAGCAGGCGGACATTCCGAGTCAAATTACGGCCAGACCGCAATAACGATATGATGATACAATGAATGATCGATCTACTATTCAGCAAGCCTGTATAATATTTCTCGCTAATGCATGTCGCAACAATGCGATTGAGTACAAGTCAAGCAGACATCTGGGGCTCCAGAGTCAGTTTCAGACTCCGCTATCAATTGTCCTAATGTGTCTCGAGAGTCCACGCGATGTCCCATCAGCCCGCTTATTTGAGCGGCACAAACACCGAGAAGGAAAGCCGTTTCCGCCAACTATTCCTTAAGCGGACGAGAAATCCAGCTGTGGCTGACTCGACTTCATGCTCTGGTTTTGATTTTGATTTTGATCTTCTTTTTCTCTGGTTTATATTTATAAAGCCCTCAACGTTTGTACCTCCGGAGGTCATGCATGCATGTACGAGCTCTGCTCGAGACATGTGTAAGGTATCCGCGGCTGTGCACGACTTTTCTTAAGTTTTTTCATCCCAAGGATTAGAGTTCCTAATCGCAGAGCACAGCGGGGTTGACTTGGTAGACGCCTGGGGGGAGCGGTGAATTGCATCATGCATGCATTAGCACTGATGATCACATCGATGCGCTCATTTTGACAGGTGCCTGTCCATTCGGTAAGCGCAAGCGTATATTCGCCAACTCGAACCGCAGGAATCGACGTTTGCAGGAAGCCACAATTATTATCTCAATGGATTTTCCTGCCGCCGGCGGCCTTCCCAATAATGTAACTAACATTTTCAACTCCGTTGTGGCAAGAAATCGGCACGCTCCTGTTTCCGATAATCCAACGACTCCATGGTCGACACCCCCGCGCGGGATGCTCTGCTCAGGCCGCTGCTTTTTCCGACGTTGCCAACGGCAGGGTTCATTCAAAGGCTAATTCGGTGAATCTGCCGCATCGACAGGCTCGAAAAAAAAAATTTTCGCCTCATTGCATGGGTAGTGACAATGGTATATTGTGGTAATGATATGTCGCCAAATGTATCTGCAATACAATATGGCTAAAATGTTCTCTTTAGGCGCGAATCCTAGCTCTCATAGCAGAAACTCTTTGGTTCTAACGTCGTGACGAGTAATGGCATCTGGTTTTTTCAGTCCACGCGAGCATGTGGTCAACCAGTCCAGCTACTTAACCGCCTGCGTGCAGACCTAGCTCCAGTATTGTGGTCCAGGCCCTTAGGAAATTTCGATGACGAAGTTTGCATTCCCTAGTCAGGTTCAAATCGATCGTCGCCTCGGTAAGCTAGGAGTTTGTATGAATGCGGTATTCGATCTGCAGACAATTGAGGGTGTACAGGTACCGCCCCTGGGCTCCCCGGGGAGTTCCCTAAGCTGCTGTCGCCCGGAACCAGATATCCACTAGGTGAGCCGGTGTGATTGATAATCTGGATAGTCCTTGGGCTCGCATTGGTCCTGCAGCCCCAATCGATTACTCACTGCTGTAGCGTCGGGATCTTCGGCATCTAAGAACTGCTTGTGTAAGGTTCGAAATAAGGTTCGAAATAAGGATCACGAGTCCCAATGCCCATAAGAGACATTGAATCTATTCATTGGTCGGGTGAATGAGATCTGATAGCCAAAATTAGTGGACGTAGGCTCGCTTAAAAGTCTCTCTACTGGATGCATGCGGAAGCCATTGTCCCCGCGCGGGCCCGCAGGCCACTTTATCTCCCCCTCATAATAATACCAAACCATCACCACTTCTCGGCCGGGAGTCAGCTGAGATCGTGAGAATTGCCTAGACACCTCTTGTACGCAACCGGACAGCTGTAGTGATTAGACTGTTGTTGCGAGCGGGGCAGGGCGTTTTGGTCTGGCGACATCGATCAAAGCTATGTAAGCCACCTACGTAGCCTTTAACAAAGCCAAGCTTCAGCTGCAAAAAGCTTGTTTTCGACGAGTATTCTGTTCAGCGTGGCGCTCTCGATGACAAGAGTAATAATAATGAAAACAAGCTCTGGCTGCTGGTTCGCCTAGCCGGGACGGGACGGGTATTCTGTTTGCGTCTCTGAGAACCAGCGGGCTGAAGCGAAGCTTCACTCATGCATTCCTAGCCCAAGCTTCACCCAATATTAGGTTTTTAGCCATAATCTCCATTCCTACACATGCCATAAACCACCTAGCTCAGTGTGATTCATAGCTGAGAGCTTCTTCTACGATCACTCGATTTCCGCCTGCCGTGCCTTCTTCTTCCGCTTCACCACTGCCTTCGCCACTGTAGTCACAAGTGGCGGTGTGGTACTCGGCCCAGGCACTTCCAGCGGTGCTTCCAGCGATGTCACAGCAGCGGCGGCAGCTCCTTCTACGGCTGTCGATACTGCCCCCCCGACAACTCTAGCAACCAAAGCTTTATCTCTCAGCTTCTCTTCCTCCCATCGCTGCCGCATGCGTGCTGCATTTCGCTTCTTGAGAATGCGAACTTCTTCTGCTCGGCTGAGCAGGCGGTCCACCTGCGTCCGCTGCATCGCCATTAGCGCCTTGAGCCGCGCCACTTTGGTAAGGTATTCGGGTAGCTGGTCCATCGTCGGTGCGACACCGTTGTACGCGTGGGCATCGGCAAGGGCAGTTGAGGTAGCATGATGCGAATGTAGCAGGGCGGTTTGCGTCGTTCTGGGGTTAGATATGTGGGTTAGCGGTGGTACAAATCTGCCCATCGCGTAGTAGCGTATTGAGCTATAATTTAAAACCCATGTGTGTTCGATGGGTGGCGGAGGTTATGTAGGGTGCGTGAACATAACATCAGGATACCTAGGTGCTTACTCAAGTACTTCGAGCTCTTTGGCCAGCTTGGAAAGGTAGGCAGTTGCCTCAGCGGTGATAGCAGCGACGGAATCTACTTCTGCAGACAGTGGTAGGTGCACTGAGCTGATAGGCGTTGATACCATGATGAAGGGAGATGAAGCTTGCTTCGTGTGTAGATGCACTTGATTAAAGAAAGTTTGGTGGAGCTATGTTAAAGTAGGTATCTTGTTGGATTCTAAGTAGCAACGCATTTCATCTCTTCAAAGTCTTAAACTTGAACCTGGAACTTTGATGTGGAACCACTCCAATGAATATGCATAAGAAAGAGAATGAGAACGGAATAATATAGTATCACCAAGCAAGAATGAGGAATGAAAAACAAACTTCAACATAGACAAAAGGTCACGAAAGAAACCAAACCCCAATAATCCAACCAATTCAACCTCCTTTGGTTTCCCAATACTCCAATTCAATCCAAGAAACAGAAACAAGTCCTGCAGCACCAAAGAAACAAAAGTCCATCCAGCACCGCCCAATCCAAAAGAACCCAATATAGCTCACGCGTCGTTCCTATCCACCAAGGCCTCCTGGACAATCTCGTCGTACCACCGCCCATAGCTCCCGCGGTTCACGCTGGCGAGCGTCAACACACGTTCTAACAGGTTGCCGACTTCGACAATCTGCTCCGCCATGCCAAAGCTTGTGAGGGTCTCAGCGGCCCCGGTCGCAAGCCGGACCTTTTCCTTCGGCGTTTGCGCGTTTAGCCGGACTAGCATGAAGCCGCGTAGCCTCGCCAACATGACTTTAACCACGGGGTCCGTTACTAGTCCGGAGGAGTTTCCTGTCCTGGCTGCCTCAAGGTTACCGAACAACCTACGTGCCGCGGACCGAATGTGTATGAGCTGTGCCTCCAGAGGGGCTGCCGCTGAATCGTTCCGCACAAAGTTGACGAGTTGCTCAGCTTTGTCACCAGCCGTCACACCAGCACGTTCCATCAGTTCCACCGTCTTCTCGCGTAGCGGGCGCCACGCGGTACGCACATCCTTCCGCAGAAGGCTCTTTACGGTAAGTAGCATTGCGGAGCTGACAACCACCTGGTGCACCTCTACATGCGTCTTGGCCACTCGCTCAGCGTCGAGGTGAAAAGTTTCAGGGATGACAATGCTGCTAAGCGGGTCAAGGTGGATAAGTAAAGACACATATCCATAGTTGACGAGTTGTAGGGCTGTCGGCTGCTGGCGGGGGTGATTGACATTTTCTACATCGCGGGACTGTAGCTCCGCCAACCGCTCCTCAACTACCGGCTTCAACCAAGCCTTAGTACGTGAGAGGTCGAAGCGGCCAGCAGAGAGATCGTCAGCAAACATGTGCTGCTCGTATTGAGTTGCATGTGGTATAATGTGCGGCGCTGCCATCATTAAGTGGTAGTTGGCATGATCTAGCTGCATCAGCTCCAAGAAATCCAGGAGCTTCTCTAGACGGGAGATGTAGTCTTGATCCGGAGACTGGTCGTTGACAAGCGCCTGACAGACTTCGTCTCTAGCTGGGGAGCAGAACTTTGGAAGAAGCGAGTAAACAAACTTGAAGAACGATACATGGTCGTATGTCTTAGCGCGGCACTGCTGACTGATTAATTCGATGTCGATTGCATTAGAAATCAACTGGTGGGCTGAGGATCCTGGTGAGACTAGACGGAGAAGTTTCTATACAATCATGTTAAAATAAAGTATCTATGGAGGGGATGGGGGCGTGGTGTTTCCACATACCTGTCTGACGGTTTCTGCCATCGATGGAATCCACCGTTCCAATTCGCCTGTGGTGATATCTTCTCGCATGAGGTCATAGAATGCCTTTTTAGCTTGAAATTCGACTGTCTGTTCAATTTGATCTTTCGTGCGCTCCTTGAATCGGAACCCATGGTCGAGTAGCAATTCGTGGGCGATCTGGCGATTGGTCAACTTGAATAAGCTCTCGTCATCAAACGCAGTTTGGTACGAAAGCGTGGATCCGTCGTCCGCCTTGACACCATCCTCAACTTGCTGCATGGCCGCCTGGATGCCCAAAGATTCAGGTGCGGGGCTGGCAGTTTCAGCCTCGGTGACAACAGTTCGAGGCTTCTTGTCTGCTTGTTTGCGGTGCAACCTACGCCTAGACCTTGTGATGGCTTTTCTAAGCATCTCTGTCGCCTTCTTCCCACCAATCGCTTTCATTCTGCTAAGAATCATCATTTGGTTCTCTTGGATGCTTTCTTTGAATTCAGCAGCGACCTGAGGCTCGGAGTCGTCCTTGACCTTCTGCCAAAGAGCGTCAAGCTCGACAAATTGGTTAATCATGCCGTTGAGGAGCTCAAGCTGGTCTCGTTCCTTCCAAGAGTTAAAAGCGATGGAGAATGGCCGATACGCATCAACAAAGGTTTGGCGACTGGTTGGCGACCCGCGGAAGCCATTGGAGGCATTCACTGTGGAGATCCATGACTCGAAGGCGCAGAGCAGATCCCGGCTCTGCGTGATCAAGGCCTTCTCACTCTCGCCATCGTTGGAAAGCACTTCAGCAGGGTGACCCAGTATCAAATAAGCGCTGAGGAAGGTCCTGCATGCTTTCATAATATTTGCTGCTTCATCCGCGTCTTCAAGTAGGCCGCCAAGTCGGAGTAGATTGCTAGTTGTCTTGACAAATTCGACATCTTGGACGGTTGAGGTGGCAGCTTCGAAGGACATACCCTTGATGGCGTCGATGGTGAAACCGCGGCTGGTGAAATCCGAGACAATGCCTGCATTGCGATGGGCTAACCAGATTCGTTGGATCCGTCGAGCAGCGGCATCGCGGATCTCTTCGGCGGGTTTCTCGCGCGTTGGTGAGGGGTTGGCTGCGGTAACGCCATCCCTAGCAGCCTTTCGGAGGGGCTCGATGACCTCGTTGAGCTCGTTGGTGGTTTTGAGAGAAGCAGAGCTTCCTCTAGGTCGACGATATTGACGAGCCTTGAGTAGTTCCAAACGTCGTTCTTCGGCAGCGTTCAACTTGTCCTGCACGCCATCTTTAATCGCGCGAATTTCGCTTTCGCGTTTCAAGCGGACTTCTTCAGCGATAGCCTTAGCTTTGGTGACTTCGCTGGCGCATGTGGCGGCAGTTTTAGCGAGTAAGGCTTCTCGAGCTTCTTTTGCAGCAGCGAGCGAGTCGTTGAGTGCCTGGAGACGAGCGGAGAGCATTTGGTGGGAACCGTGGTTGACCCTGGAGCGGACTTTCTCGGCATGCAAGGCTCGTGCCGCAAGACGAGACTTTCGGGACTCGAGGAACTTGAGGCGGCGAGAGTGAGCGCGTTCGGTGGGGTGGACGTAGCCGGGACCAGTGGATGAGGTGGAAGATGACCGACGCCTTTGAGCTTGCTTCTTTGGTTTGTAGAAGCGGGCAGCGAGATGGGGTGGCATTTTGAGGAGGACGGCGTCGTCCTCCTCGGCATGGAACGTAGGTCGTTCGTGAAGCATGTTTGTTGTGTCTCAAGAGGCGAAAGCTTTTGCGTTTCGAGTCAACGTCGGCGAAACTTGAAGATAGGATGATATTTGGATTCTTGAAGTTGGCGAGTTGAGAGAGAGCTGTATGATTCCATTAACTGAGGAGGCGAAAGAGTGTTCGGGGAGAGGGGTTCGGGATGAGAGGAGGAGGTTGGTTAAGTATCGTGGGGGATTGATTCGTAAGGGAGACCAGAAAGTGACAGAAGTGGAGCGGAATGGCGATGAGGTAAGCCGAAAACAGGTAGGCTTGGAAATGCAGCCAACCAGAGCCGAAAACCTGCGACGAGCCCCGGGGCCTTTGAATCTTTACGTCAACCCAGTACGCCCAGGCAGAAGCACGGGTTTGAGTCGCGAGGCGGAAGCGTGTTTAGCAAAGCCAGAGGGATGGATGTATGTGGGAAGGGAGGGAGGGAGCAAGGACAGGCCGAAGCGATTGGATGCCATCAGCCGTGGCTGATGAGAGATGTCACGCTGGCCCCTTCCTTCCCTCAGTTCATCGACGGCGTTCGAGATGGATATGGCACTTGATCAGAGGGCCTTCGCAGGAGTCTGCTCGTAGATAGGCAGACCGTCGATGGTGTTCTCTACGCGATCGCTAGGCGACTACCATTCGCCGGCAGCCATGCGAGCGAGGAACGTTGGTTTGTGCTATTATTATATTATCAGCATTCAGTGCTGAAACGGCCGAAACACC
The DNA here is from genome assembly GCA_036971555.1 of Drechslerella coelobrocha. Lineage (NCBI taxonomy): Eukaryota > Fungi > Ascomycota > Orbiliomycetes > Orbiliales > Orbiliaceae > Drechslerella > Drechslerella coelobrocha. Next base: position 193,927 of record JAJTUH010000001.1, read on the forward strand.
GGCCCACGAAAAGAGAGAGGCCTTTGCCCTATTGAAACCGGCCGAGCCGGAGAAAGGAACGTGATGACGACAGAAACACTCACCAGTCAAACCCTGATATCAGCAATCAATATCAACTAGTCAGGTCGAGATGCTGCGACGGACGGCGGCTCGGGTGGCCTTAGCGGCACGTTCTGCTGCCTCGAACGACAGCTTGAACCGAGGCCCCGTCGTCGGAACGCGGATGGATAACATCGATGTTGCATTGGTTATATTGGGGAATGACGGATAGCTAGAGCTGGCCTGTCTGGCCGGTGGAGACGATGGTGATGATGATGATAATGATGAGTGTGATGTCTGCATGCTACTACTGCGATACGATGAGGTTGCAGTCGTTCGTCCCGCTGTACACTTCACTGCCATTCTACCATTACCATCAACCTTCCATCGACGTCCGCCACATCTATTCGACGACCACGACGAAGAAACCTCGAAACCGCTGGCACGCTACTCCGTCCGGTCATCGAATTCCTTCCGCTGCGGCTAGCTCACTTCGGGTCTGGCAGAAAGTGAGCTCTGGCAGGGCACTCGAGATCTCGATATGCACCCGCTGTTGGCGAGAGTGGACAGCACATCTTGCAGGTCTGAGCTGCCTATTGCATCGCCAACCTCCCCACGAAACAGAGAGAAACCCCACCGCCATTCATAGGCAAGAGAGACAGCGCTCGCAAAGAGCCCGCTTGCCTGCCTGCCTGCTGCATCGCTGAGTTATCCGATGGGGAAAAATATAGAGTATGCTTCCCCAGTCGCAGCCAAGCCATCTCCCCGCCCCTTGATCGTGATTGGGGCGTGAGAGACACCTGTGTCGAGCTCGATGCGGGTGAGGACAAGCCATACCTGCAGCAGAACGGCCAACAACCTTTTTTTCGTTTTTGCCGTTATCCTGCTTCTAGCTGCGGTGCGCTCGTTCCGTGATCACATTGCTGAGACCCTAGATCGTTCAATTCCGCATCAAGACATATTTGTGATAGGGACACCCCTACAAATCGCAGCGAGACACGACAGCTGGCCGAGGCGAAGGCCTGCCGCGCCCGATCGATGCCGTTGCATTGAAAGTTTTTCGACCGAGCGTACGCTCTGAACAGGGCGTCGCATTGCACTACTTTATAATGCGCAAGGAATCGTCCCTCCTTACTTTTTGAAACATCGACAACAAGCTTGCTAGCCCGTTTGCTGAAAAGAGAATTCCAAAGAAAAGGCTGGGATCCGAAAAAGGACTCAAGAGAAAGAGAGAGCGCTGTCAAGCACAGTCAGGGGTGACAAGCCATTTCCAGCAAATGATCCCGAGATCGTCAAAGTCAACTCGAGTATAAAAAGTACTGCGAACAAAGGGAGCATGGACTCCTGATCGGACTTTGCCTGCGCCGCACTAAAATCCCAAAGATGCTCGGTCTCCTACGAAGCCGTTTGTTCGATTCTTTCCCACCTATAAAGCTCGAGCTGCCCTCCCTCTCGTCCGACACCACAACCACCACCACGGCTGATAGTCTCAGAGACCTCGACTTTGACATTTACGAATTTGACAACTACGACGAGAAGAGCCAACCTACCCGGTCTGCCTTCCTCGGTTTCGACACTTACGACTGGGCCTTTTCCTTCCGCGAGTCGGCCAAGACTAAAGAAAAAGTAGTTCTCGAGGTATCCGTCGAGCGGATCCCCAAGGACTCGTCAAGTGCATACGAGACCTGCTGTCTCCCTGTATCGCCTTCCACCATCGTTGCTTCCCCTTCCACCACTAGCGAAATGACGCTCGTTCGCGGATCCAGCGTCTCCTCAACTTCCTCTGGAGACATGGATACAGACGACATTCTCGCACAGGAGGAGCAAAACATGATCCTTGCTGCCATTATTGCCTCGCAGTGCGACGACTTTAATCAGCAGATCCCCAAACACATTCGCGAAGAGATGGAGCACGCAGAGTTTGTCGCCGCGATGGAAGAATCCAAAGAGCTAGCCAAACAGGCCGAGCTGCGGGCTGCTGCCTCAATCGTCACACCTCCTCCTACACCCGCCAGAGCTTCAACATTCGGGTCGGCGCCCAACCGCGATTTCGTCCCATCGTCGTCATCGTCATCCTCACCGCGGTCAGTAGCCCGCACGAACAGCGACATCCCCTGGACGAGCAGCAAGGGTGAGCATGTTGAGGGAGAGAGTGAGAAGCAAGCGAGATTCCGCGAACTACTGCAGTTCCATGCTGTGGCAGCGGCCTCGATCGCGAACGCCTCGGCGCGGACGGGTATCTCGAACATCTCGGGCAACAGCGATGCTAGCGACTACGACTGGGTCGGCGGTCACTAAAAAAAAGTGCTATGATTTACGACAGTATAACGCGAGATATGAGTGAATGTTAATGGGTCATTTCCGGCGTCCGCTAGCCATCCTTCTTTGTTTCTGTCCTTCTTTCTTTCTTTTGTCATTTCTCTGGCTTCTTTATATTTGATTCAAGTACAAATATTTGCAGTAAATTTTATTTATCTCTCCATCTATATATATATATATATAGCACATATCCGATTCTTGATGTTTCTGCTCTCCTTTGGTTACATAGTTTCTCCAGCGGGATTGATTCAGGCAGAGCAAAATTGAGAGCGGGGGGAGGGGAGGGGAGCCATAGCAGCATATACGGAGTTTGTTTGGGTGGATGACAGCGCAGCATGCACAGCGCTATCTCACATTGGATTGTATGTACGAAGCCAATTATCAAAATACTTAGTTTCCCACACCCGCCGATGCTTCTTTCTCCTCGATTGGACTGCCCGATCGAGATGTTCATGTCCAGTGTCCAGCGCCGTCGACGCCTGTGCGACTGCTATTACGTCAGCAGCAGCGACAGCTGGCGGCCAAGCCCGTCGAACCTGCTGGCAGCTGCCATAATCTCGATCGAAGTTTAAGTTGTCACTGTCCCACCGCCCCTCCGACGCAGAAAAAAAACACCCAGCCGGAATCCACCAAGATGTCGTCCAAAGAGGCCCAGGAGGCCTTCACGGCGTCGACCAGCCTGACGGTAGGTATACTACCAAGCCCCTTCCTTCCTTCTTTACTCACTTGCTTAAGTACTTACTTAGCGAGAGCTGCCAATTGTGCTAAAAATAATGTTGTCGAACGTTAACGTTTTGTTCAGCTCGCAAACGGGCTGAAAATACCACAGCTCCAACTCGGCGTGTGGGAGGCCTACGACGACGAGTGCTACAATGCCGTCAAGTGGGCGCTCGAGGTATGCATGCATTCGCCGCCACAATGCAGCTAGTCCCCCTCCGGTTTGCAATCTCGATAAACCGATAGTGTGCACTGGATAAAACTTCCCCTTGTCGCAAGAATGTGTTCTGAGCAATCTGATTGATAACATTATAAATCTAGGCGGGTTACCGAGGGTCAGTTTTATAATCCAGCATTCCGACTACCTACCTTTTCCCCCCCTCAATCCCATTCCATTGATCGATACCCTCTCTCTGAAACCGCAGAATCGATTCGGCGGAATGGTACGAGAACGAAGCCGCTTGCGGGCGCGCCATCCGCGACTTCCTCGACTCGGACGGTAACACAGCAGGCATCACCCGCGCCGACATCTTCTTCACCACAAAGCTCCGCCGCAACGAGTCCTACGAGAACACCCGTGCTGCTATCCGGCGCAGCTTGAACGAGTGCGCAATCGACTACATTGACCTGTATCTAATCCACGCCCCGTTCGGTGGACCGGACGTGCGTCGTGAGGTATACCGTGCCGTCCTAGACGCGGTGAACGACGGCGAGGTGAAAGCGTGGGGGGTATCCAACTTTGGTGTAAATCATAACCCTCCCCCAATTCCCATTATATTCCGTTCTAGGGAGATCGATCTTTCGTGCGGATAACATGCTGACACGCGCGGCTATAGATTCGCCACCTCTCCGAGCTCCTGGATGCCTCCCCCGCCTTCCCGGCGCCGCTCGTAAACCAGCTCGAACTAAACCCTTTTATCACACAATCCGACTTGGTGACCTTTTGCCGCGACCACAACATCATCCTACAAGCGTACACCCCGCTCGCGAAGGCCCAGCGTCTCGCCCATCCGACCGTCGCTACTTTGGCGGAAAAATACGGCCGTACGCCGGCAGACGTAATGATCAAGTGGGGCTTGCAGGAAGGCTTTGTAAGCTTGCCTAAGAGTGCCACACAGGTCCGGATCGAGGCGAATATCCGCGGTGCGGAAAAGTGGGCTCTCGACGACACGGATGTACAGTTATTAAGCACCTTGGACGAGCATTTTGTCACCGGTACGTATATTTAATCTACTGACTCCATCGATGTCACCTCGACCTTTTAAAACTTTCTGCTGCTACACGTTCCTAACATGGTGTTAGAGTGGGATCCAACGGACTGTCCGTGAGATACGATAAGAAATCTACCGGAATTCACATATAGCAGCATCCTGCTCCCGAGTTTCTACGTTTACCTTACCATAGAAATAAAATAAGATCAACTATTAAAAAAGAGAGTAAAATGAAAAGGATTCTCTATCCGCTACTATTGTAAATATGTGGATGACTGACAATTACCTATACTATATATATATATTTATACTTATTTACTTATATAACTTGATGCTTCCGGCTTAGCTACTGACTCCAATTACCTACAAATGAAACAAAGTAAAAGCAGGAACAACGAATGAAACAACAAAAGGGTAATGCTGGACTCTAGAGAAATGCTTCGGACGCAATTACAAAGGAAAATATGCCAACAGAAAGGTAAGAAAAATGCAAACCTCGGCACGCCATCTTACTAGCTCTTCAGCTGCGAGAGCTTTCGGACAAGGCTATTCGTGCCGTTGCAAGAGAGTTTTAGGCCTTCAATAGTTATTCCTGACTTGAAGGCTATCGGGTTATTTTTTTTTGTTTTTTGAACAAAAAAGAAATTTCTGCTCCGCATAATATGCAGGTACGTTGTCGTCTGTCCGTCTGCCGCCGCGCATTATCGAACCCAGTTTCCACGTACCATCAATCTCGAATCCAGGCTGGGCCGTTCATAGACACTGTTCAATCGACACGTGCTCTGATAATACGACCCTTCATCAACCCAAGAGGCCAAAATACAATGCTAATACCCCTGCTCCGACTGCTCATCAATCGCCACCGCTGTAACTAGTCAATTGACACCCACACCACCATGCCCCCGCCGACTACCCGTTTTCACTAAAATCTCGGCGCCTTTTGCGCGCTCTTCGTAGAGCGCCTTGAGCTCATTAACCATGCTACCCGCCACTTTAACACGTACTCCGGCCTTCTGCCAGCTCAGGGCGGCGTCAGACGGCACCTTGCGCAGCGTCGGGAAAGAAGGCTTGCTCGTCAGGCTGCTACCGTTAGTAGAGCCATTATTGGAATTGGAAGGCGTCGAGAGGGTGGATTTGAAGTTGCGGGGTGGCAGCGGAGACGATGTGGCGCGCATCAAACCTCGGATTTGTGGAGCTGCTGGGAGCGACGAGGGTGAAGTTGACAGCTTGGACGTTGAGGATGGGGAAGAGGATAGCTTGGATGGTGGGGAGGTGGAAGGCTTGGAGGAAGGAGACGAGGAGAACTTTGGTGGTGACTCTGATCGCCGTTTGGGCGTAGAGATCGATTTTGCTGGCGTGGTGGCATTGGACTCCTTTGTTGGCGAGGGTGGTGGCGAGGGAATACCACCATTCGTTACGGATGCCGTGGACTCCGTCGATGCAGTCGATGACACAGATGATGCGTTTTGCTCGGACGGTCCAGTTGTTGAATTGGAAATAGTATTCATGATTGTTTGTGCGAGAGGTGTCCAAGACATCTTGCGCTGGATCGGGGAGCTTGTTAGCAGATCGTCATCCGCGTATTTCGATATTGGGCTGTCGCCATTAATTCTCGGGACGGCGTTCATTTGCTTCCGCACGTTGGATGCCGTTGCCGCGCTCCTCCTGATTGAGGCTATTGACAAGTATTTGTCGCCAGACAGCGCAGCGGGCTTGGGCTGCCTGTCCGGCATCTTGGGTGCGAATTGCTCGATATTCACAATCAAACACTCTAAAAGTTTAGCTACACCCCCCCGCGACATCTTCGCATCCAACATGATATCATCAGACCGCAGCATAGATGGGGCCAGGCAGATAGCCAGATTCGACGCCGGCATTTTGTTGGATTCACTGTGCGACGCCACAAGTGCCAACAGGGGTAGTAAATGCCTCAGAAGCAACCGGCACGACACCTTGGGTAGGCTCTGCGTCAGTATGATCCGCGCAGCCATTATCGTGTCCTCCGTTGTAGCAGTCTCCCCAAACTTTTCTTCAATCTCGTCGTAGCAGTAAGTCGGCACAATCGGATCCGGCAACGTGCGGTAGTACAATTTGATCAATGCTGCCGCGATATTCGGCCCGTAGTCTGAGAGGTGCAGGAACTGCCGTCTATCGTATGCTTCGCGGGCAACCTCGAGAAGTTCCGTACTGGGCACTTTTCTGAAAATGCCCTCGTAGGACAGGCAATGCAGTCTAATAAACCGCGAGGCATCGGTGAGGACGTGTGGTAGCGGCGCATCAACAGGAGAGTCGACTGTAAACGGCATCCTGCCGAATTGAGGTGGGGGCGGGAAGCCTGGCAACGTTATCGAGTCGGTAACTCTCTTGTCGTGTAGATAGACAGCGGGTGGGATGTTGAGCTTGGTAATGTCGATTTCGAGGGCTAATTCTGACAGGCTACTAACTGCGGGGGGCTGTTAATTTTATTTCATTTCATCGCCGTTTGAACGATGTTGATGTTGTATCAATGGACGCACCATGCAAGACTTTCCGCCGAAATTTCTGGGAGACAACGCCGGAGAGCATCTCTAGCATGATGCGCACCCAGGCCCGCTCGTGCACGATCCATAGCTTCTTTATACGCTTTCTGACTGCCCTGCCCAACTGTCCAACTGTTAGCGTTTCATTGCATAGTTCTCATCTAATCCCTCAGCGGTTGGTGGAAGTACGTACCAAAGAATACGCCTGCATGAACCAGCTCCACGCCGGGCGCGCCTTGTCCTTTTCACGTGCGTTATTGCCTGTACCGCCTGCAAAGAATATGACTGAATATCCACCGCTGCCCTTTTCGCCATGCGAATCCAACTCATCAATCTCGTTCTCGCCGGGTAAAATGGCGAGGACGTACGGTAACAGTTGGTTGTAGTCGACGTCGCGAGAGTCTGGAAAGGCGGCGGCGGAGAGAACCAATAGAGGGTTTCCTAGTGAGTCGATGCCGGATCTGAAGAGGATTCTGGCAGCCAATTGGGCAAGCTTGGGGTCGTAGGCAATTTGTTCCGGCAGCGGGGCGGGCGAGATTTCGGGAGGGTTTGATATAGCGCGTGCTCGGCGAATCGGGACGGACAGTCGCTCAGCGACCCGCTCGACGGTGCGATCCACGGGTGACATGGAAGTCATGATGGGCGGTTTTGGGGGGCGTCGGCAGCCCCTAGTATGGAGTTGTAGTTGGGTTGCAGACGCCGATACTGGCGTTCAAATTTGCGAAATCAGAGGATTTGAGATCGAAGAGTTAGTTGCGCTCAACCAGTGTCTATGTTATGATTGTATGGGTATGCGAAGAAAGTGTTCAGGTTCAGGGGATAGGGAGGAAAAGAGAGAGTGTGTGTGTGTGTGTGCACAGTTGTTCCACAAGGTAACGGCTTTGGTACTCCAACAGTTGAGTGATACGCTAATATGCTTGGGACCACCGATAACAATAGCTGTAGTGGTAATAGTGGTAGTACAGGCGAATCAGTATGTATGAGTATGTATATACTATATCGTAAGCCTCGTTCGCCGTTATTTGGTGAAAGAGAGGAGCAGCGATGGGGGTCGACGATAATGCTGGTGGTAGTGGTGGTGGTGGTGGTGGTGGTGGTTTGCGGTAAGATGAGATGAGATGCGATCTGATAGGCTACTGGCACCCTCAGACCGCTCCCCGAGATTATATTATTGTCTGCTCTCTGACGGCCATCAGACTGCGATCAGGGATAAGAGCTGAAGCCGTCGTTTAGCGAGAGCAACCTTTCCCGGCCAGCAAAGTTAGTGTCGTCCCGATAGGGGGGAACCAGCGACGAAGAATTCGGCTCGACAGCCCCAGTTGCAATCGATGGAGGGAGGTGGGTAGATAAAGCGCTGGGACAGCAATCGGAAGATGGTTAGACGGAAGGAAAGGGGAGATTGTGAGCAGAAGATCCAATCAATTTATTTTATATGGCCGTGATGGACGCCGCTAGTTTGCAGTTGGTGTGCTGCGACCGGCCTCCGCTTTGATTCAGATAAACACCAATTTGCTCTGATACACTGTCGGCCTCCTCTCGCCCGTTTCAAGAGTTTCTGGGGCGCCACGGGGTTGGACACCAGTCACGAAGCTGCAGTGTCATGCAATGCGCAGCACCAGCATAACATCAACAGAGAGTGTGAGAGTGTGAGAGAGAGAGTGAGAGAATGTGCGAGAGTGAGAGCGAGGGTGAGAGCGAGGGTGAGAGCGAGTGGGAGTGAATGGGAGTGGGAGAGTGGAGATGTGGGAGCAAGCTAAGGACGGGGGGGCTGAACGACGTCTCCTTTCGCTCGCAACGCAGGTCCAAACAACCTCAGCCTGACGAGCGGAGAGCGGAGTTACCAGAAGTGCAAAGCTTAAAAGATGTCGACCGGCCTGACAGCTCGAGATCTCTGCTTGCAGCCACGGACATAATAATTATAATAATATTTGCATCTGCATTGCATTTCCTGGATACAAACACCGAGCATCTTTATATATCTCAAGCACCGAAATTGCGATTGGTTGTATTGCATGTGCATCATGCAGATTCTGAATCGGAACCCGGTCCACGCTGACCGCCGCCGCCGCCCGGTGCGCCTCCCCTGGCCAATGCTTCAGAGGAAAAGAAGCAGAAGCAGCAGAAGAAGTTACTGTATCCAGTCGTTTGGCTCTGAAACTTCAAGCAATCCGCCGGCAAGGATGTTTATCACGTGAAACACATTCTCCTCGAAAATCCAACAATCCGCACGTTTCTCGCGTGCTGGGCACATGTAAAATAAAATAAAATAAAATGTGAGATACCACCGTATATGCTCTGTTTCCTAGACTATGCAAGCATGTGCGTGCTCTTATATACACATCTCTAGGGCAAACTAGAGCTGGTATATATCCCTTTGAAACATTCCCATATGTATAAATATAGGAATCAAATATACCAATACCCAGAATCCTAGACCATTCGACCCCTAGAGCTCTGATTGTAGTGCTCATTATTGTGTTTCCAGAAGGCTATCGACCAATCTAAATATTACCGTTCCAAAATCAAATCGATACACACACAGCAATACACGCACCTCTAGATTAGAAGTATGGGCAAAGAACGTCACTTCCATCGTATACACTTTGCGCAATGCGGTCACACCATCGAGCGTCACGTTTTCCTACCCGCGTCCGATGATGCCAGCACTTGCATCTGCCCTAAGATGGACGGTTTCCGTCTCTATATCGACCATGACGGCAAGGTGGGCTATCGTCTGAAGCGACGGAAGATGGACGCCCCGTGTGATAACTGTGGCTTTTGTAAAATCACGTTGGAGGAGTATGTTGAGTTTCTGGAAATGGATGGTGATTGGGAGGAGGAGGTAGAAATTGCCTAATTGGCTAGTCAATTTGGCCAACCGGAAGACATAATACTGCTGTGGGTTTGGTAGATTACTGTGCATTTGTTAATTCGTGATATGCTAGATTATTATTACAAATATGAGCAGAGTTGAATACAACAGATAGCTCTGGCATCTACAGGCGCCATAACAGCAGATACAACCAGAAAGCGCCCAAATTCACTCCCTATTTCTCTCCCATTACCGCCACACACAGAGAGACTTAAACAAAAAAAAAAAGAAAAAGAAAAGAAAAAGAAAACTTCCACCAAGAAGACAAGTAGAAACGAAAAAATGACCAGCCTACGAGCCATAATCCCGCACTACCACACGGTGGCATTCACCTTATGCGGCCACTCCTTCTCCGACTACGTCTTCGACCCTTCACCAGCGGACCCCACCCGTTGCATCTGTCCCAAGCTCGACAAGACCGAATACAAATTCCAAGAACACATCCCAGGCCAAAGCGGCAAGATCTATAATCGCCGCTTCAAACTGCGTACCGTTCGCGGGAGATGCAAATGGTGCCGCACCGCGGCCGAGAAGCGTACGAAGAAATCTTCCACCAGTTCCACTTTTGCACCCTCTACCTCTTCATCCGTCGTGAGACATGGTGAAGGTAATAGTAAACGCAGGAGAAAGAGGGGATAATGTTAATTACGATACAACACCAAAGGAAGACAGGCTGCGGGCTAACTTGTATTGCATGGTCTAGGTCTGGCAGACATGTGGGTGCTACAACCAAACCCGGAGACGGAGACGGAGGCAAGGGCAGGGACAGGGACAGACACTATGTGGACGGACGAACAAAGCCGACAGGACAACAGCCAGCCTGATCGAGCGGCGTCAGCGTAGCGATGACCTATGACTGATGATCAATGAGAGTATCAGCCCATATGCCGGCTTGGACCATGCATATTAGTAAGACTTCCTTCCATTCATGGAATTCAAAAGCTGAAGATTCATGTTGACCAAATGCATTTTTTCAGCTATAGAAAAATCTACGAGCTTAAAGTTACCCGTCGTCACCCACAATGAAATAAAATACTCGCCGATACACAAATCTGCAAAATAAGCCAATATCTCTCATCATCAAGCGTGAATAAGTTTCCAAGATGGCTAGATTGTGAAAATGCAACATCGACAACGCGAGCTCGCTCCTCAGTTGAAGCATGCAGATTTAACAAATATCTGGCTGGTACCTTGATGCTTATTTGGTTTCACTTTACTTTTGCCTCCCTTTCCGTCATTCTCCCTTCTTTTCCTGTTTATTCTGGGGTTACTTTTATACTAATAAATCCCCACTGTTATACATTACTGTTTCCCTCTTAGAGCAGATGATTGCATTTGGAATTACAGATTATAGATTAAGTATATATTACAATTACACCAAGCTACCAACCCACAAAGACTCCAAAAGCTTAAAAGACATGATTAACCCATATGTATGTAAGTAAGTTATTTAAAAAAATAATCATGCATGCCTCGGCCATGCTCCATATATCCCAAACGCGGTACCAAAATGATAATGGATAGAAGGCACCGCTTCAAAAACAAAGAAACCTTTAAAGGCTTTGCCCCCAGGAGGATGGTCACGTCTGATGTTTTGACATTTCCTCAACAATGATATAATAGATAATGGATTCCCGCCGACGAAAGTCTCAGTTGATTTCTCATGCGCAAGGAACACAAAAAGTCACACACAAACACCGTAGAAACATAAGAACGAGGGAAAAAAAAGGTCACGATCGTACTCCGCCGTAGATGATAAAAAGACAAGTGCTACAGCCGACTGGGGTGACGTAAAAATGAAAACGAAAAGAAAGAAAGAAAGAAAAGAAAAAAAAGAGCGGGGTATGAATGTACCTGGTTGCTCAAAGGACTGTAAATTGTCACGGTTTCGAGAAATGCAGCTGAATTAGGTCATCCAGTGTTTTCATGCTCAGCGGTTTGACGTAGTACCCGTTTGCGCCGGCCTCTACTGACCGTTTCTTGTCCTCGTCCGCGTTTTGGCCCGTCACTGCATACAGTCAGCCTTTGTGTGCTTGCGAGAGAATTCAAACTAGACGGTTAATATATGTAGTATCACATACCCATGAATACCATACTGGGTTGCAGGCCCTGCTTGCCCTCGCTCACACGGATGTCGTGAGTGGCGTCCACCCCATTGCGTACCGGCATGTCCAAATCCATCAACACTAGCGACACGCACTTGTTCTCTGAAGCCGCCTCGAGGTACTTTTCGTGGGCCTCTTGCCCGTTGACGGCTGTCACATAATCGAACTTGCGTTTCTTGCAATACATGATGAGGATACCTAGATTAGTCGGGTTATCGTCCACGATAAGGATACGCAGCGCCTCGAAGGGGCGACTTGCGTGCCGCCGCTGTCGCGTTTTCGACGATGCTGTCGAGATGGCTGAGGCGTGGTTTTCATTACTAGGTTCTTCTGGGGCGAGGCATCCGCCGATTTTGGTGGTATCCACCCTGTGCTTCAGGTTTAGGTCGCGGTATGCGTGTGCAGCATCTTCAACCACCTGCCAGAGCCGTCCACGCCGCGCAGGGGTTAGCAGGCGGATAAATCGTCGCGAGTAGTCTTCGTTTTGCATGGCCTCTTCGCTCTCCCCCAACTCATTGTAGTTCTGGCAGATGTAAATAATGATTTGGTCACGGCGGATGGACCCTAGTAGATCTTTGAACGAGTCCGTCGATGATTTGGCCTCCACTAGGACGACAGTTGCATTGTCTGGCTGGATGCGACGAAAGCCCATACGCTCCAAGTTGCGCGCGGCGTACGTCAAATGCACCGTCTCTACCTGCCGGTCGATCGGCATGAAGTATGTTAGTGGCATGTCGCAGTCCATTAGAATTCGCTTGCAATACGAGTGTAATGGGCATGCTAGCGTCGGGTTGCGTAATTGCAGCTGAAAGTGCGATCCGTCATTTAAGCAAGACGACACCAATTTGACGGAACCATCAAGCACCTCAGCGATACGTGCAGCGACTGTCAGCCCAAGCCCGGCCCCACGTGTTGTTGAGTCAACCTTTTCAAAGGCCTGGAAGATCCGCTTGTGATCGCCGTCTATGATGCCAATGCCAGTGTCAACGATGTTGTACTCGAGGACGTCGTGGTTATTGGACATCGTAGTTTGGAAAATCACGGTGCCGGACTTGGTAAATTTCATCGCGTTGCGCACAAGTTGGCCTAGGCATTGCTTGATCAGGTTGAAATCTGTCATGAGCATCTCGACTTCTGGTGGCAGTCTGTTATCAGATATCAGACTGGCACCTTGATCCGTAGTGAAAGCGGACGTTGTCTCCCGTAGCACTTCCTCTTCAATGATATTGAAGCTGTGCAGCTGCATCACTTTAACGGTTGCCTTGTTTTCGAACTGGTCGTAATCGAGTAGGTTGTTGACTGTGCTGAGAAGTTCACGCCCTGAACTGTCGATGTTACCAAGCATAGAGAGCGCCTTCTCAGACAGATACGTATGTTTTGTTGCAGGAACAACCTCACCCTCCTCTGGTGGTGATCTTGGGGTGTTATCTCGCGTTTCTTCGATTAGAAGCTCGCAGGATGACAATATTGCGTGGATCGGGGTTCGGAGCTCGTGCGAGATGCCCCGCAGGAACCGAGATTTGGCGTCCATTGTCTGACGTAGGAGCTCTTCCTGCATGGTGTTACACACAAGAAGGGCACAAGCGCCGATAAACCACGTATCGACCTCATCGAATATCTGCTTCATATCGGTGGTCTGGACGACCAAATATGCAGTTGGATCAAACTTCATCTTGAACGCGATGGCGCGCACGGAAGCATCGGTCGAGCCGCGTGCGTACGGTGTGTGGTTGCAGGCTGAAATCCAGCCATTGATAGCATCATTGTCCTCCCAAATATTATCACAGAAGGAGTTGTATGATACGGACTTGTTCCGATTGGTCATAGAGATCATACCTCTAGGCTGGGACTGGATGTCGACTCGAGCAGACGGGTAGGTGCTGCGTAATGCATCGAGGATGTCGTCGCGGACGGCGGCGGGAGTCGCGGTTTTATATAGACGATCGAGTGTTACCATCATGCTCTCTCGTTCAGCGAGTCTCATGCTACGAGAGCGCTCAATAATGGTGTGGACGATAATATCGGCAAATTTGATAAGGGCCCGCTGCTGGATGGCGGTGAGAGGGGAGGTAGCCGAGAAGCTTGCCACACACTAGATTCATTAGCTTGAAGCTCAGATATGCTGACACCGAATTTTTTTTAAAAAGATTTGAGTGTCTACCAATGACCCAAAGGCAATTTCAGCATTGGCCGCGGGTATATTATATCGTAGCTGGGTACCAGCATAGAATTTAAGCCCAGCCTCCACGTGAGGTGACGTCATAAACCTATATACAATTAGCCTTCCGCAGGAACAATGCAACGGAACATAGCGGTACCTCCAATCCTTCTCGGTATCTTTGATCATGAAGACGCGGCCGCCCTTGTGTAGGACAGTGTGGGCGCAGGTGGCCTCGCGGCGGGGTAGGATAGCGAGGGGAACATTGGCGGTGACGATACGGCGGTAGTAGTCGTGGTCTAGAAGCCCAAGAATTACGCAGTCCTTTTGCATAAAGTCTTAAAATATTCATCAGCTGCAGTTGGCATTTGGAAAATCGAGGGTGCCGCACCATTGACGAGGTCCACTTGGTCCTGCAGGCACGAGAGGAGGTGCTTGTCATGCTCGATGTAATGACTGTAGTACCAAAGTGATTTGAGTCTAATATGAAATCGAATCAGTGTCGTGCACAAACGGAAGAATAGGGAAAAGTGGTAGCGTATACCGCAGGAGCTCGTTCTCGGTCAAGGTTGGGAAGAGGTATGGGTCAGAGAAGTCGATAGGCTTGATTGGCTCTTTGACAGAGCCGTCATCATTGCAGCTGGGCGGGTAGAGCCGCTCAAAGCTAGCCTCATCAAACTCGAACAGCGGCGAACTGGTCAGGCTTGCATCGTAAACGGTTGGCTTGGTAGGTCGCTCGGGTATCGTGTTTTTAACGCGAGTGTTTTTTTCGGTGAAGATTGGCGGGCGGGCCGGCAGTGTCGAGGCCGGAGCCGGGTTGGATGCCGGAGACAACGGCGGTGTCATCGAGAGAGGCCTGGTGCAGTCGAAGAAATGACAGCGGCAGCTGGCCGTAGGGCGTGAGCACAAGCACAAGCCCGAGTATACATAGGGACAGCGGCGGTTGAAGCTGAAAGCAAGGCCTTTTCGAGGTGGAGGGAGCACTGGAATAAATAAGAGCAGTAAAATATAAGTATGGATCGGCCCATCGATCAAAACGGCCAGCTCGGGTTAGCCTTTCTGGGCCGGGCCCACTATTCTGCTACCCCATCACATCCTCGCAGTCGGCCCCTTCATCTACCGCCTCAAGGAGGCGTGCTTGTGCCTGGCATGCAGCAGCACTAGGAGGAGGAGGAACCGGATCGCATTATTGTGCCTGGCGGGTAGAGTTCGGTACCTTGCCCGGAAGTAGGTTTGAGAAGGGGGAGAGATCTAGAGTTCAGCGGTCGCATTTGTTCGTCGGCCGAGCATCCGACCGGCCTGAATGAACCTTATACCACAGCAGAGGATGCGCATGCTCGTCTCTTGATATTGCCCGAGTCGATGGGTTGTATTCGTATACTACCGTCTCATGTTTTGGGTTCCGGCATGGAGCTCGAGGAGGGTCGATTTGGTTGGCTCGCAATCGAACTGCGAGCTGCGATCGATTGCATGCTGCACACGATCGAGCCCACAGCCGCATGCCAGGCGAACTGCACCTGTACATCGAGGGGTTTTTTTGCCTCGGAAGCAAGGGCGTAGACATTTTAGTTGCCTCTAAAAATTTAGAAAGTCGTTTGGATCAAGGGCGGCAGAATAGCTGCACGATGCCGCCCCGCACGCACTGGCCGTGGATGGACCGTCCGGCAAGTCTAGAGCTAGTTGGCATTAACGCTTTGGCTTCGAGGAAGCGACATCCAGGGATGCCGGTGTCGAGGGAGTTGATGCCTGTAGATGTATCGTCTCGAGTCTCGAATTCGAAGTTGATATGATGTGATTGATTGATAAAAAGGCGCGGAGGCAGCAGCTGCCCAATGCGTCGGGCCGGGTGCACTGGCCAGAAGATGTGCCCGCGGCGAGCCTATTTGTCATCCTCCAAGCTGGCCTCTCGATATAAATTCTCGACTTCAAAACACCGAGACTTCTCAACTTCCTCTCCTCCTGCGTCAGGTTGCCCTGAGGATCCGCCAGCTGCATATCATAACGTTATCCATCTGCACCACCATCCCTCTGCCGCTCATATCTGCATTTCATCCACCCATCGCCGAATAGACTGGAGAACGCCCCTGCGTTCACACAGCCGCTGCAATGTCTGAAACCAAGAAGTATGAGTTTGACGTCGCCATGTCCTGCTCCGGCTGCTCCGGCGCTGTTGAGCGCGCCCTCAAGAAATGGAAGGAGAAGAACCCCGATACTGGTAGACCCATCCGTGCCCACAGATGCCCCTAAGAGCTGTAGCTAACAGTTGCTTTAGATATTGCGAACATTGAGTATCAGACCAATCTGGAGACGCAGAAGGTCACCGTCACTGCGCCCGCTACGCTTGATCAGCAGGCTATCCATGACAAGATCAATCTCGCCAAGCCGATTTCCGATTGGCGCGAGGTCTCTGTCGATGCCTAAGTAGAAATCCCTATAAACGCGGACTCCGACTACGGTTACGACTATGACGAAACTATGGCTCTTGGATGGTTACTGCTGTTTCTGTGTGTACGCTTCTAGGTGATAGCTTTCTATCAATCGCACAATTCATTTCTTTGGGTCCTTGTAGACCTCTACCGTAATCCGTAGATATATGGCACGAAAGCTGCCGATTATTGTGGTATTATAAATGTGAACTGGTGACACAAAATTCTAAAGTTGAGGCATATTATTTGATGGCTGCTGATGCATCAGTCACCGGTAAAGCTCCTCGCTGTCGACAAAAGCCGCGATAGAAGAACAGACCGCAGTCCGCCAGCTCTCCTCATCCGTCGTAATTGCCCTCCTAACCGCACTGCTGCTCACCCCCACTGTTGTCTCATCGGCGTCCAGAACATCCAGCTTCTCAGCAATTGCAGGGTCAATAGTAGCACAGTACTCCCGCTGAGTAACATCATTGCCAAACCCATCATCTGGACGGCTGAACGCTAGGATACGGTTGGCACCCGCGAGTAGGGTCTCACGAACGGGCGCTAGGGTGTGATCGGGTGGGTAATACTTTACATCCAGCAGTCTATCCGCAGAAATATCAGTCCTAGAAGCACAAGACAAGATGCAAAACAAAACTGTGACGTCTAGTTTACCTTATAAGAGTATCGAAGCCCACTAGCCACACCAGCCGGCCACCGTACCCACAAGCTTGTAGATCTTCACACTTATCCACAAACCGTGCGCACGCCGTCACGCCGACATCCACGTCCACTCTACCACCACCATATTGCCGGTGTATCTCCTGAGCGAGGAGGCACATCATCGCTACCCGCTGCTCTGGAGCTGCTGGTGCTGCCTTCTTGTCTGCGTTTGCCGTCGCCAGAAGTAGCAGCAGCGATATTTCTCCGTCTCCAGCGTAGTGGCGTAGCGCGCGGAGGGCGAGGTGCATGTGTGCAATTGTGGGGGGATTGAACTGCCAGCATAGCATTTTTTTCATACCGCAGTTGTTAGATCATGCAACTGTATATATATATATATATATATATATATGTATGTGTATATACATAGCTGGTGGGGATATATAGGCAGTGCATGCTGGTCATGAGCAGCATCGCAGCATTATGGCATATTGCATTGGGTAGTGGAGGCCCACACTGGAATCGAGCACGCAAACGGTCTTCCTTCCGTCATGTTGCAGCGTACGCTCAGGGTAGGACTGTATCACGCGAAAGCTCGCTGGCGGGGATGTAGCCAGCGGGGCGACGGCTGCACGAAAGGAGGGCAGCAGCGCGCGGACGGCGACAGCACGCTGCATCGCTGGTGTATGAAGATATGTTATAAATCATTCCATCAGCTGAAGTTCTAGCTTGGCATCGAGCTGCGGTATTATTGAGGCTTACCTTCGTCCATCGGCAGGGTGCCGTACAATGTAGTAAGCTTTTTATGCTGGTGGAGTGGAGTGACGACAGAGCCAAAGATCGATCGATGGCAGGATCTTGGCGCGAGTGCCGTTCCTTGCATTGGTCCTTTCCTCGGCTGCTATTTTTACGCGGCCGCAGCAGGCCAGCTTGAGCTTCGGAAATGGGGCTCTGGCCTCAACCATACACCCACGATCACGATCGCGATAACTCTTACAGCTGCCACAGAAAGTACCATGGACGCTGTGAAGGAGCTCAGCGGGCTCGCCTTTGCACCCGATGTCGCTGCCTGGCGAGCTCATGTGCGTCTATTCCACTTCTTCCCCATTATCTGCGTTCTGATGGCGCTCGTCACCACACCCATGGGCAAGACCTCCATCAAGAGCTACTTGAACTTGCCGGGTAACACCTCCAACGCCTATTCTAACTGTATTATATAGACCTAACGCTGATAATGTGTAGGAAAGGTGAGCTGGATCGCGATGGAGCTTGTCTCGCCCATCTCCTTCTGCTTCACGCTGCTGCTCAACACGAGCAATCCTCTATCGGCACTACAGGCTCTTCCTACCACGCATAAGGTGCTGGTGGGCCTCTACTTCTTACACTACTCAAACCGGGCCTTGATATCCCCGCTGCGTGCGCCAGCGTACGCACCTGCGCACATTATCGTGCTAATTGTCGGCGCGACGTTCAACTACTTGAACGGGTATGGGTTGGCCGGATGGCTGCTCCTCCAACACGGCCGTGTAGATGCAGTGGGCATGCCCGGGAAGGCGAGGTTTGCATTAGGAGTGGTCATGTGGTCAGTTGGGTTTGCGGGAAACATATGGCATGAGGACGTGCTATACGAGATCCGGCGGCGGGTAAAGCGGGAGGCTGAAGCCGTTGCCGCGAGGAAGAAGAGTGATGATTTGAAGGAGGGTGTCCCCGTTGACACGGGAGAGAGGTTGGTTGTGCGCGCCGCGAACGGGCACATCTACGAAGGTTAGCGCACACCATACTAAGGCGGATCGGATCGGAGAGCTTGAGCTAACGGTTAGCAGTGCCCCAAGGCGGCTTGTATCAATACTGCTGGCATCCACACGTAAGTCGACCATCTTTTCTGTGTGTGTGGCATGCGGCTAACTGTGCGGTTATCTGGATAGTACTTTATGGAATGGGTCGAGTGGACAGGCTTTCTTGTGGCTACAGGCTGGTGCCCACCAGCAGTCAACTTTGTAGTAAATGAGATCGCGTTGATGACGCCGCGTGCATTCCAAGGGGTTGAATTTTACCGCGAGAAGTTCGGTCGACGCATGCCACAGCGGAAAGCTGTTATCCCGTTCATCCTATGATAACGATATCGCTTGTATATAATGCTACTTTGCAAGCCTGTAGCCCGTAGTTTCATTCTAAGGCTGTCGCAGTTTATGATTTAGATGAGGTATCGCCATTTATCGACCGACATATCTATCTAACGAATGCCACGGAGTAGTTCTCGCAGTAGCTATAGCCACCACTATCGATGATTAGATGAGTGGGCAGGGCAGCTAGCGACACGTTACGCACTGCCCAATTAGAACAAGAGAGCCCGTCGCACAACATCAGCCACTGACGTCCGGCACGAATGGCAATTTCGTTGCATCGAGCCGATATGCGCATGCGTGGATCCGACGGGCCACGCATCGAGATGACGATGATGACGATAACAGTGTAATTAGGTGTATTATATTGTCGAAAGGTTGCGGGGAGGCGTAGACGCTTAATTAATTTAATGTCTATATTTAGAAGCGAGGATGAGTGGAGACCACTTCAACGGGGCAGCCCAGTCAAACTCTCTCTTATGCTCCAGTGGTCGCGGTCTGCGGAGCATAAACATAATGGCAATATCACACGATGGAGGTTAAGTCTGGTCATCTCTCTGGCATCCGTATTGTTCGAAGGTCGGTCTAGTAATACTGGTAATACGGACAATGCGGTGAGGTCGTGTGCACTGTGCTTATTCAGACATCACAGCTTCGAAACGGCGGGCTCGGTTCGAATTCCGAAGCGCGAAACAGACGCCCAAACCAGATCCGAAGCTCGGGAGAAAATAATCCGATCCAAGGCATTTAGGAGAATGTAATATACTCGCTGTGACGGCTTTTGTTGCCCAGACCGCTCAGCCTCGCCAGGCATCAATTTCGAGGGGATATAATTTCCCAGGGATAACCCATGGCCAGATCTCGCGCGGTGGAAGGAAGATTATATTAAATCCTGGTGCAACTGCCGTGCATGACGGCTGCGGGTTATTCTTGGAATGCGAATCGAACACATAGATTCGCTATGAAACACTATCAGTGTCGTCTCGAGCTTCGTAATCGACCTTGTACGTGCGCGCCTCTGTTGTACGGGCCATGGCATGAGATGTTACGCTGCAATTATATGAGAGTGGTTGCTGCGGGTGATTGCTTTGCGAGGCGGACTCCATGGCTGAATCGAATCCAAACTCCTTGGAGGAGCCGAAAGGTCGAGAGACTTGAAGTTGATGTTGAATAGAGCGCCTAGCTGAATGAAGCCGTTGTCCTCGTCGTCGTCGATGATGGCGGGCGCAATGCGCATGAGCATGATATCGCCAGCGACTCTGACTCAGCAACGGCTGAGCGCTGAATCGAAGCGGACGTCAGGTCAACACCATCCAGCGAACATACCATCGCGATCCTGACATCACTTCGTCCTCGCATCGTCTACCGGTTACGTTACTTCACTTCACAAGATCTTACCAGAGACAAAATACAGAGAGCTCTAAGGTGTCCTCCAGTAGTGGTGTCTTCCTGATCTGGCGCCAGACGCTGCAAGGAAGCCTCAGATTGGCGCCTCCAGCCGAGCTGCCCCCGTCGAATCACTCAGACTATCCTCCTCTCTCTCTCTTTTCGCTCTTCCTTCTTCCCTCCCCAGTCACAAGCAGTTGAGTCGCTCGCTCCACAACTTCGAGTACTCCCGACGAGGCTGCTGCTAGGTATTATCCTTCCTTATTTCCATCCGTATCCTGCTATCCTCCTCCCTCTCCGTGCTTCTTTCTTACCCGGTTTCGTCGTCGTCCTTGCCCGGCCGTTTGACCTTTTTGCACAGCCCGGTCCGATTGCCTTCCTCCACAGCTTCACCGCCCTCCTCCCCCTCGCCAAACAGGTACGGACGGGCTGCTTCGAACCCCTGGGCAATCTGCAGTGCAAGTGCATCCCCACCGTTGGAGCTCCCAGTGCGGTCTCCCATCCCTCTTCCGCATCGTGTAAGTGGCCGGCCAGATATCATCGTCAGTGTGTGCACCCTGCGTACCTGCATATATACGTTAGCTGTGCATCTGCAGCCGGCGAGGCAAGACACAAGACGATCCAACTGCTGCTTCTCCAGCTCGTTTGAATCTCCGTCGTGAGGGGCGTTTCTGAGGCAGGGCCGGGCGAGCAAGCAAGCTTGGCCTGGTTGGCTGTCGGCTAGCTTCAAAAGAGCACAGCGCTCGCTCCAAAAACCTCCAAAACCTTTTTCCCCCACAGCCACTCTTCCTCTCCCGACCCTTCCCAGCATTGGCATTACTGTCTTTCTTTCTCACCTGCATCTCCATCCTATCCCCCGGCTTGTTTCTCTGTAGACCGACGGGCCCTTAGTCAGACGTTTCGTTACCGCTTTTGGCCCGCCGCAGCAGCCGTGATAAACCCAAGCCTCACCCGCGAAGGCCTTCTCCGCCGACACCTTCACCATCCCTCTCGGCTTTTCTTGACTATTCTTCGCTTGCGACGGGGCCCATCGCATTGCTATTCTCACCTCCCTTGATCACGTTGCCGCTGCTGCTCGTTCTATTTCCAGACACTCAACGACAAGCCTCCCGTTCTTGCATGTACTGACCGATATCGATAGCACCACCGAGACTTTTGCGAACGCAAACCAAACCGGATCATCTTTCTAGGTTTAGCGCACCATCGTCACCTCTCTTACCCCTCCCACCTCGACGGGCAACATCAGAAAATAGAACAAACAATACATACATCGCACACAACGATGTCGCGACAGCGCCTGAACCACCAGCGATCCTCAGAGGGCTTAAATGTGCCCCAGGGCCCCAACTCGATGTTTGGCAACATCAGCTCATCGTCCTCTCCTAACCAGCAAAACTACTTTGACGCTTCCTCCTATCTACCACAGGATATCCAACAGCACTCGCCCTCGTTAAACCCTCAAGTCTTCGGTCAGCCGCTCGGCAGCTTTGATCTCAACCCTCAGGCACAGAGTCAGCCGGCCGTCTTTAACGACTTCTCCCTCTACGGCACCGACGGTCAATCCCCACCAAGTATCGATCCCGCCGCCATGTACGGCGGCACCGAGATCATGAACCCTCAGGGTTTCATTCAAACCCGCCACAGCCCTCATCTGGTCAGCCCGCCAGGTGGCCAGCAGCTAGACTGGTCTTCGCCAAATTTTCATCAAATGCAACCCCGCCATCAGCGTGCGCTCTCCGATCAGTCTGATATCTCCCCACAGCCGAGTCCCTATCTTCCCAACCAGGACTTCCAGCCGGATCACCACAGTCCGCTGCTGAGGGGTACCGAGCAGCCCGGCGAGATGATGAACCTCCTCCAGAGCAATGATAACTTTGGTCTTGACCAGTTCACTCTCAACGACCCTGTCAACGTCAACGGATACTCGCCCAACCACAGCCCAAGAATCACAACGCCTCACCTCACCCCACAACACACCGGAAACAGTAACAGTGGCAGCGGACCCAGCTCCAATCGCCAATCGTTGCAGGACCCATCATTTTTACTAGGGCAACAGAACCAGTTTCAGAACACTGCGAACACCGCAACTCTCGTCGGGCTTGGTTTGCAACCTACGCCTTCCAACAATAATGGCGGTGTCCTGCAAGATCAGGTCGTCATCACTCCACCTTCCATCGAA
The DNA here is from genome assembly GCA_036971555.1 of Drechslerella coelobrocha. Classification (NCBI taxonomy): domain Eukaryota; kingdom Fungi; phylum Ascomycota; class Orbiliomycetes; order Orbiliales; family Orbiliaceae; genus Drechslerella; species Drechslerella coelobrocha. The sequence continues at coordinate 216,623 of JAJTUH010000001.1, forward strand.
GTCGAATTTGCCCCTCCTCAGCGGCAGCCGACCTTCCCCGAGAAATTGCACGATGATGGCGCATTGTCGCCGCCATCGCGAGGTCGTCCCCGCCAGCGGTCCAAGTCCGACCCGCCGCTGCTGACAATCTCCCGCCCGGAAACCCCAGACTCGCAAATGAACAACTTCAACCCCAATTTTGAAATTCCCAATCGCACGCGCCGTGACTCCTTGCATCCAACAGATTTTCTTAATACCACCAATCATCTGAGGACACCGTCTCCATCACCTTCCATCTCATCTGTGGGATCATCCGTCTCCACGTCTTCCAGGCATGTCAGGAGATCTAGCACTGGCGGCCTGCCGGTTAATAACCGCGACTACATCCTTGACCTAGCGGACCCTAAGCGTCCTGGCGTTCCGGACACAAAACGTGTCCAAAAACATCCAGCTACGTTCCAGTGCACCCTCTGCCCAAAGCGCTTCACTCGCGCGTACAACCTCCGGTCACATCTGCGCACGCACACCGACGAACGCCCATTCGTGTGCACCGTTTGTGGGAAGGCGTTCGCACGGCAGCATGACCGCAAACGCCACGAAGGTTTACACTCCGGAGAGAAACGGTTTGTGTGTCGCGGTGAGCTTAAATCTGGTGGGAACTGGGGTTGTAGTAGACGATTTGCCCGTGCAGACGCGCTGGGACGACACTTCCGCAGTGAAGCTGGCCGAGTGTGTATCAAGCCATTGTTAGACGAGGAGGCCGAGGAGCGCATGCGGCGACAGGCGGAAAGCAATAGTATGGCTATGTACGATGCAGCACAGGCTGCGGCCTTCCCTGCAGGCGCGCTAGACCAACTACCGCTCGCGCTGTTGACGCAGTACCCCGCACTCGCTAGCGCGTGGGAAACGCTAGCGAATGCACCACCTGGGACGTATGATGATGATGAAGATGATAAGCGCAATGGGTTTGATGCGAGCAGTGGCGGGGAGTGGGATGAAGGCGGGATGGGCAGTCAACGGAATAGCTATGATGCTAGTGGATACCCGCGCGATGATTGGAGCGGGAGCGAAGCTGGGTGGCACAGTGACACCGGCGAGCAATACCCGAGCACCAATCAGGGGTGGAGCCTGCCTGGTTGACCACTTTTTTAAACGGTATCTTGATTTTCTTCGGTTTTTATCTTTGGTCTACTAGGGTATCTTTGGCTTGGTCTCGCTTTTCTAAGGTGTTTTGTCTTTCTTAGTACGTTTTCGTTTCAACATGTAAGAGATATCATCCGTGGGAGTACGTTCATTTTTCCATCTTGAATCCGCGCTCGATTTGCTCACCATCCTTCCTATCTTCTGTTTCCACTTCCCTTTTACCCTTCTCACCGTTGGTATTGGTTTCTATTGTCTGCCATTGATAGACCTGTTTTCTTCAGTGTTCCTGTCAGGATCCCCTCTTCCGTCCGGCCCGTAATGTGTAGCAGCAAGATATTTCCTAACTTTCCTTCTTTCGTACTTTGCACAAATTGCCTTCCTGTTTGCTTGAATTGGTGTAGGATTCTGAGCATCTTTCGACTCTGTTGGTAGACTATTATAATAGCATTGGGATATACAAGTTTATTTGAGCAAGAAGCCTAAAGTTGAGTAGACGTCGGAGTCAGCGCGTCCCAGCACGTCCCAGCGCGTGGCCGGAGTGGACCGGAAATTTGGACTGTCATTATGTAAGCTGACCAATCTGCACTTGGTGGTGGTGGTATAACACGAGCTAGTGTTGGTAGGAACGGCCTAAGCGCTATGGAGGAGTCTGGTCCCGAAATTGTATAAATTTATAGGGTGGTATCTTGTAGCAAGCTGTTCAAGGTACGGAAGTACGTAAATGTAGGAGTTTCAATGTGTGGGGGATGCCGATGGTAGTATTCATAATCTACATTTTCTCCCCCTTCATCATCATCTAGTATACCACATGAACGGACAATAAAACTAAAGCAGAAACAAATGGAAGGAACATGCAGCAGGACCAGCGTTAGACCCAGGAAAAGGGAGAAAAAAAAAATAATTGAGGAAGGGAAAAAAAAGCAAAAGATATTGACTCCAGTTCCTTCATCGAGTATCAAGGGTGGGAGAGAACGGGGAGGCGAGTGAGAAATGCCCCTGGCCGTTTGACAGAGGATTATACTGTGAGTAGACTGGCGATTATGACATGTCGTAGTTTGTGGTGGTGTATGATTGGGAACCAGAAGAGTGATGACGTCGATTAACGGGAGCTACATAAAGAACCGGGTATGCAACTGAAAAGTTGAAAGTGAATGAATTCGAATTCGGCTTTTATTATATATATGTAGTATTTCTATGTAGCAATGGTGACCTCGACCTGTAATAACGTTAGAGGCTGAACTTTGCTGAACCAAGATGATATGGGGAGATTGATGTGCCTACCTCGACACCGGCCTCGATGTTTATGATAATCTGCTTGACGACCTCGGTACCGGCTTGCAGGCTGTTCAAGAAAGATTAACATCAGATATCAATATTGTTATGATGTGTGACACACATATGCGGTCGAGGGTACTCACTCAATCAGCCGCTTGTGGATGCGCATTTCAAATGAATCCCACGTCTTGGAACCTTCTCCGTTGGGCGTCTTACGTGTCGAGATACGCAGGTTCTTCGTTGGTAGACGGACGGGGCCCTTGACCTTCAGGTCCTTGCTACGCGCACGCTCGATGAGCTCCTTGCAGACTATTCCCAGGATTGATTTATCAATATCTCAGCTCTCCGATATCATGTGTGGGGAGTGAATTATCTTCGCGGACCTTTTTCCAGCGACTTGACTTTTCGCGATGTCAGGGTGATCCGGATGCGGTGTTCCTGTACAGTAAATCACATTTTGTCAATCCTCCACTCTTCGTATTGTATTTGACGATTTCTCCTTCCATCTGCCAATGGCGAGGATGAAATTCGTGTGTCCTCAATATGGCTTGTCTCGCAACCACCATTTTTTCTTCCTTCGTGTGCTCATATTTCTTTGTCGTCGTTGTGGGGCTGTTGGGGAGGAATTGCTGCTCACCTTGGGAGCATCACCGGCGTCTTTGTCCTTGTTGTACGACATGCTGGGCAGAGTATATTATCGGTCGAGGCTTCGTCGGAGGAGGAGAAGATCGGAAGGTCGAAGTGGGTTTGTATATGGCGATGCAGGTGATGTCGTCAAATAGACTCTCGTAGCGGCAAGCTGGACTTCGAGGTTGAGGTTCGGATTGGTGCTATCGCCAAGGCCAAAATTATTGTGAGGGGAGCCACACAACGCAGCGGTCTGTGGTCGGTGGCGGTGTTAGGGCAGCGGTGCCCTGTGGCTGGTGGTCACGTGATACCACGTTTTTAATATCTTGGAGCTGGGAGCTGAGTTCTTGGTATCGCATCCGAGGTTTCAACCTTGGGGCGCGAATTGACTGCGGTTTCTACTCTATTGTCGACCGTCGCTATACCTGTTCTACTACTCCGACGCCACGATGTTCGAATTAGGCATATCTCCGGATCCACCTCAGCATTCCTGCAGGCTACCCATCGAAACCCTTGCGCCAATTGAGGGGAATCGCTGAATGGCTCCGTTTCGGGGGTTTTCGGGCCGCGCTGTTCGTTAACATGTGGTTCGAAGGCCGATAGTAATAAGCGTCTGGTGTATATCGCCAGTCACTTCTATATTTACTCATCTACCTCCGTACTTTGTAATCTGGACAATAAAACATGGCTTTTATACCGCACTTCGATCCCAAAGACATCCCAGACCTTACAAACAAGGTCGCGTTGGTTACTGGGTATGCTATCCGGTGATAGAAACAAATATTCCTAGCATGTGCTAATATCGTGATATTCCAGCGCCAACACCGGCATTGGCTTCGAGACAGCGTACTTCCTCGCCTCGCGCAATGCTACCGTCTACGTTGCCGCGCGAAGCGAGCAGCGAGCTCTCGCTGCTATCGACCGCCTACACGCCCGTTTGAAAGCGAATAAGATCGATGTCCGGGTGCTCTACCACCACCTCGACCTTGCCACCGTTAAGAGCGCCCACCGCTCCGCCGAAGAATTCCTCGACAGTGCAGATCGACTTGACATACTCGTTTGTAACGCCGGCGCGTTAGGCATCCGGTGGACGGCAGAGATTGACTACGAGCCGATGTTCTTAACCAATCACATTGGTCACTTTGCGTTTGTCACGGCGGTCCTTCCGCTCATAGAGAAAACAGCGGCGCAAACTCGCGACGCGAGGATAGTGGTGACGACTAGTGCTGCCATGATGCTGCATAAGAGCATCAACTATGAAAGCATAACGCAGCGGCCGGCGGACGCAGATGCGAAGCGTGGGGTCAGTAACTTTATGGGTATGATGAAGTTGTACGGACAAAGCAAGTTGGCGAACACCTGGTTTGCCAAGGAGCTTGATAACCGTGTGCGGGAAAAGGGGATTTGGGTGAACGCTGTTCACCCGGGTTTCGTCGGCAAGACCGATTTAGGGCTAGAGGTACGCATAAAAAGATCGCATCATATACAATCTGGGGAGCGATGTAACTAATTGTTGCTGTAGGCCAGCGATATTGTGCCCGGATGGGTTGCTGCGATCTTGCAAACGATCACAGGCTGGATCGGGATGCGCCCAGCAGATGGTATGTACTCACTCTGTATTCCATTCGTATGTACCTAAGTTGCAGTGATGATGATAGTAATTTGATATTTAGGCGCTTCAACGCAGACGTATCTAGCTACGTCGCCAGATGTACCTCTGCACAACGTGCATGGCCGGTACTATGTAAGTCGGTTGGGCTGGTTCATGAATTACAAGGGCCCTGATGATGGAAAGTTGGACCCAGTGTATGAGAACGAGGAGGAATGGCGGCGTTTGTGGGATTGGACTGAAGCGGTTGTGAAACAAGAGCTCGAAAAGTGAAGATAGTTGCATGTGCTGGCCATACAGCTCTCAGCTACAAGTCTTTCCATATCTTTACCTTACCATCAAAGTTGGCCCAAGCTCCACCATAAATACTACTAGCACATAAGCTTCATTTTAATAAATTGCTTGCCCAAAATCACGCCGTTTCTGTTGCCAAAAGTTAGACTCTGTGAATATACTCGATGTTATGGCGGATTCACTGCGTTGCGTGCTTTTTATATTCGTAAAGACCCGCCTAAAGCAACCTCCTCGTCCATTTACCCAAGCTAGCTATCCAGGCTCTCCACATTATCACCACCATGTCAACGTGAGCTGACATGCCCCAACGGCGTCCTAGGGGTGAATCTGCTAACCTGAATACCAAATAGTCCTCTACACATTCCCTTCCGCAAGTCGGCCCCGCTATCCCTGCCGCTGTCAACCGCGATAACGTCGTACATCTCCTCTAAGTATGACCAGCACCCGGATATGTTCAAGGCCGACCTGGCGGCCATCGACCGGATGCGAACCGATGCCGTCAACGTCCGGGAGCCGCATGCTAGCGGGCTTGCACGCTTGGGAGCCTACTCAGCTGTGCTTTGGGCTGCCAGCGGCAAGTTTCCAGTAGATGTACACCTTCCCCCACCGCAGCGCAGAGACTAAAAACCATATTCTAACACGTTTCATACTTAGATCGGTGCAGATTTTACGTGGTATCCAGCTCTGGGATATAATACTCAACGACCAAGTAAGCACAACTTTTTGTCATCCGCACATGTCCCGCTAGATAGCTCGTAGGAAGCTTGACACTAATATAGTTGCTTCGCAGTCACGCAGAACAACATACAGTTCGAGCGCGCAAACGTTATCTACAATCTCGCAGCACTGTACTCGCAGCTCGCCATTTCCGTCTCCCGAAACACCTCTGATGGGCTCAAACTAGCGTGCAACTACTTCTCCTGCGCGGCGGGCACGCTGCAGCACCTCCGCCAGGAGATCATACCCAAGATGCGTTCGCTGCCCCCGGAGGATATGGACGTGATGACGCTGGAGGCACTGGAGAACTTGATGTTGGCGCAGGCGCAGGAGTGCTTTTGGCAGAAGGCGGTGATGGACGGGATGAAGGACTCGTTGATCGCGAAGCTCGCGGCGCAAGTTAATGACTTTTACGCCGAGGCGAGAGACATCGCGACGCAGTCTGATTCTGTCCCCGCCGAATGGATACACCATATGACGGCCAAGCATCACCATTTTGCAGCAGCTGCACAGTATCGCGCCGCGTGCGACGCCCTTGAGAAGTCAAGGTACGGGGAGGAGGTGGCGCGGTTGCAGGATGCGCTTAAATGCGCGAACGAAGGTTTAAAGGAGGCGAGGTATGTTTCCAAGGTGGTTATCGCGGACTTGCAGGGGCTCAAACAGAGGATTGTGGATACGCTGAAACGTGCGGAGAAGGACAACGATATGATCTATATGAACCCCGTACCGTCCAAAGCAGAGCTAGCGGTGCTGGGCCGAGCGTCGATGGTGAAGCCAGGAGTACCCAAGGAAATCGCGGATGCTAAGGAGAAGCTGGTGCAGGGAGGAGAATACGGCGCCCCATTGTTTCAGAATCTAGTGCCATTTGCGGTACACATCGCGGGAAGCATCTACGTAGAGCGGCGGGATAGGGCGGTGAATAATATAATTGACGAGCTTGAGACATTGACCGTGCAGCTGAGAGAAACGCTGCAGTCTTTAAACCTACCTGGGGCGCTCGAGGCTCTGGAGAAGCCGCTCGGACTGCCACCTGGGTTGATGGCGCATGTGGAGGAGGTACGACAGACAGGCGGGGTGGAGGGCCTGCTGCGGGCGTATGACGATGTGGCGAAGATCAAGTCCAACGATAAGGCAGTCTACGACGAGTGCGTAGCGATCCTACGCGCAGAAGAGGAGGAAGACCAAAAGATGCGACAGCGTTATGGGACAGAACGGTGGGGGCGCAAACCGTCGAAAGAGGCGGAGGGCAACCCGATCAAGCAGATCGAAGAATACGGTTCTATAATACAGAGTGCAGACAACTCGGACCGTTTGATTATGGATAAGATACGGGTGTTTGAGGCGCCGCTCCGACTGATGCAGGGGCCAGACGTAAGAATTTCCGACAATCCTAGATCTTCAAACTACCATGACTGACTTCGTTCCATGTCTAGGCTCGCTTGAAAGAGTTTGTGCCAAATTCGAGTCGACCAAAGACGAACGTCCAGGTCGACCGGACGGCCACGAAACTGCGCCAGCTACTAGACGAGGCATCGCGGCTAGAATCTGCGCGCAAGCGGCTGATGGAGCAGATCCGGGAGAAGGGTAAGACGGACGACATCACGCAGGCGCTATTGGGCGAAGTCAGTAAGATCGAGCAAGAACAACCTCTCAAACCAATCGAGGCAGCAGACTTTGAAGAGCTCTTCACGAGGCGGTTGCTAGCGTACGATGAGCACCAGGGTGTATACCAGACGGAGCAGGCTAAACAAGATGCCCTAATGGAGAATATCAAAGAGGCGAACGGTGCTTTCCTGGCTAGTCGCAAGGTTGACGACAGCTTGAAGGAGCGCGAACAGGCGCTACAGACACTGGAGACAGCGTATTCGAAGCACCAGGAAGTGATCGGGAACCTAGACAGTGGGCGAAAGTTCTATAATGACCTAGCAAAGTTACTAGCGCGGTTGCTACAGGAAGCCAAGGCGTTTGTGTACACGCGCAAGTACGAAGCCGAGCAGATCGAAGTGTGCGTTTTCTATATACACGGTCCCTAGGTTTTTCCTTGATATGTGGCTAACTAGTAATTTTAGAGACATATCATCAGCTGCCATGACGAACCTGAGGTTGTCGTCGACTGCAGCAGCGCCCTCACCGATGTTACACTACCCTCAGCAGCAGCAGCCGGTGCATGACACTTCAGGCCGTTATACAAGGTCGCATGCGCAGAGCAGCAGGCAAACAGCGACAGCAACGCCGTTACCAGCACCGCAGGCCCAGAGGCCGCTAAATGTGCCCTCAGTGCCACAGGTGCAGGGCGGGGTGTGGACGCCGGACCAAGGGATTAGGTTTGGGCCGCCGGCTGGGGGCAGCGGGCGATAGTATTCCAAAGGGGGAGGCACACTGGCTGGAACCTTGTACCTATTGCATATATTTTTATTGGCTTTTCTGCCCTGCGCGCGAAAACACATCATTTCGATCTGCCCGTGTGCTATGACGTCATCGATGATGTATATTCTGCGCCGGCTGCCACAACAGACAATTTAAATAGCAGGCCGCTCTGCCTTAGGATCTTGGTTTGCATCTTACTCGAGAAAACCATTTCCTCTTCGAAAGCCAGATATAAACTATACATATACCCTTGATCCAACAAATACACCGTCGTCGTATTCTCTCAAACTCTATTCGATAGCTAAAGACCATAAAAACATGATGAACAACAAGAACAGCGGCGTCCGACAAGGTGTCACCGGCGTTACCTCGTATGTCTTTCGCTAAACTTACCCTCTAGATACTTATATCTATGCATACACGCTAGTTAGCTAGCGTTGCACACTGCAATAGCGGATCAGATCATGCTAACGGGGGATATGTATCGTGTAACTTAGGACCGTCGGGAACCTCACTGGTGGTTTGCTCCATACCGTCGGTGGCACCGTAGGCACGGTGGGCCGCGGGCTCGGCGGCACCATCAATAATACGACTGGAACACGAGTAGTTGGCGACGGACTTGCGACTGTTACCAACGGCGTAGAGACCGGAGTGCGGACCGTGGCAAAGGGCGTTGAAGATGCTGGCAAGGCGCCCGGCAAATAATTGTGCACGTGTATTTTCCACATGCTGCTGTGGTTAGATTTGGACTCGTCAAATAGTTCTCGGGGCGTTTATTAGGATATGGAATTTGAATCTCATTTTTCTTTTTTCTTATATGTAGATATATCATGATGTTCCATGGTGTCGACTGTAAAATGTAGTGTAAAATATCGTGCAGCCACTTTTGTGGTGTTGTGTGTTGGCCCAGCCACCGCCACCAGCCATCGTTCTCACCGCCAATATAAAATAACTTTTTTTTTTTCTTTCCTTCTGTTCTTCTCTTCCTCTTCAAAACTACAACCTTCAAACCACCCGCACATCCACCAAGACCTCAGGTCGAATAAAATAAAAAAAAGAACATCCGCGCGCAGAATTCATCCCTCCTCGCTCAAACAATCGCTATCGAAGCTACAAACAGACGTGGAAACTTCCCAGTCTCCACAGTCCTTTTCACAGAATGCTTTGGGAGAAAGTCCCCGGACGTATCGAAGTTTCTTCCCTTCGGGAGGACTCTTCGCGTTGAGAAACACCGACATAGAAGCTTCCATGCGCGGTTCACTTGCAGCACTATAAAACAATAAACCTATCCGTCGCCCGACCCCACAAACCCGCCACTTGAATCTCTGCATTCTACCTGTGCACGCGGTCTCTCGTCCGGCTCGCTGGACTGATTGCAGACCTTTGTCACGGGTGGGTGTAGTGGTGAGGAGGATATGTGGATGCGGCGTGTGGAACGGGAATTGGACTCGCTCTGGTGCTGTCTTTAATCTTCGTCACAGAATGATAGTTATGCGATTGCTCTGCACCTTCTTTTGAGGGCGTGGGGTGACTCGATGGGGCTTATTCTTGAGGCGAGGAGGGAATTCTTCCTTGCTGTGTTTTTTTTTTTTTTTTTTTTTTTCGCTTAGGTCCTGGATGGATGGATGGATGGATGGATGGATGGATGGATGGCTGATTCTATCTCCACTGCTGTCTGTCCGACCTCGTCCGCGATGCCTGCCATTTTACTTTTTCTTTCCTTGCTTGTGCAAACTCGAATATCCCTGGCAGTGTATCAGCGGTAGGATTTGACCGACTGCGGTACGCGAGATGGATGAAATGGATGGAATATGGAGCCCAGCGTGATGAACTTGTCAAATCTAAGAGTCAAGCACTGAACTGGGATCTGCTGTCGGACTGGAAAATATACAGCCGTCACGCGGGTCCTTTTTGATGCGACGATTTGAATATATATTTCTCTGATTGGGTCTCCCTCCTTCTCATCATCCTCCTCCTTCCACTTCATATTCTCCTGCTCTGTCCTCCTTTCCTCGATCCCTTTGCTTCCAACTTGCTTTGATTTCATGTTTTTGTGCTATATCGAATCGAATTGTCCTTCGTATCTCTGAGTATATTCATGGTACACTAACATTACAACGTCATTATGTGCGTTATGTATATAAGTATATATCTACATGGGAAAATTAACATCCGGTTCATCCAAACTGCAAATAAATCAACCAATCTCCATAAGCAATAGAAAGCAAAAAAACTTTAACCGCAAAAGAAACACCGTGTATAGACGAAAGAAAGAAAGAAAGCAAAATTCAAATATATATGGAAGCAGATGTGGAAGCACTCAGTCCAATTCCCCGAACCGCCGCGCCGCCGCCGACCCTAGTCTTAATATCCCCTCGCCGCTCGAAATTACCGGGAACGCTCCACCAACTATACCCGCACTGCTGATCCGTCGCTGCGCTTGCGCCTGCTGATAAATCACACTAGCTTCCGTACCGCTGCTGCTCACCCGCCGTTCACTGGGGTTAACGACGCGCAGCTTACCTCGTGGGGCGGTATAAACTAACTGCACTACTTTGTCGTCCATTTGCACATCCATGCTGCTGGTGTCGGCATCGCCCCCTCTTCCGCTGGTGAAAATGATATCTGTCGTCCGACCGTCGATATTATCCTCGTTCACAATCTCGGCTTTCTGTGGTTGCAACGGCATACGCTGCGCCGCTGTCTGCGGACGTCGGTGTAATACATCCTTCCTACCAAGGGAGCTTGAGGCGGTCCGCTGCTTGTCCTGTGGCGACGAGGAGGAATGTGAGGAAGATAGAGTCGCTGCCATCGCTGCTGCCCGCCGTTTGATCGATGAACCTAGCGAGGGTATTCTGGATCGTGTGCTGTTGTTGACCGTCAGTCTGTCTTTTCTGGCTGCTGCCGTGCTGCTGCTTTCAGCAGCTGTCTCGGAGAGCAGCGGTGCGATCACTGATTCCCGCGATTGTGGCAATGACTGCACCGACTTCTGCGCTGCCCTAGCTGTGATGGGGGTTACAGCTACAGGCTCTTCAACCCTCCCGCGTGTCGCAGACGCTATCTGCGCCTGTTCTCCTGCATATGCGCTGTTTAGAAACGGCCGTTCTTCCTCCCCGCCCATGTGCTCATTTAAGTCCCCCTCCTCGTCCTCGTCCTCGTCCTCTTCCTCGGGGACGGGCGTGGGTGATTTGGAGGATTCCGCATAAAAGTCCATGATGGAGGATAACCGGCATTCCTCCTCCGTCCTCGCCGGGCCAGGGTTATACATCTCTTCGCGCACGCGATCCTCTAGCGTTTTACTACCCTTACGGGTTTCGCGTGTTTCGAAAGTCGTCAGCGGGATGGTATAGAACGGCACATCGTGGTCATCGTCCCCACCACCAGGAGGGGTAACGTCCCGCCAGGAGCCCGCTCCGCTGTTGTTTCTGTTTCTTTCCCTACCTCTGCTTTCGCTCTCGTCGGTATGCTGTAGCAACAGCGGCTGCGTGCTGGAATATGAGTATGGATGGTACGCACTACCGTACGGTCCTATAGTTGAGGTGAGCGAATCTCGTGGTACCACTGTCGGCGCGGGGAATTCTTCAGCCATCTTCTTGGGTAGCGGAGTGGTTACGCCCCTCGGCCCCCCAACGAGCACTCTAGGATGCCGGGGTGCAGATTCGTCACCACTGACTTCACTGGATGTTGAGAGCAGGATTGGTGGCACAGGATATGGCACCTCCTCCACTGGTGTGTCATATATCTCCGAAGCTGTGAGCGTGCTAACCTGCCCCTCGGAATACAGGGACGAACTTGTGATGCACCGTCCATCGCCTGCCGCTGGGGCTGGTTGCTTCCCGGGTTTATGTCTTTGGTAGTCTACTGAGAGTAGTCTCTGTTGCTGCTGCTGCTGCTGCTGCTGCTGTGGTTTTGTTGAAGGAGCGCCATCCTCACCAGTACGGCTAATGACATCAGCCGCTTGTGCTGCAGCGTCCGCATTTGCCCAGTCGCGCACCCAAGCAACCATCTCGGAGCGCACGCTGCGCCGTTTCTCCGTCGCCATCTGCTGCATCATATTCTCCCGTTGTTGCTGTTCATCCCGCAGACGAGCGATACGCTCTAGGTCTACGTGGGATGGTTGGTGTCGGTGCATTCGCAGTGGTGCTGGTGCAGCTGGCCGGGGAGGTAGTTCTGGGCTTGCTGGTATCTCTTGTGACTGGAGTCGCTGGATTCCGCTTCCGTTTCCATTTCCGTTTCCGTTCCCACTCTCGTTGTCTGTCGAGGTCAATCTTCGAGCGTAGTTGACTGGGGGGCCGCCGTCGACGATGATATCCTTCCCGTACTCTAAATCTAATGAATGGAACTTGTCACGCTCTGAAGTGGAGAAGGGATCGTGTGACAAATCGGCGTACTCCTCTTGCTTCCGGGCGTAGCAGAACAGCACTGCTAGAATGATTACAAGAACTACCACGCCGCCAAACACGCCAGCTAATATTCCGATCTCGCGGCGGCTACGGCGTTGGGTCTCCTCGATTGCTGTCTTTGCCAGAAACTCCACAGGATACCGGTACTCTGAAATCCACATGTTCGAAGTTAGGTTGAGTAAGAATGTCTGCTCACTAATCTTCTGCAACCCGTCCCCGTCGAGATCTGTGACTTCAAATCCGGATGTAATGAGCATGACGTTTCCTTCCAGCAAGGTCGCCGCATGACCCCACAGCGCGAAATCACTGGGTGGCCCGGCACCCGGTGTCTCCTCAGTCGTGTTGAGGCCTTCCCACTCCCACCCGCCGTCGAGGTCACCAATCTTCAAGCTAAGTATCTGCGGGTCCGCCGGCCGGGTGATGTTACCTAACCATCCGCCGAAAAGAACGATCCTGCCACCGGACTCGTCGAGCACGGCGGAATGGCCCGCTCGCGGGGTGATACCCGGCTGTTCGAGAGTTGCTGATACAAAATTCCATGCTTCAGTCTCGAGCGAATAGATCGCCAACTGGCCGAGGCCAACGAAGCGTGATTGCGAGGTATACCCGCCAAGGATGAGCATGCGGTCTGCAGCTGACCCCGATACCAATACCGTGCCATTAGTGCCGTTCGTACCATTATATGTACCATTAGTACCATTGATAGATGTCATCGGTAGTGAAGTCATCGAGAAGCCCGCTTCAGGAATCGGTGGGTTCCGGGAGACAGCGATAGTGACGCCGGCGACTTCTTCAGTGGTTCCGTTTTCGAACCGCCATACCTCAGCGGAGAAGCTGTCATTGTGGCTGTTGCCGGAGAAGTGCGCCTCCGATGTGCACACCCCACCGAAAGAGTACAGCCGGCCATTGCCCCCCGTCAGCGAGCCACCACTGCCAGCTGCCGTGGTAAACCCTTTCCCTAGGTATCGGCCCGCGGGAAACCATATGCTTACATTGCGGTGTTGCATCTCAATGTCTCGCGGCTCCCACTGTTCTTGACCGGACCCTGTGCGCCAAAGCTTGTAGTCTGATATGTTGGCATTTTCGACGTCCTGACAGGAGCTTGGGAAGGTCATCGACCAAATGTCTCCTGCGTCTCTGTCTTTGCCCATCTGTGTGTCGTCCGTCTCCTGCCGTCTATCACGAGTGAACATGAGTACTGCCTTGTCCCCTGGCAATTCGAGGTTCGGGATCTGAACGCCGGCGACGTCCTGGCTGAATAAAGACGCATCGGATAATAATGTTCTGTCGATAGCAGGCGTCGTGGTGTTGTCGCTATCGACAAGGAAGACGGACTTGAAGCCGACGAGGGATTTGGAGGTGTTGGAGTGGTGAAAGGCGGGCTGCACGTGTAAGAGCGGGGTGCCGGCTGAGGTCCACGTCCGTAGAACGGAGGCGGGGATTGGCTGTGTGGCTGCTGTAGATGCAGCAGCAGCAGCAGCAGCAGCATATTGGAGGAAGAGTGGTAGGAGTAGCTTGGCAGATAGCTCACGAGCTGGCCGTCGAGTCTGCCGCGGCCGCCAGTTCCATCTTGAAGCCATGTTTTGTACGTTATCGTCGGGTGTATCTGAATATATTCTGGATTTTCTATCGTGTTCTATGCGCCATCCTATGCACGCAAGCTAGGAAGAAAGACAACCACCAGGTTACGCAAACGGTCAGCACACAGAGAACACTTGGAAAGAGAACATCACTGGAAGCGGCGGCGGGCTTGAAAGGTATAAAACTGCTTGTGAAGCACAACATGCAGGTATGGACACACATTACGTAACACGCAGGTGCTCTTGCAGCAGCCTACCTGGCTCGCAGTAGCTGTTGATTCCAGAGATACCCGAGGCCAAGAAAGCAAGAAAGCAAGCAAGCAAGCTCGTCTGTCGTGAAGACCGGCGGGGTCCGGAGCCAGCTGTTGTAGCAATGTTAAACCAGCATTTCTGTTTCGTCGTTGCGTTGACAACACATGTTCGTCTGTTGGATTTCTAATTCCAGCCGAATGACTTGTTTGGGACGGCTCTCCGCTGATGCTATTGGTGATCGATGGTGATGGGGATCGATTGAACTTAAGATTGCTGCTGTCGTGAAGGGAGATAAAAGTCAGGGCCGCATACGCTCGTCAGTTAATATTCTGCCTTGTCACCGAGCATGGCATTCGAACCTCAATTTCACATATATTGCCCAGAGACAACGCACCGTAACGCTCTCAGTCAGGGTGAGTAGCGTGCGTTCTGGCCCAAGAATGCAAATTGAATTCGCAGAACACCGCTATTCATCTGCCCATTCATTCGTGTCCCATACCACGGTAAGGAGCGCTCGCTCGCTCGCTCGCTAGCCAGATCAACGTACCTGTTCCTCATCGCCAAAAGAAAATGGGGCGAAAGGAAAATTTTGCATTTCTCGTTCCGAAAGCGGCGTGTGGTGGGCTACTGATGTTTTACATATGCAGGCCCAGATCTTGCAGCTTGGGGCTCGTCGATGCGATGGCGTAACACGGCTCACGGATCGCGCGCACTTCCCATGGCATTGGAGGGGTTGTTTTCGCAGCAGCGGTTCGATCGTGGCGTCTTCAAGTCAGGACGCATATGCAGGTCCCGCGCATGCATGCAGGAACACACTCAGGTGCCTCTTCTGCTTCGAGGATAGCCAGGGCTAGCGTCGTCCGATCCAAGCTAGTAGAACCAGATTCTTCGATCTGGACCAGCCTTGTTATAGATGGCAAATTTGAGAAAAATCTCCGAGCCCAATTCAGTAGTATCGGCCTTTGCACAGGCTACCCGGCGAGTCGCGGCGAGCTC
The DNA here is from genome assembly GCA_036971555.1 of Drechslerella coelobrocha. Classification (NCBI taxonomy): domain Eukaryota; kingdom Fungi; phylum Ascomycota; class Orbiliomycetes; order Orbiliales; family Orbiliaceae; genus Drechslerella; species Drechslerella coelobrocha. The sequence goes on from JAJTUH010000001.1 coordinate 231,865, forward strand.
GGCTCTATCCACCATCAGTGCGCTGGCTAGAATGTTGCGGGGCATCGAAGAAAATGACCATGACCGAAAATGTCGGAACCCTTGGGCACCCGATTGCTTTCTAGGGCCATACGTCTACTTGTCGGCCGAGGAATTCTGAAACCGGGTTGCCACTCTTTGCATGCCAGCCTGCTTTTGTTTAAAAGGCACTGCAGAGAAGGGTGATGTATAGCGATGTGTTCACGTATGCTGTGTAATCAAATATCTTTAGTCGTACCGATAACCTCCAACAGCGACAATGCTCTTTTTCCTGAGCGACCTACCACAGCATCAGGTCCGATTTCTTTAGGTCGGAGCCTACCGTTTTGAGAAGAGCACCTGGGGGAGCACCGTCATCTGCACGACAGACAACCGAGGTGCAATAAGGCGAAGGCCGATAGCAAGATGACATCAGATGATTGCAGCAAAGAGGAGGTGGCGGAGATCAGATGGGCGCTAAACGGGAAGGGAAAGTCAAGATGCGTTGGAGGTGTCGTTGGAAGCCCACAGCTAACTTAGCAGCTTCGTTTGCTCCACCAACGTCTACCTCAGTCTACTATCACTCTCCCATACCAAAGCTAGCCCTCAAGGGCTTCCCGTTTCCCCCTGGCGTACACGGCACAAGAATGACAACCGGAATGCATACATACCCATTACCTAACCTAAACGAGGAAGGCAGATCTCTATCACTAGCCCGACGGAATAGGGAAAGTCGCTTCTCCAATTCAAATCATCTGCTCCTCCTAGAGAGCCCGGTGTTATCGATTACCACCTCCAAAGCCGATTGCTACAAGTATGTATATTGCCACCGCTGAATAGAGAGCCAATTTTACTGAAGAGAATATGTTTAATGAATTATACGTATTTCTTTTGCCCCTTTCTTCCTTCCCGCGTGTATATCAAAGCCGAGTGAGAGATGCTCAACCAAGTAAACGAAAACGAGACTCAAGGAAACGAGAAGCAAGAAAGAAAAAGAGTAAAAAAACAACAATAGTAAAAGTTGTAGTAGAAATGACTTGCTGATATAATAATATCTATCGTACATGCATCCATCAATACTACCGTGCTCGTTGATCACCCATCCGCAGCCCTCGTAAAATAAAAAGCCAAATACACTAGTGATAAGGAAATGTGACGTTTTGCTGCCCCCTTGCTTCTGCTTCTCCAACCGACAAGATAACGGCTGTTCTACCCACCTCGTGCATATAAAACAAGAGATGGATGGAAACCTAGGCCCTCCCTTCCCGAGAAAGCGGATGAGCGTAAGCAAGGAGATAGCAGCGTGGGGTGGGGTATATACAACAATACATTAAGCGGCCGGCAACCTGCTTCCGTCTAGCCTCACTTCGCGAACGGGATGAATGGTAAGCCGCTGGTCTTGGGGACATTGCCCTACAGTCAGCCGCCACGGAAGCTGGAGCCAAGTAACCGGATGCGGGCGCTCTATACATGAGAAGCAAAAAGTCAAAAACGGCCAAGCGCAAAAGTAGCATGGCACGGAGACTTGGAAGTAGCGAAAAATAAACCTAGGATAACCATCAAAAGTACACCATGCTTGAAAAGGAGAAAAAGGCTTCGTTGAATAATAAAAGGTCCACAATATGGTAACTTCCAAAAACGCCCCAATAAAAGACTCCTTTGATGACGACGTTCGCCCCGTAAAATATTCCATGATGCATCATCGCTAGTAGAGTGAAAAGTGTGAAGAACGTGAAGAAAAAGAACACCAAGTGAGGCCCCACATATCACATATGCATCAACTAAAAAAAAGGGGGGGGTGAAGAGATTATATAAAAAAAAAACTGGTCCATGTTGTACAAGGTATCGATTAATGGCTGTATCTGGCGCCGGCGCGCAAGCTTATCCAGCCGGATCAGGGGACGTATGACTTGCGCCGGTTGGACAACTGATCTCGTGTCAGCTGAGGCCGCGACCCTGCGGCCAGGCTGTTGCTCCGGACTTCCTTCTTACGAAAGTCAATGAAGAAGCCCTCATCCTCGTCGTCGTCCTCCCCATCGTCCGCGTCCTCGATGTCTGCGACGGCTCCGTCGGTTGCAAAGTCTTCAACTGCAGAATCGGCTACGCTCTCTACCGTATTCAAGAACTCTATCGGAGGTCGCGAAGCACGGATAGATTCAGAAGGGTGTGATCTAACTTTTGCATACGGATCCACATAAGGAGGCGCAATGGGCATGCAAGTCGGGAGCATGTTTAATTGGTCAGCGCTGTTGAGACGCGGCTTTGGTGAAAAGGACGTGTGAGACAGATAGTCGTCGGTGGATAGCGATGATGATGCAGACAAAACACTCGGGAAGCTCGTAGAATTGCTAAGACTAGATGTGCCGAAATGTTCTTCGCTGCTAGATGACGTCAAGGCGGACCGATCTGGAGCAACTGCGGAGGAAGTGGAGAAATGGAAAGATCGGGTGTGTTGGTGGCGCGGACGTGGCGACCGGGTCCTGGGCGACATGGTCAAAGATTTGACTGAAGTTCCTGGTGAAATGTCTCGGTCCACATCTACCGCCTTAGCACGCGGGGAGAAGCCGGCGTCGCCCCATCTTAGACCGCTATGAGGCGCTGTGACTTTGGCGGTGGTGTTTGAGAAACTGCTGTCGTCGCCGCTAAACACACCTTCTTTGCTCGAGTGGTTGGCGAGGACGTCAAGATACGGCATGTCGTCAGGACTGGGAGGGCACGCCCCAATCACATCTTCAGGAGCCTTTGAGCTGATAGGGGAGACATTTCTTGACGGCTTAGAGCTGTCGTCCGTGTCCGACACTGGAGAAAACGGCGATCTCCTGTTAGGTGTTGGAGGAAAAAGTGGCTTCGGTTCTTCGGCGGGAGACGAAGGCATGCTAGGCATTGGGCTCGCAGAGCGAGACGACCTATTATCCGAGAACCCCGCAGCTAGGCGCATGATGGAGTCGCAAGACTGTCTACTTCCTCGACGGATCACGCCACTCCAGCCTCTGACGGATCCAAAATGCTTGTCCTTTGCGGCCTCGGGCTTCTTCTCCTTTTCGGTATTGTTTTTCCAAGAAATGTCCGAATCACCTGGCTCAGAGCTCGTTTCGGTGGCGCGGGTGTCTGTGGCGTGAAAATCCTTGTGCATGTCCCTACTTTTCGAAGCGCGGAGAAGCCTCCCTATAGCAGATCGCGATGAAAGGTTCGTGCCAGGATGTCCTCGCCGACTATGTTGCGCCTCAGCATTCTCGTACTGAGCTACCGGTGCCTCAGCGATTGGAGTCGGGGGAGGCGCCTTAGAGCCGGTTGGGGGAAGTAGCCCGGTTACAAGAGAGGTTCTTAATTCTTTGTTTGTTGTAGCCACAGACGTGGCACGGCGAAGGTTCCCCGAAGAAGATGGCGGAGGCGCCAGATTCTTCTCCCTTTTCAATGCCTTTTGGGCTTCAGTCTCGCGACTCTTGGTAGCGTCCGTCGAGTCATCCGTAGACCCATCCATACCACCTGAGATATCAGAGGGGATAGTCGTTGGGATCGTGACCGCACTGTGTGCGCGTCGTCGTAAACCGACAGCGCCCATCATCTTCTTAAGACTATTCCTGACGCGGCCGAGAACAGTGACCGGCACAACAGCGTGATCGACATCTTCTCTAGAGATTTCAACTGGACGAGCACGTCTCGGGTCACTCTCCTCGATCCAGCCGATCGGATCTTCTAGACCCTGTAGAACCCAAGGATGCCGCTTGACTTCAGGAAGGGTGATGCGCTTAGCAGGATCCTTTGTCAGCAATCGTCGCAACAAGTCTTTGAGTTCAGCAGAGACAGGTTCATGCGTCGTAGACGGCTCGTCCTCTGGAACATCCGACAGCTTAAGGCTCATTGATTTCATGTGCGAGATCGACCGACGAGTGCTCGGCCGCGAGCTAGTTGGAGAGTCCGTGTCCGGGCGAAGCCTAGTGTTTGGGATAAATAGTTCTTGCGTTTCGATGACGTTGTAGAGCTCGTATTCTCCACTGGCCATAAATGGGCAACGGGCAAAGATTAGACAATAAAGTGTGACGCCGAGCGCCCAGACATCAATGGCTGCCGTAATCTGTGGACGAGGTTTCGTGATATCGCTGTAACAGAGTTCGGGGGCGAAGAAGGCCGGTGTTCCAACAGTCTTTGCCAACTCAATATCAGTCTGATCGAGCTCGATGTTACCGTCTTCGTCCATCCCTTGCCCGAGGTAGCTGACGCCAAAATCGGAGATCTTGACTCTGTGTTCCCGATTCCAAAGAAGGTTCGCAGGCTTTATATCTCGGTGGATGATACCCTGATAATGAAGGTACTCCAGCCCAAGAACAGTATCCCGAAAAACTTGTCTGGTAGACTCAACCGTCAAAGCCGGAACGTACATTAACTCGGAGTCGTACGAGTCGCTAGTATTAGTAGCAATTGTAGACAACGAGTAGTTCCGCGGCAGGCTAACAATATCTTGGGTGAATGGATTGATATCCGACGACTCCTTGATAGCAGTGGGAGTCTCATCATCATGAGAATCATCAGTGAAGCTTTCAACAGCGTTCTCGTCATCAGAAATTGAATCCTCGGTCTCGCCTCCAAACTCAAGCGACCAAATGTGTTCGCTGGCAGGATTCTGTTCTTGGTGTCGCTTCCGGTCTTCCCGTGCCTTCTTAGCAGCCTCGTGCTGTTTCGCAATGCGACGTCGCAGCTGCTTTTCTCTCCGTTGCTCTTCCTGACGGGCATCAGGGGTGCCGAGGGCGAGCGCCCGTAGCTTTTCGAGTCGGAGAGCCTCTTGTTGTGCGATGCTCTCGTTGCCGGGCTTTCTCCATTTGACCTCGCCGAGTTCAACAAGTTCAAGGACAAGGTAAACCTTCTTGCTATCTGGATTATCGATGACTTCGATTAGACGAACGACGTTGTCGTGGCGGCATTTCTTTAGGATGGCGATTTCCCGCTTAACTTTCTCCTCCTGGCCTCCTTTCTTTTGGCTTTGTTTTCCAAGTCTAGGTCGGGAATTTCGCTCGACGATCTTAATCGCTACGTATTCGCGAGTCTCAAGATTTCGGCCAAGTTTGACCTTGCCGTGGACGCCCCGACCGATTTCATCAATAACTTCGTATGAGTTGATGCACTTCCGTCCGGATATCGGGTCGAATTCGACGTCCAGCATGTGCGTTTCCTTGACCGGCTGTCTATGAGTCGGGTGCAGAAACGGGGATTGCGAAAACAACTGCTTTTGCCCTCCAGGAGACGTAATGGCAGTTGTGGCGGGAGAGTACAACGCGGCGTTGGCTGCTGCGCTGCCGGGAGCACCTTGATATGTTTTTATGTGGAGGTCCGTCGGCGAGACGGGGCTGGATTCCAATTTCGAGGAAGGCTGGACGGGGACCCATACCTGGGCGTTGGAGGGTCTCCGTGTGATGGGTTCGGATCGCGAGTGGGCGGGGAGATGCAGATCACCAGAAGCTGGTGATTGGTCTCCATTCGTCGAGTTGCTGGGATGCCGGGAGTGACCGCGACCCGAGGATGTCCCGGCTCCTGCTCTACCAGCTTTATGTTGATCCGCCATGGTTTCTCTTCTCGATGGAAGTTGGAGGATATCCAGAGAGCTACGGCTTGTGTTTAATTGGCATTATAATGGGTGCTTCGGTCTCGGTGTTGTGAAAGGGCTTTTTGGCAGTATCCGTCGACGCTTAACAAACTCGGCGGGAACTGTCTATGAGATATGTCAGTACTTCAAAGCCAATGTCTCTGTGTAAAATCACTTGTGATATGGGAGAAGGAGCTTTGAGAAAGAAGAGGGAAAGAGCTAAAGCGTGAGGAGAGGCAAACACTTGCTCGTGTAACATACTTTGGATTGTGAGAATGGTGTGCAGGTAGCGGCGTATTTCGACGGAGTGTTTCCGAGATAGCAGGCGGCCGAGGATCAAAAAACGCGGTCCGGTTTAGGCAGCTTGAGATATATTGCTGGAATGGATCAGTCAGCGGCCGTTGAACAATCGTTGAGGGCTCCCAACACTTACATAACGAAACAATTGGGTGGTCTATCGCCACCAAGCGAAGATGTGTTGGCAGGGCGAAGGAGAAACTCGGGCTTTTTGGTTCTCACGCGACGGAATTCCGAAAGAGAGAAAAGGGAGGAGAATGGTACGAAGGTACGGAGGGGAGAGAAGTAGGTTAAAAAAGAGATATCTTGCTTGTCCCGCTTCTAGAACACCCAGTTGACGAACGGTGTGACGTGACCGAAGGTAGGTAAGTTGGTAGGTAGGCCGGTGTCTGGATGAGCCACGAGCTCCCTAGCAAGCTCGGTCTCTCTTTTTTTTTTTTTTTTTTTTTNAAAGCAAAGCCGAAAAAAAAAAAAGAGGCAGATAGGGCGCCGGCAGGCTTGTATAAGGCTATGCTTCCTACCCAGGAAGGGGATGAGAGACGGACAGAATTGGCCTGAAGTTCACGGAAACTCGAATCCTGCAGCGTCGTCCAACGTTGCACTTGGATCGTGTGCCTCCGATATCGTCAAGAAATACTAACCAAAAATAAAAAATAAAAAATAAAAAATAAACGAAGAAAAAGCTAAGAGCTGTAGACGTAGATGCAGATTGGGTCTGGATTGGCACCGGCCAGGGTCGATTGGACCACTATGGAGCCGGAGTAGTGTAGGGCTGCTGGTGGATCCGGAGCCGGCCACTACGGAGAGGGAATTGTTGAGTCGGTGACAGCTGGAAGGGCAGCTGGACGAAGGCGAATGACCGAAGAACCGTGAAGGCTGAATTTAGCGGGCAGTGGATGTGGGTGCTAGTGGAGATGGTGGAGATGTATGAGGTGGTGATGTGGTCGGTGGGTTCGCAGAGGGTTTTTAGCCCAGGCTGGGAAGATATGGATTGATGGCGGCAGTGGCAATTCGGAACGATGTCGGTCGACCGGTTTCAAGCTGATGCACACGATGAGCTGGGGCGGCTGATTGGGTAGGAATGCGGTAAGGGAACAGAAAATTTAAAAAAATGAAGAAGAGCAGGAGGTCAAGCGAGGTGGTTCTTGGTGGATAGGATAAACCTTGGTATGGAAACAGGGCAAGAATAAGAGATGGGAGAACGAAGGGAAAGGAAAGGAACTCTGCTGCCGCGCCCGTCGATTAATTAATTGGCTGGATATGCTGCTTGTCAGGCTTCTTGTCTTTGGACAACCGTCGAAAGCTTAAGGGCAGAGCAGGCAGCCCGGGCGTCTAAAGTTTCCTGTTGTTGGCGATAGAGTTTAGATGCATCTGCGGTATGGGGAGAGGAAGACGGAGTTCCGTTGGATTCGATTCTTTTGATCTCGCTCGCTCTGCAACCACGTCGTGCCGATGTCCTCAACAAACAGCAAGCAAGCACTTTGACGGTAGAGGAAAGTAATAAAAGGGCGTGATATATAGATCTCGACGCCTGTCGTGTAGGTATGTAAGTATGTGTATGATGATGTATAGTTGTGGCCGTAGTCGGGATGTCCACTCGAGAAGTACTATCTACTTGATTATAAGGCTTTGCGTTGTGTCGAAGTTGCTAGACTCCCTCTTTCTCGCTCTCGCTCTTCGTGCTACCACCGTTCCTGCAAAGAAGGGAAAGGAATCGGGGAGTAGTTTGGTGGAAACAACTGACGACGACAGAAGAAAAAAAAAATGAATGAAAATGGCTCTGGACTCTGGGGAAGAAGAGGCGTCCAATAACAGCTGCCGGAGATAATAGTGATAGCAGCGAGAGGGCCTGTGCTAGAGGTGTGAGAAATGGAAGGACGAGTAGTATATTATAATTCCATCCGACCAGTCCAAAGAAGACTGCGAGGGGAGGGGTCTGCGATATACTTCAAAGTATACGGCGCACGGTACTTGGAGGTACAATATACTCTTCTTCTTCTTACTACTACCGCTACTCCGATTGCTATCTCTTGCAATCTCACACACCCACAACCACACCACCACCACCACCACCACCACCACCGCACACACACCCTCGCTCGCTCACTCACTCGCGCTATCATGAGCGTTTCTAAACCTTCAGCCAGCTAAACGAAGCGGGTGCATGCTGCTGGACGGCATAGCAAGATTAAAGGGCGCGATATGGTTGATGTGCTGGGGACCCGGCCTTCTCTCTCCAAAAAGGGACGCTAAGTCTGCTTTCTTCCCTAGCGAGGCCACCACCCGGTACCCGTCTCTCCAGGACTCGGGAGACTTGGAGGAGTCTCTGCATCACCTTCAACTATTTCCTACTCTGATATACCTTGAGGTACATGCACTCAACAGACAAGACGACTGCGCGAGCTAGACTAGGAAACGCATGTCCATTCCTCGTCCTGAAATGCTGCGGGCAGGGGTACATTTTCGCTTTCACGATGCTGTTGCCCCTCTATCACTCGTTCTCTTCCCTTAAAGAAACTCGCGATGTGTACCAGTACAAGCACGCTGTCGCCGATAGGCAAAATTGGGCAGCTATGCACATGTAACGTAACCAGACGATAGAAAATGCGCCCAAGACGCTAGTGACATAACTCAGGCCTGGCGACGGCAGGAAAAGAAGCAAAGAAACGAAGCGAAAAGAAGAAAATATCGGAGAGCTCCAGCCAAGAGGAAACGAGAAAGCAAGAGAGGTCGTCCCACTCATAGCCACAGCCAAACCGACTAGTACGAAAGGCCAGGCTTGTCCCGAACAGAAATTAAAATTAAAACATGTCTTCTTCAGTCTCGGACACTATCAGATGATTTTGCGACGGCCCACAAAGAGAGAGAGGGCCAAAAAGCCATATCCAAAAAGCCCGTCCCATGTTCACGACGTGCATACAGATGATATATCCCTTGGAAGCATATCAGATTTTCTGGACAAGGGAAGGGAAGGAAAAAGCAAGAGGGCATCGATTCCTTGTCCTGAACCGAGTATCGTCATGGGCAAGGGGAGGGGAGGGCCAGGGGCCAGGGCTAACGGATGGTTGAGCACAGGAGGAACAAAAAAAAGGAACTTGAGACCTTTCCCTTCGCTCTCACAACCACCAGCGCCGCTATTCACGATGGTTGATATCAAACACCCACCCACACACGGCAATTCTTAGCATTCCCCCAGCCAGAAACATCACGGCTGGCTCAACAAATATGCGCCTTGCATACTATATGCCGAGGCGGCGATCGTGATAGCGCACCGAGCTAGCTGACTAGCTGAACCTGAGGCTAAGCCTAAGAATTGAAACTTCAGAACGAATATTAAATGAAGATAACAAAAAAAAGATGGTGTCATGAATGAAATAAAACCAACACCTGAGGCAAGATCCGCCGGACCTTCAAGCTGCCTCCTCTGTTTTGCGGGGGCGAGGGTCGAGTCTGGAGAGCTGCAAGCCCAGTTGCCAGGGCTAGCTGATCAACCCTTTGCCTTTGAAAAAAAAAAAAGTAAATCAGATTCAATACCAGACCGTTATCCTACCAATTCAACGTAGCACGACGCCTCGCCACAATCGACGACGCTTTCGACGTCAGAAAGGTGCAAAACGAACGAAACCGTTTCCAGTAGCTCGGGATTGTACGGTTGCTTTGCGCGCCAGCTTTCCCTCTTAGGAGAAAAGCGCAGCGTGCTAATCAAACGAAACGGAACGGACTAGGGCTTTATGACGGCACAGAACGAAACTCTATCAGTGACGCCCTTTGCATAAACTTCTTGGCAGGCTGGACGATAATAAACTTCGTCTCGCAGTAATATGGTAATCGAACGAGATATTTGGAAGCAACTCAAGTATTGCGCAACCTTTAGGTTCTGGCATACGAATTTCTGAGCGCGGATGAGGCGGGTCTAGTCTTAAAATTCATCTTCTACTTGCGCTCAGACATACCAAGATCCGAAGGCGTCGGCGCAGCTGTGGGGGATTATACGCACAAGCCTGATAAATTTAATATAGCCTGCGATAGAGGACCGTCGTCGTGGGTCAAACAAAACATATCCACCCTTGCTCCTAATCTTTGGTGCTGCCCATCAAACGGCCACAGACCTCGAATCGTCGGATTTTCACGAGCAGGTCCCTCAGATTTCCGCCGGTTATGAAACGCATCCTGCGTCGCGCCCACGGAATTGCCTCGCGCCATTCCGTGATGACTACATGTATCGTGCACGAAAACTCTGCAGCAGTGGCGAAAAGCAATGGCTCGGTGAACCTTTTTTCTTTTCTTTGCGCAATGCGTGATCTTCCTCCGTTTTCCGACTGAAGACCCGAAGAGGTCAAGCCGAAGCCTGCTGCATCAAACGCAGGGAAACTCTTGTCTTATTGGCAGGGTTCGGCTGATATTCAATTTAATTCGCACGGCCGGAGGGCTTGCTTGCTTGCGCTTGTCCCCCAGCGATAAGATGCAAGATTATTAAGATACCCGAGCCTACCTCGAAAAAGAATCCTCCAAAACACAGAACGCAATGGCATTGATTCAGATACAAGGCACAAAAAAAAAAGATTTTATGAAATGAGGAATTTCAGGAAATGTGAGATTATCAGTCGAACGCGACTGCGAGATGAATATTGCTGATCGTTTACCTTTCCGCGGCCTGAGCAAACGGCACTGCAGACGGAGCACGGACCACGATTCTGTCTGCCATGAACCGGCTCAACCGAGCTGAGCCCGGCCGGCAGCTGGGTGTCGACGTCCAGGTTTCTCGTCTGCAATATCAGGTCTGTCGGACGCCCAAGGAGCGAAAATATTACTGATGACATGCTGATATTAATATAAAGTACGTGCTGAGCATCGTCCCGTTTTTGAGAACCCAACAAGACGGAACTTTGCGACTGGCCGTTCTGCCTGTCAGCACCCTGGTTGACACCACCCTCGGACAGCATCAATATATCTCCCTTACCCCAGACTACATTCGCTCCCATCCCAGAACTTTTTTCGCACATTTCCCAAGTCAGTCCCAGTATTTCTTTGACAAGACTAAAAAAAAAATTAAAAATATGATAGATCACTTTTTAGTTTTGGTTTTTCGGCTCCGGCCTCACCCTGGGTCGTTCAACACCACCCTCGACACCATCTTGACATTTGCCCTCGCCTTCTTTTTTTTCCCCTTCACCAGCCATTCCCAACATAAATGAAAACTCCAACAGGAGGTGCCTTCGCGATCAGCCGCCCCCCTTTCCCCAAGAGTAGCTTCGTCTTACCTCAGCGTAACGTATATCTGTATGTCATCGATCGCTAAATTGTATGAGGTATTTAAAAACGTATCGAGGAAACAGGAAAGGCAAGAAAAAGAAAGCAACAAAAGAGGTGGCCTGATGAATGCCCCTCATCCCGTTCAGACAGACAGACATCTATCTATCTATCTACCTTACATACTTCAGCATGCACACGAACAAAACATGTTGACATGACATGTCTTCGTTTCGTCTATCACATACCATGCATAAGTAAAAAAAAAAAAGAGGGAGAAAAAAAAAAAACTTAAAGTTCTCTCTCGCTATGCGCTTCGAGCCGTACAGACGTCGAGCTAGCCAGCAAGGGAGTTTCGTTCCATGTAATAGCAATCCAGATATGCAGCAAGTCTTTCACCCTTGCGCGAATTTTTTCGAAGTCTAGGCTAGTGATATCTTTTCGATCAGAAGCCTCCACCCCGCTATCCCGAAAACGGGATCGCGCCTTCACCCCCGGATTTTTGGGTTCGGTTCGAACAATCGAACAAGCAGAGCATCATGGAGCTCTCCTCCTGCTTCTTCTCCTCTCCTGCTTAGCTGCGTGTCCTCAGATATGCGGAGAAAGTCGAGAAAGTACAGTGCTGTACCTGCTATCCTGGATTGGGTTGCTGGAGAAAAAAGAAGGGTCCAGGTGGGGCTACAGCAGGACCCGGGCCCCAATGTTCAAACTTCTCGATAGCCTAGCCAGCTCCACGAACCCCATCCAATGCATATCATGTAACACCGACGACGATGTGTCCTTTCATTCACGCCCGCTAGCCATGGGAACCTGGCTCAAAAGGAAGAAAAGAAAAGAAAAGAAAAAAAAAGGGAAGAAGAAGAAGGAAAGAAATTGCGCTAAAGCTTTTAGCTTCAGCTTCGTGCCGGTCCGGCCTAACAGACGTGCCCGCCTCAAGCCACAATATATTTCGACCCGCCATTATCACGAGCGAATCAATTGACTGTTTGAAATATTGAAATTTTGTGTGTGCTGGACAGGGGCATATTCCAGTATGTCAAAAATAGCCATCATCTTCAACGCCGTCCAAGAGTAACTTGTACAAAACTGTCTACGAATACCGCATACAGCCATATCTGATCTAATCAAGACGTGCAGAAAAGGGAACACCCATGCTCCGGTTCGCGGGTTCTGGACTTCCGCGCTGTGCACCTGCCCTTTTCCTTTGAGCTTGACTCTTGACGGATTGCCGGATTTGTCAGATACCCGCAACGGACAGCTCCACCGCCGCTTGAGGCTGCTCACTGCGCGCAAGACATCCAATTTCGCATAGATACTTAAATGCGATAGTATCACCTTTCGTCGCAATCTCGCGGGACTGCAAAGCTGTGCTCCCGGCGTCTACAGTTGACTTTTACGGGAGGAAATATCTCTCACAGCTTGTAATAAACACTAAAATGAGAAGGTTATCTGCATGACGAGGACCCATCTTTAGCTGGATCAGACTATGCCGAGCTTCGGAGCCTGAACGCGAACGCGTGGCTTGTATGTACACCTGCTTTATTATAGTGCAGCTAAAGTATGGTGATAAGTCTATGATATTAAAAAACCGAATATGCCGCTCGTAATGGGTAATGTTACCGCCAAGAGTAATACTTCTACCTTGAGGTCCAGTTAGAGTTCTAGTTCCCAACCAACCACAATACGCAGGTATATAAAAACAAAACCCCATTAATAGCATTATCATCGAAGAGAGAGACAAAGAAAAAAGGAAACATCTTCCCAAGATGCCAGCTGCAGCATCGACAGAATAGGCTTGCAAGCCATGCCCCCCCCGGTGACGAATCGGATCGATATCACCGTAAGTTCCCCTCCAATCATACGCCCTGTCGACGCTGCAGCAGGGGAATATCCCTCGTTCGCCCCCCGCCGCCGGCCGCAACGTTTTCCTGTTGAACGAAAATGTTCTGTTGCGTGGTTTAGTTCGGTCAAGTCGAAGAGGGGAAGGGACATCCGACGTCGCAGCATGAACGCCAGCACTTCTATTATATCGGCAAGCGTCAAATATAGCTATAGCTTAATTAAACCAACGTTTTGCAGTTGATAAAGCTAGCCACGCGCGTATATAACGCCATCAATTAGATGGTGCCACAGGGACCTACAGCAGCTGCTTTGCCAAGCCGAACGCACATCGAAACACCGAGCAAGAGAAAGGAGAAAAGGGATATCTCCTGTCAGCGTGTATCGGTCAGGCGAGAGCTGACTGACTGACTATCAGCTAGCTAGTTAGCCAGCTATGCCGTTCTACGCTGGTCCGAGTGCGACGTCAAACAATTACCCGTCGGCCGGTTCTTCATATCCTGTATGCGATGCTGCGTGCATAAAACATGTGCCGCCGAGTAGACGGCTCAACCGTACGCGTGGGTACCTCGCCTCAGCGGTTCGCAATGAAGAAACAATAGAATACCTTTCAGTTGAAGATGTTGGATGTCTAATTTCCAGACGAGAGGATGCGTGTATGCACGTCCCAGAACAGGAAGTTTTATCCTCCCAACAGCTGCAGACGAGCCAACAGTCTCAGCTTAACCGTAGCTCTCTTTCTGGCCTCTATCTGTCCAGCTCTCCGAGCGAACTATGACTGGAGAGAAGCTGTCGGCCCAAAGAGGCAGCCCGGACGGGAAATTAATAGAACCTAAAAGCATATTTTGGATGTCTGGATTCTGCAAATTCGCTCGCGTCGTCCCGCTCCCATGATATGATGTGCATAATCCATCTGTTAGCAGGTCGCACCGCCGCCTGCTCTGGCCCAGCGGTAGGGTTCAAGGATGTTCTCTTGGGGGAGATAGCTGTCTCCGGCTTGTCTGAGGCCGTTCATGTCAACACCTCGTAATTTGAAATCCGTTACATAAGGAATCTGGGGTTGATGTTTTTCTTGACCACCTTCTCCATTCGGGTCGCAAACGGTGCTGGCTGACAGGCATTTCTGAACCTCGTATGAAATGTTTTAACGTTACTGTCCGGAGCTGCCGAATTTGGAGACCGCTGCATCGACATTGGAGGGTTTTCAAGGGGTTGGGGAAACCACCAGGAAAACACCAACAGCCGCCCGCGATAACAACGATGCTCCGTACATACAGTACATGAGATCTACGAGCAAGGCCTCGATCCTCGCACTGCCTCTACGACAGCCAAGCGAACGTGCATGCGGCCTGCATACCAAACACGCAGACGTGCCGCTGCACTGCGAGATGAACATGTCTGGGCACGCGAAGTCAAGGGAATAAGAAGGAGGTGACGCGAAGGAAAACAGGTTATCGCCAACCGACGACGACATGTTGCATCCGCATTATCATCCATCAAACAAACAAAAAAAACAACCCTCCCGTTCTAGATTACTCGACATGTCTGTCCCATCATGGATCCGGCTCTGCATTATCTCCGCTCCACTCCTGCTGCGGATCGCCGGATCTCCATCCATGCGCGGAGCGTTTCGCTAAGCAGCCAGATACGACATCGCCAGTTCGTATCATGAAGCTGGGAGCGAGTACGTATTCTGATGGCCTCAGCTCGGGACTTTTCCCCAGAATTTAATTTGCCCTCCCGGCCCTTTCTCCACATCTGATTTTCGTGGCAACCACCGCTCCAGTGCATGCGAGGAATGGGAAAAAGGGCTGAGGCACATTCGACCTGGGAGTAATGTCGGAAACCTTTTCCACCAAATGGACCGAGCGTACATCTTCAGCTCGCCCCCCTGAGACCCTTTTTTCTTTTCTGGCAGGATACGAGTCTAGGCACTTGTTCTCTGTGCAATGAATCGAACATACTAGCAGGCTGGAAGGGAGGCAGCACGGTTCGGCGTGGTCCTAAAGTGCGGCGTTGACATGGGTTAAACGTATTAATTATGGAATGGGATTGCTAACAGGATCACATAATGGCAATCGAAACCCAAGTGCTAAAGATAAGCAAGCGAGAAGGGCTTTGACGGTCGAGCCAGTCTAAAACATGTTGGCAGTCTACCGTTCATCATCAGCATGCCAAGCACCGATGAAGCCAACTGATGAATTTACCTCTTGCAATTTGAATGCAGTTGGCTGTGGTTGTCATGTATCCGTTACCTATTCATACCTTCGCATGAGAACACACAGCCAAGTTCACGACCGTCATGGGAATGCGGAGATAGCATTTCCGTTGTTGGACCCTTGGCTTAGCTTAGCTTAGAGGCTGGGCTTCCACGATCTCGAGATCAGCCGTCAAGATGGGACGGAGCGAATTCGTTGTAGTTTGTGGGAATGGTGAGCGGTACAATCGAGCCGTGCGCTCCAGCCAATCCCAAGGCAGCAGCGGCAATGTCGTCCTCCATGCACGTCAAAAGAGAGAGAAAGGACGAAGTTTGGTTGGCTCTAGACCAAATCCGTCGAGCAGGATGCCGATAGGCAAGCACGGGTTGTTGGCATGCAAGTTTGGCGCTGGCGATTGGACAAACCAGCTTGCTGGGTTACTTCCCGTTTCTTTCACGATCGTGCTGAGCCAACGAAATCTTGTGTCGTAACGTTAATGCCAGCGGCCGATTGTATCAGTACACCGAGGTACCGCCGGTCTTTCCGTCGGGTAGCCTCGGACTCTTTCTAGTTTTGCTCGCTACTAAAGAGATTAAAAAGCCAACCATCTGTTTAATCCTCATACTCCAAAGGCACGGAATGCGCCGACACTGCATAAATTCATGAGACATCGACACCTCCTAACTCGATGAATCAGCTGTCTAAATTTAACCTGTCAAATCTAAGTGATCATGAGGCCCTCCCTTTTCGCCATCGCATCGAGGCTAACCAGAGTCGAGCCAAGTTCGGACGCTTTGCTTTAGCAACCCCGCCTTCGGACGATTTAATAGATCTGGTGTGTGTGATACTCACACAGGGTTCCTCTGTTCTGCAAGACTACTTCTCCTGCTACTGCCACCACATTCAGAAAATACTGGTACGGCAAGCCTATCGATAACAAGTCACAATACTCGGTTGAACATGAGGTACAAGGGGGTACCGCTTTTTAACACGGATCGAAGTACCGGCCCAATGCACTTGTGGATGCTCGGTGATTTGCAACCGGCATCTTGGCGTGCAGCGGCCTGGCAAAATGCAGACAGTTAATTAAGATTTATTTTACAAAAAGGCGGGGACGGTGTGCCATCCATCCATCGTTCTTTTTTTCCTGTTGAGACGCGTACGTACAAAAATTAAATAATAAAATGTGACAAATGTGATAAATAAGTTTTTTTTCAAAACTTCAGAATGTGAGAACCCGCTTTGACCTCATGCTCGAGCCTAGGAACCTGCCGGGTGCCGACCTGCCTGTACTCGTAGGCAAAATTAAAAATCGGGTCTTCCTCACACGACCGGCTGGGCTGGATGATATGATATGGATGCTGCCTGACATCGGCGCGCACCCTGTTGATCAACCAGCCTGATGGCAGCCCGGTAACGGAGCCCCTCAGTAGCATTTCTCCGGCATGTGCACAATAAAAACCCTCATATGAGCGATAGGATACCTGTGCTATATTCCCAGCAGCTGCTCCTTATAGCATATCCGTCTGCACATCGCGGAGTACTTGGTCAAAAGACGACAAAACCTCAGGCCACGTAGAGCATCATCATAGGAGGGTTTTTACAACAGGGAAACGGTATATATAAGTACTCGAGTACTTGAGGAAGTAGTTAATTAAAACAAACTCGGTGGAGCTCAGACGTCGCCGGACAGGTATTTTTGTTTATTCCCTCTTCCCTGCTGAAGCTCCACCCGTCGCACCATTCCGACGGCGAGGAAGCTGCGTGAATTCAGTCACGTCAAACCATCCTTGCTTGTCATGACCAGATTCAAGGAAAGGGAAGGGAAAAAACAGAATAGTCTGAGGTCGATCGGCGGCGCATGGACTGCCACTGTCTCCATCGAGCATCATATGCCTATTGACCGAGCGATGTCCAGTTTCGTTTCCGCTTGAAGAAGTTAGGGTTCCATTGCGTTGCATTAGGTGGGCTATGCCAAGATGTGTGTGTGCGCATGTGCTTCAGGCCGAATGCCGAATTGATAGAAGTTCGAAGTATCTAGGTAGTATACTAGTAGTATACTTGAGACTCTCAGTTATCACAACCTGCTCTCCAAATGCCTCCAGGATCAAATCCACTGACTCAATTAATTTTCTCAAGTGCACTGCCCGCGACGACAAAGGGAAGTGACGCACGTACATGCCTATAAAGTAGAATACGCACATCAGCTTATCCGGATCGTTCCGTACAGCTCTTCTAAAATCTGATGGCAATGATGAAATCGACTGCAGAATCGTATTCTCACACAGCACAAATAAGGCGGGACCCACACGCGGGACAGATAAGTTGCAAGCGGCCGGCCGTCCGCTCGCTCGCTCGCAAATTTGAATCTCATGAGCCTCTCTCTCTTTCTTTCTCTCTCCCTCGCTCCATCGCTAGTAAGCACTTAAAGCCCTCGAGCTTACTTAATGAGACACGGCACGGCCAGGCCAGGCTATCTAAAGACAAGGGCGGAAGGCGCTGCAGCCGGCGGTGATAGCCCGAAGACCCAAGCGCATGCTGGTCGTACGTACTTCTGTATGCAAATGGCAATGCGAATCGATGATGATTATGAATACAGCTGGTTCTCGACGCGCCTCTGTTCCGTTAGTGCAATGGCTAAGGCCGGATACCATCTTTTTTTTTTTTCTTTTCGTGCACTGGCTGTACCGTCATTGATTGATAATAATAATAATAATGGCGACAATGATATTATTCGGACATAATATTCTGAATGCTTCCCGATATCATGTCGATATATCCCCGACCCGCATGCGTAAGGCAACGAGTCTTCCTGGATATTCTCCAACACCATGGCGAAAAAGAAAGAAAAGAAAAGAAACACCCCTCTCCGGTCTTTGCGAGGGCCCCTCAAGGTGAATATGCAAGCTTACGTCGGAACCATCTCTGCATGGGCAGCTAGTATAGCGCAGGAGACTTTTGTGAAGGCGTCTCCGGATTTGTAATCAATCGATCCCGCCTCGTGAATCTGATCGAACTATCCGCCCCAACTGTCTGCAACCGCCAAATTCTCGCCAGTGGGATCTATTTCACGTGCATCCGCAAGCTTGCATTCTGTATTATCATTTATACCAAAATTAAATTATTCTTACGGTACTACTGTGTAAGCGTCCCTGAATACTGCAAAGCTGGGTTCTGGGTTGAAGTGCCCGCTAGGTTGATTACAAGTTAATCCCAGCTAGCCCAACTTCCAACCCGGCAATTGTAATCTAAATGCTCTCAAAACTGGTAAATATACAGGTAATAACCTAGTACTAGCTTCCCGGTCCTGACCTCGGACGAGCGAGGTGTGATATTGTAGCTACACAATTGTCTACAGACTACCCTCTACCTCTAATTTATAACATAGCACGGGCTAATATATCGATAACACGCTCAATTAAGAAATGACGCGGATGACCGGAGAAATTTAATTGCAATATCGGCACATCTTCACGCTGTATAAATGTCACGGTCGGCGACCATGAAACCCATAGTCCCAGAACTATAGTCTGGTCAAGTGGTATATGAATGATAGGAATGGTTAAAGATCTAGGCTGCAGCAATAAAGATGGCTCTCTCGATGATAAGAATGATGATATAGCACAATCTAGCTCATGCATTTCGCATCGCGACTCACAAGGAATCTCCCATTGCATCCATGTCCATTCGTAGATGATTCTAGCAATAACGCCCCAGTAACCGCTGCAAGTAGCAGCGAACTCACAAAGCCACAATACATAGTGCAGAATGAATGCCTAACTCCATGACTTTTCGCAGTCCACCAAAAACACAATGGTACAAGTAATTTAAGCAGGAACCCATAAACACTATAAGTGATTTGAATAGCAAAAACACCAGAGCGAGTGCCCGTGAATGTAAACCCATACTATAATCGTCGCGCCATCCAGGCCAATACAATCCCATGCGGCCAATCTTGTACACAGAATATTAAAGAAAAGAAGAAGAAAAAAAAAGGCAGAGCAGTCTGCGTACGTACCTGACGATCCTGCAATCTGATACTGCTAGAAGCATAATCCCATAGACGCAACCAAACCAAAACGAAGATGTAAAGTGCAAAGTAAAAGAAACAACCAAAACTACAAGAAGAGCGCAGACCCTTCCTCATCGAGCCCACCTCGAGTATTCTCGTCATTGATGTAACAATGTTCCAACTCGCCGCCGACAAAAGGCTTCGCTGTAGCCCGTAGCCTTGTCATCTTACCACAAGGCGTCGTGATATTAACTGATGCATTGCAGTCGATAGTGGGCGATGGGGCCGCTGACCGGATGAGAGGTGCCATCGATTCCTCACTATCCTCTTCCTCGGGCTCTTCCATGATGCTATCGAGATATGTTGAACGACCATATCCACCGTTGGAAGAAGACGCGCCGTCTGTGAAAACCATATGCTCGCCGCTGCCACCGTTGCTGTTTTCGCCGTGTGCCACGCCGTTGACCTCATCGATCAGGCTATCATCCGACGCTGCAGAGGCGTCTTCCAAGCGGCCGTTCAACATCTTCTCTGCGCGGTCCTCATCATTGCGTAGTTGCTCCCTCAAATCCACATCCGCGTCTCGGTCGAGATCGAGATCGAGATCGAAGCCGGTATCCTGAAGGCCCATTTCCACGGCGTACCGCAACGACTCTTCAAGAATCTCGACGTTCTCCTTAAGGTCTTCGACCTCCTTCTCTAGCTCGCCAAGCTTCTTGTCGTGATCACGAACCATCTTTACCTTATCTTCAGCTTGGGAATCTAGCTCCTGCATGAGCTTATCGACTTTAGCGGCTAGCCCCGCGGCGTCTTGCTGTTCTTTGCCGGACTCGCTGCTGCTGTTCGACTGGAGTGCTTTAATCTCCTCGTGCAGACCCTCTTCAGTTTTCTTGAGCTTCTCGTTGTTCTTCATGGCGCGCTGGACGGCGGTCTGCAGCATGTTGACGGAAGCCGTTAAGGTTTGGATCTTGCGGTCCTTCTCGACGAGCTGGGTTGATAAGAACGTGATAAGGTTCTGGTTGAACTCGCAATTCGCACCAAGCTGGTGGATTGCCGCTTGCGCGCCGTTGAACATACTGTAGATGTGTAGTAGTAGGTTACGTGTGTGATATGCTTGGTGCGTCGTCGGCGGGAACACGAGGCTTGGGAGGTTGCTGTACCCGCTGCTAATGCCATTTGTGGTAGTTCCGGAAGCTCCAGTATTTCCGGTAAAGGAAGAGGTAGTTGTAGACGTCTTTAAACCGGTCCGTTCGGGCTGAAGGTCGTTTAGCGTATTTATGAATTGACCTTTGAGACTGATCGGAGAACTTGGAGTCGGTGGAAGCGGGATCTTGCTAGGGGTCGGTGGAGGGGCAGCTGATGGCCGCGGGGTCTCAGCACTGGTAGGAGTAGGACCAGCGGTGGTTGGCTTGCTCATGCTGTTGGCCATGGTCGACGCCATGCGTGAGAAGAGGTCCCAGCCGAAGGGGTCTTCGTCTGAGGCCTGGGAAAAGGTGCTTGCGGAGGACAAGTGCAGCAGTTCGAGGGCGCCGAGGACGAATGATGTAGGCAAGAACAAGTCCTCGGGGAGAGGGCTACTGTCCGCCGTTGTCGGCTGTGAGAAGATATTATCATTGGCATTATCATTGGCATTATCACTATTATGGTCCATTTTCAATATTGTCTGCATTTGGAGACCGGCGATGGTGTTTCGTTTCTTTTGCGTTGGGGTCGGGAAATTGCAACAAACTGCACTCTCCCACACACAGTTGAATCGGGGGGAACGACGAGGCGGGGTTTGGTGGAACTTATGCCGTGGGGGGTTCCACAGCGTATATCGACTGCTCTATATATACTATCTACATGCGGACCGTCTACGGAACTCCGTATGCGGGCCCGACCTCTTGGACACGTCAGACCTGCAGACCTCGCAGACCGTCCTCGCAACCGTGGAGAACAGTGCATCGACATACGCCAACATGAAAATCTATCTGCATACGCCAGCACACAATGCACCTGTCCTCTTCCTCCCCCTCCTCGTCGCTCTCCCCTTCACGCAGACCCATTGGCGTCCTCCAGCGCCTCTACCACCTTCTCCACGCCTTGCAGGACAGCCTGCTCCTCCTTCCTGTCTAGCTCTGGAATCAGCCTCGCTGCTCTCCCTAACATCTCCCTGCTTGCATCTCGACTCTGCTGCATCAGCAGCATATCAACAACTACGAGCGCCGCCATTGCCTCTACAATTGGAATTGCCCTGGGTACTACACTCGGGTCGTGTCGTCCCTTTGCCTCCAGCGTCCCTGGAGCGCCCGCGTAGGATGCCGTCTCCTGCGCAATGCTGATTGTCGCTGGCGACTTGAAAGCTACCTTAAAGTAGATGTTCTCACCGTTCGTGATACCACCCTGGATGCCACCAGAGTAGTTGGTCGCGGTGGCTAGACTCAATGGCCTCGTCGGGTGTGGAATGAACATGTCGTTGTGCAGAGACCCAGGGATTTCAGTGCCCTTGAACCCGGAGCCGACCTCGAACCCCTTTGTTGCTGGAATAGATAGCATTGCATGCGCAAGCTTGGCTTCGATCTTGTCGAAGCACGGCTCGCCGAGGCCGGTAGGTACATTTCGAATGACACAGGTGACGGTGCCACCGATGGAGTCCTTCTTATCACGGTATTCCGCGATCAGATCGCCCATCTTGTTGGCGATCACAGTGTCGGGACACCGGACGGGTAGAAATGAGTCTACATGTTCGCGAGTAATGGTGGAAAGGAGCTTGTGGAAAGCCGGGTCGGAAGATGGAGTCGCCTCTGCGTCGAAAAGGTGGATGGGGCCGACAGAGGAGACAAAGGCAACGATCTCGATGTTGTGCGAGAGACGGAGGTACTTTTCCGCGATTGCGCCGGCGGCCACTCTTCCTACGACAACCAACCAGCCAGTGTAAGCCAAAGATATGGGATAAAACATGTATGCCAGTGAATCTTACCAATTGTCTCTCGGGCGCTGCTTCTGCCACCTCCGCTACGAGCCTTGACCCCGTACTTCTGTAGATATGTCCAGTCCGCATGACTGGGGCGCGGATAGATGTCCATCTCGCTGTAGTCCTTCGGACGCTGGTCTTCATTCCGAACAATCATGCCAATCGGGGTCCCCAGTGTGACGCCAGCCTCTGTGCCCGACTGGATTTGAACCAAGTCCTTCTCGTCTCTCTGCCCAATCGTTAGTGAATGCTAGACGCGGTTTCTTGGAGCAATGTACGAACGGGAGTGCTAAGAGCGCTCTGGCCAGGCCGCCGGCGGGTCATCTGCGGCTGGATATCTGCTTCGGTGAGTTCCATGCCCGGTGGGCAACCATCGACAATGCATCCCACTGACTTGCAGTGCGACTCGCCGTAGCTATGCGCAGACGGTTGTTAGCAAATAGCCAAACAGGCAAGCGGTGGGGCGGCGGACGGACGTACGTTGTGACCCTGAACAGCGTTCCAAAGGTGGACATGGCGTATGTATTCCAACCTGGTACGGATACTAAGAGATGTCTATAAATTGCGGGGCAGGCGTAGATTTGTGGAGTTTAATTCTTCTGTCGTGTGCAAAGAGAAGTAAGCTGGAATAGGTCGAGTTGGGTCGCTTTTCAAGGATGTTTGTTCGCGGAGCGCCGACAGCGGAGCCAAAATCGGATGACCCGCCGCCAATATAATAGAATACCCGCATATCGCCAACCTCAATGTCGCCAGTGCGGGCCCCGCGCCTGGCCCACCAACTCCTCCACCGTTCGAACTCACGCCTCCGACTGTATCAAACCTTACTACCCACTTCCTCCACCAATTCAGAAAAATCTCCCCGCCCCGAAGCCCTACCAATCGAGCTGCTCCGCCTGTCACCGTTCCGGCTACACATCTACCGCTCTTCGTCCACGAACCCGTTCTTCAACCTCTCCGCGGAAGACTACCTCCTCCGTCACTCACCACCGGACACAACTATCCTATTCACGTACACCAATGCGCCGAGCGTCATCATCGGCCGTAATCAGAATCCATGGGCCGAGGTTAACATGCCATTGTTGCTTCAACAGCAGCGGCTCGGGCAAAATGGCGGCGTGCGTTTCGTGCGGCGCCGGTCCGGCGGGGGCACGGTATACCATGACCTAGGCAACCTCTGCTGGAGTGTCATCATGCCAAGCAAGGTATTCGATCGTGATACGAACGCCCACCTCGTCGTCCGCGCTCTGCAAAAGTTGGGCGTGGAGACGGCCGCCGTCAACGAGCGACACGATATCGTTCTGCGCGACGACGTTGGTTCTGAACAGTTTAAAAAAGTGTCGGGCTCCGCGTACAAGATCATTCGCGAGCGCGCATATCACCATGCTACATTGCTGCTCAATTCGCACCTGGATAACATCGGTCGACTGCTCGACAGCCCGTTGCGCCCGTTCCTGCAGAGCCAGGGTGTGGCCAGCGTGCGCAGCCCAGTCGCTAACATTGGCGTGGATAAAGAAATGCTAGTGAACGCTATCGAAGCGGAGTTTCTGGCCTACAATGCCGCTACGGACGGCGAGGTTAGCAGAGTGACACTGGAGCAAGAGGAGACGGTGCTGGCGAGGAGCTATATTCGGGAAGGGATGGAAGAGCTACAAGTAAGTCGCTACAGTTCATCCGGTGCTAGACTCCCTTAATCATAGACTCGGTCGACCGAGCTCCCCATTTTCAGAGCTGGATAGCTTGCGTCTACAGATCTATCTGGATGGCCTATCGGTTGAACTTTGCGCTAATGTTGAAGACAGTCAACCAAATGGCTGTACAACCAGACACCCCGTTTCACGCTCACATTGCCCCCCGCGAAACGACTGCCGATACTACCCAGCAGTCCCCACCTAGCTCGCCCAGTCCTCCCAGAGCATGTAAGCAGACATTTCCCTATGATCTTTTACCCTACTTTGCTCGTACTCGAAAAATATGAACAATTAAGAGTATTTATTGATCGTTAAACTCTACATATAGGCATCATTTAGTCTACTTGTCGAACGCGGCAGCGTCGTGCACACCACCATCACAACGTCGCCGGACCCAGACTTTGCTTTCGTTCAGTCGCAGGAGGCGCACACCCGCCTCCTTAACACACCTTTCGCCGGCCGAGATCTCGCTAGCGCGCTCGCACAGGTCCAGTCTCTGGACGGCAGTGTGGCGGACACTCCACGCTGGTTAGAGGCCGCGGTGGGCGAGTGGGGTGTATGGCAAGAGAGCAAGAAGGACCCAAACGATAGTGCGCCGACTATGCGGGAAAGGAGCTGGCGTAGAAATATGAAAAGGATAGCGATGGCCGCCAAGGAGAAGAAGAGCAGGAGGAAGTTGAGCCGAATCCCCAAGTTGTTATTGAGGAAGAAGGAACTGAAGTGGATACCAATGCTGTTGGAGCACCGTAGATTGCAGCGAGAATGGCGGTTGTTAAGAAGAAGAAGGGGGTCTACACGCATAAGACGTATACGCGATAGATCCATCGCGAGACGCACTCTTACGGAAGGCACAAAGCAAAGAAATTCCAGAAAGATAAGACGTTTATTTACCCCAGGCATGTATCGTACATATTATGGGTTAGACGAAACTTAGTGATACTATAGGAACTGCGCAAATACTGTCTACTTTCCAAATATATATAATGGGCACATATAGCGGAGACATACGGTGGAGTCTACACCGGAGGCAGGAGAGATAAACTGTGTATAATTATACTTGGAAAATACTACGCAACGTTGTTTGCAACCAGGAATGCATAACCCCGCATCATAGTGCAGTCGATTCTTTTGTCTATTGGTCTTCTCGCTCACACAAATACAGCTGCCCATAATGGGACTAACATACAAGGCCATCGTAGAGAATGAATGCAAAATTAAAGGAAACCCTCAACTCGCCGGAAGAACAAAAATGCAACGTCTACTTCTCTACTGGCGCAGAAACACTGGGCAAGACTGACGCAGCAGCGTCCTTCACGACCTCCACAACCCCGGCTTTCGCCTTCATAGCCCCCTTCTTCTGCTTCTTCTTGTCTGCTTTCTTCTTCTTCTCTTCTTCCTTCAACGCCTCCTCCACTTTCTTGTCCCCACCGTACTTGCCCTGCCATTCTCCTTCTTTCTTCGGGTCAATCATGCTGAACAGATACTCGGCTTTGCCAATTCTGTGGCCGGGCAGCAGATCTAGCTCCCAGCTGTCAGGAATGGTACGAAGCGGCGCATTCAGCTGTCTCGCGATCGATTCGCCAGTCGCCGGCATATACGGGTAGCAGAGCGCAGAGAGCAAATAGATCAAGTTCAAACCTAACCCAACGACGGCTGCCGTCTTGGCGGGCTGCGCAGCGAATGTGGCGTTGTCAAGTTTATTATCCTGAAGGAACTGATTGCCCCGCTGTGCGACGTGCATGAGCAAGTCTGTCCCCGCACGGATGTGCACGGCCTCCAGCTCGGCGACGTACTCCTTGAGCAGTTTGTCAATATCAGCTTTGAAGGCGTCGAAAGCAGGATCATTGGCCGCGTCGGTGTAGTCAGGTACTAGGCCTTCGTACTTGGCGGCGGCAAACTTGACAAGACGGTTGACAAAATTGCCTAGACGAGCGAGCAGCTCGCTATTGTTCTTGAGGACGAAATCGCGCCACATGAACTGTGAGTCTCCAGTCTCCGGGCGCGATGAGAGTAGGTAGAATCGCCAGACATCCGGCGGTACACCGGTCTCCTGGGCGTTGTTGCCAAAGACACCAACGTTGCGGGATTTGGAAAACTTGCCGCCTTCGTATTGCAAGTACTCGGTGGTGGAAATGTGATTCACCATTGTCCAGTTATCCTTTGTGCCCAGCTGAGAGGACGGGAAGATAACGGAGTGGAATGGGACGTTATCCTTGCCCATGAACTGGTATAGCTTGACATTGTCGGGGTTCTTCCACCACTTCTCCCAGTCCTTTGTGTAAGTCGCGGTAATTGAGACATAGCCGATGCAGGCATCGAACCAGACGTAAAGCACCTTCTTCTCGTATCCTTCGAGCGGTACCGGTGTACCCCAAAAGAGGTCTCTAGTTATGGCACGCTTCTGCAGACCCTCTTTCAACCACGACTCCGTGATAATTCTTCCGTTCCTTGACCAGTTCCCCTCAGTGACGGACTTTTTGAACCACTCCTCTTCTTGTGGCTGGAGCTCGTCTAGCTTGAGGTAGATATGCTTTGTTGGGCGGACTACTGGTGGCGAATCATCCAGTTTGCATCTGGGGTTGATCAGCTCCATAGGATCCAATAGTGAGCCGCATTTGTCGCATTGGTCACCTCTAGCGTCATTGTATTGACACTTGGGGCACGTCCCTTCGACATATCTGTCGGCCAGAAACCCTTCATGCTTCTCGCAGTACAACTGCGTGATCGAATCCTCGGTAAGATATCCATTCTTGTGCAGCTTTAGGAAGATATCCTGCGCGATATCTGTCTGCTCCTGAGTAGTCGTTCGGCCAAAGTGGTCAAAGCCGATGTTGAACCACTTGTAGACATCGCGGTGGAGGGCGTTGTATTTGTCGCAGAGCTGACGCGGAGTAACACCTTCTTCAATGGCCTTAGTCTCCGTTGCTGTGCCATACTCGTCCGTGCCACAGATGTAGAGACAATTGTAGTTGCGAGCCTTGCAATAGCGAGAGTAGACATCCGCGCTGAGCACGGAGCCGATGATATTTCCCAGGTGGGGGACATTGTTTACGTAGGGAAGGGCAGACGTGATTAGGATATTTCTCTGGCCAGGTATCGGTAATCTAGCAATTGTCGATGTTTAGAGTTCGGTCTAGCACCTAAGAGATAATTCAGGTTGTACATTTGCAACTTACATCTTCTCATCTAGACTGTATGTCTTCATTTGCACATTTGCACGTAGCTTCCTGTCGGCCACGGTGCCAACCACAACCGGCTTCTTAGGTAACTTTTCAGCAGCAACAGGGGCCTCCTTGACTGCCTTTGTGGAGCCAGCGTCCAAACTGGAGACAGTCGTCATGGTCGCTGCCTTTTGTATCCCTTCAATCGCCCACTCGCTTTCTAGGGTCTTATAGTACCAGCTCTTCAGTTGTGGGTGCTTATCCAAGACGCTAGGTGATGCCGTCGCTATAGTATCGTAGAGCGTCGAGAAGAGGATGATTTGCGCAGGTGTGATGGAGCCGGGCTGTAGCCAAATTCATTAATCCATGCCTGTTCAACCGACATTACATAAAATATCACTCAAAAAGCTATCGACTAACCTTTGCAATCCCAGACTTTGTCAGCAACTTCTCCGCAAGGTCTAATACAAGTTTAAGCTCTCTAATCCTAGGCCGTAGGACCACCTCCTCCCATTCGATCCAAGCGTCGTCCGGCGCTCTATCGTTCGATATCCAAGGTGCTCCGCCGATTCTCGCAAGATACCTAGAATGCGCATGTTAACATAAGTGTCACTCTCCAGAATGCTGACCACGGGGCCAAGGGAGACGGGCTCGTACCGGACAATAGCGTTGATATCAACAATCCTAATATTCTCCTTCGGCGCTTCTAGGGATACAGATTCCTCCGAGGCTGGTAATACGAGCGAGCGAAGGGAAAGTTGTCAGTTCCACGAGATCCTTCTCACGGCATATTCCGCCACCGAACGCAAGAAAACCTGCTGCATGTAGGTACCCCTCACGGTCGTGCGAGAAAGAGACGAGAGTATTGGTACGAACATTTGCAGAATTGGACCTGGTCTGCCTGGAAGGCGTGCAGGGCAAAGCAAGCTTTCAGAGCCTGCGTGAATGCGGGCGAACCACGCGGTGCGTTCGTGGGGATGTTAAGCTTGAGGCTTGTCGCCATTTGCAGGTGCGCTCAAAGTATTTTCCGGGGACACGATGGGGAAAATGGTACCCGGGGGGGCACAGGCGATGCTGGTATATCAAAGCACGAGGTGCGCCCAGGTAGCCGTGATAAATATCGATGGATTGAGGAATGAAGTCGCGGAGGGTGGGAAGCGATCAAAGAGCCGAATCATACGCGGTTATAGTTACAGGTCTATCGATGACACATGGTGGGGTACCTGCAACATTGGGTTTTCTGCGCCCCTCACATACATATCACCACCGCCTTAAGCGACGCACGCCATTAAAAGTTCGGTCACTCGCGCGACACTCGCTCGGAACATCATATCGGAGATATAATATGCCCTCCGACGAGCTAGACGTCGACCTCTTCGATGCCGTCCTCAACCTCGAGGAAGAGTATGTTATCCTGCCCATAGATCTCCTCAGCCTGGGCCGGACAGTTCGCCCGCATCGGCGTTTAGCTTGTGCGACAATGTCAAAAATCTAACACTCTCCAACACAACAAAACAGTTACTACGCAATTGGCCACCAAGAGGGCGTCATAGCGGGCCGCACAGCAGGCCGCCTCGAAGGACGTGCGCTCGGTATAGAAAAGGGCTTCGAGAAGTATCTCACCCTCGGTGCCATTCGCGGCCGCACCAAAGTCTGGCACGCTAGGACCAGCGATGATATACCAGCTCGGATCCTGATATCCAACCCCCGCCATGCAAAACACATCTCGCTCCTGCGAACTCTCACCGCCGAGCCACCCATTCAGAATGAAGAAGACGATGTTGAAGAGGTTGACGACCGTATTCGCAGGGGCAGGGCTAAGGTCAAGATCCTTGAAAACGCGCTAAAGGAAGGTCCTGACAGCAATAGCATTGATATTAATGGTAGTGATGATACCGGCTCAAGAAGTAACATCAGCGGTAGAGGGATAGGTGTAGTTGGTATAACTAGCCTGGAAACCGAAGTGGAGGACTTCAAAACTACACGGCAAGCTTAGTTCATTAAATACATAGGCTCGGGCTATCCTTACGGATTGAGAAAAATTCCAAGCCAGCACGGCCTGCGATTCGGATAGTCCAATGCGTGGAGAACCAAAAGTGGAAACCCACTGGCATTTCAAGATACCAGATACGAGAGCCATGAAATTAACCCACCCAACGTAAGCATCCCCTCAAACTCCCACCGGACTAGCATGAGTCTAATGGATACTTGGAGTAGATCATGAGACAAGTATATATTTTCCCTTGTATCATAGTAATAGACTAGATGTTCGCATACATATTATATTATAGAAAACCATCTTCGTGGTCCATCTACTGCTTCTAATATATTTATAAACATGCCTAGTCTGAACCAAATTACACTCTGCCAAATTCTAACATTACTGCCTACAATTTACAGCTCCAGATTTTCATGATTGGGAAAAAAACCGCTCTTCATTATACTCATGGCAACTAATAATAAACAAAGAACATTGGAAAAAAACCCAAACCCACCCCCACCTCCCAGGTCCCCGTGAACACGCCGACTCTCCACCGAGCACCACTAGCTAAGCTCATGCAGACCAAAACCACCAAAGTATGCGCACCCCGCTCCTGCAATCTAACCAGAGCATGAATCCCCGTTTCGCACCCAACCCGGTCTCGTTCCAAACTTGCCACCTCGGAGAGGATTGAAGAGATGCCAACAGTTGCAATCATGCCGCTCCACTCCAAGCCCGCATGAAACCGATGCACATCTTCCTCACCAACTCGTCCGCAACACCGTCAGAAGGGATAGTACCGGTCAGGCCTCTACGAAGACCATCCCCAGTTAAGCTCATGCAGAGAAGAGTAAGAACGCATCTCCGGTTAGTTGCGCAACTCACAATCAACTAATGCATATAAATTCCAATTCGTGCCCTTGGCCCTAGCCTCGTTCTGAACTTGTCGCCTCAGAGAAGAAGACTGAGATACCATCGGTTGAGATCATGAAGCCCACCCCAAGCAACATGAAACCAATGCATACCCCAATCTTCCTTCCTCCGCGTCTGTCGGAAACGAGTCCAGGAAGAGCGTCCGTGGAAATCCATACCATCGGTTAAGATCCTGCGGTGCCGCAACCTTAAAAGTCTGCAATCAGCTGGTGCATGCCTCCCCGTCGAGAATCCACCACCCCAACACCAACCCCCCTCTCTCTCCCACCCACCCCACCCCACCCCCACACAACGTAGAGGAGGAAGACCCCTAGATGAGGACTTCCAACCAACTAAAAGTTGGTGGAAGACCTGCCCCTCATCCAGGGCTTCATCACCTTTTTCAGGCGATCCTCGTAGCTCATGTAGAACGCACGTTCTACACTCAGGTCCAGGCCACAGGTGCTGAGCCGAGCATTCCTGTGGGGCGTCGGGTCGTACCTCGGAATGCCGTCCGAGGCTCTCTTGACGATCTGGGCCCCCAAACATGATTGGAACCCAATCGGCGACCCGAGCCGAATTTGCGACACTGAGGAGCTGATCGAGATGCTCCTCGGGCGAGGGCTAGTAGCCGAGCCGGCAGCTAGGCTGGCGACAGCCGGTGAGGTTAGATGTCGGACGCGAACGTCCTTTTCACCGGTTGTCTGAGCCACGAACAGGTCTGGGCTCTTCGCGGACTGCTCGTCCCATGGCATTCTGGGGTCCCTGAGAAGTTCGCTGGGGAAGTTTTTCAACCCCACCATGAACTTCTCATCGACGTGAACCCCGTTTTTGTCGCAATACCATGGGATTTTGCCGTCTGGGGCATCCCAGTTGAAGCCGTCAAACTCGTTGACGTATTCAACTGAGAGTGTGTCTGTGTAGTCGGCGGTGAGGAGCCCGGATGACATCGCAAGACGGGCCAGCTCTGGACTAGCTGCTGCAGCATCTGCGGCGCGGAGGGTGCCGTCCACCTTTTTACCCACAATTTGTCTCATAAGTTCGAAGTTTGAAGGGGTGGGCGAAAGTGGAGGAGACGTTTTGACAAAGCTCTGAGCAGACTTGACTCGCTCCAACGGAATGGTAGTCACAGGCTGAGGCTCTGGTAGTGATTCAACCGGTGCTGGCGTTAATGATGGTTTCGCCCCGAACCGTTTAAGCAGTGTGGAAAATCCGCTAGAAAACCCCTTCGCAATAGTTTCTGTGCCCTTTTTGAAGTTCTCGGCGAAGCTGAAGGTAGGAAGCTGGACATCTTCGAGCTCGACCGTAGCTTCTGCGATGGGAGAGAGGCCACAAAGAACTTGATCCGCGAAGAAGACAGAGCGAGAGTCTCGAATACCGGACGTAAAAGTGCCAGACCTTCTCGATCCAAATACTTGTGGGCTGAAGCTGCTCGGTAAGTTGAGGGAACTCAAAGAGCTTAGAGGGGAGCTCAATGAAATTAATGATCGGGTCCCGTCCAGCCCATTGATAAATGCTCTTTCTGGATACTTAAGGTTTCCCAAAGATAGGGAAGACCGCCTTGGTCGATTCATGAATGGAATATATTCAGTTGTACCGGGGATAATTGACAACTTGCAAATGGCGGGAAATTGTGGCGAAGGAGGTTCGCTGCCCCATGGTGGAGCATCAAAGGTACCCGTCTCAATACGCTTCTTGATCCGTTCAAGCTCTTTCTTAAGAAAGGCCGCTCCCATAGGGATAGGGGACCTCGGAGGGTATTCTTGCTCCATTTCTACAGGGCCGGCCCTTGGTGACATAGGTGGAGTAAGAGTCACATCCACCAGTTCAAATTCCGCGGGCTCTGGAAGACAGGCTACGTCGGTATCAATTGGTTTAGCAACCGGCGAGGCGCCCTCGAGTTCAAAGTCAGCCGGACAAGGAAGGTCAGACAGTTCAATTTCAGGCTCTGAGCGAGAGCGAAGGAGAGGGGGAACACCGGGGCTGCGGTACTGCTCCAGAACTTCGAATATTGGTCGGATTAGGAGATTTCCGGGTGATATATTGCGTGAAACCTTGCGGATCTTGTTTACGGCGACAACGTTGTGCAATCTACATGATCGACTCAGTCAGTAGTTTATCCCAATATGATTTTAAAACATACTTCTCATCCGGGGGAGGATGCTCACGGGCTGGGAAGTCGAGGCGACCAGGTGCCTTCTGGATAGTCCATAGAGGACTCGTCGGAAGGGTAAATGGAAGAGCCATTATCTTGAAACCACATCTTGATTTTCTTCGACGTCTGCGTGCCACCTAACCGCTCAGAGGGAGGACTCTCGCAGGCGATTGAAGGGCTTGCCAGAACGTCAAAGACATCAGGAGCGAAATCGTAAGCTGTTGTTCTTTCTTCCCGTTCGGGAATAGGCGCCAGGTCGTAGTTTTTGTATTCATCGGGCTCAGAGGCTACCAACGTTGGTTTGAACTTGGTTTCTGAGGCAATAGGAGCGAGTGGCGACGGCTTGAGCTCGAGCTCAAGCTCTTTATTGGGAACAGGTAGAGGAGCTGCGACATTCTCCTCAGTAGCGACGGTGCTAACTGCTGTTTCTTGCTGCAGCTGTAGCTTTTTAGCTTCTTCCTCTTCTTCTTGGAGGCGGAGAAGCTCTTTGCCTTCTTGGTACAGTGCCTCAAGCTGTTCGAGGGTTGGTCTGGGAAAACGGCGTGGTGTCGCCATATGCTTAATTGAATTGTACATGCGGACAACCATAGGTGGTTCCACGGGTAATGGCTGTCGGTCTATAACTGCAGAACTATTCTGCAGGGGCGCCCGCAATTCTTCGCTGCGGCCACACCCGCAGCATCCAACTATCTTGTCTAAGAGTGTCATCTCGAATGTTGACGTATGTGTAAATAGCGTAAGAATAGGTAATCAAAATAGCCAAGAGCAGATGGGGCTTAATGAAGGGTAAGATGGATGGATGAGGAGCTGAAAATAAGAGGCGGTCTTGAGGAGGAGGATGCTGAGAAGGGAAAGGAGAGCGGAAGGGGAGTGCCGCCTTTATCGAGGCATCGGTTAGGTGGTCCATGATTCTCGGTCGGTAGAGTGTACTGTGAATATTGGTGTAAATATTGGCGACTTGCACGATGTATATTGATGGATATTGGGAGATGGATGATGGTGGTTCAATTGAGGTGATGGTGATGTGAGGAAGATCGAGCAGAGCATTATTTATACTACAGCACGGATAGCCCACGGGTTGTTTACAGGTAATTCGTTTTGCCTACACAAGGCCGCCGTATAACCAATAAACTTTGCTTTGCTGAATAACAACCCGCCAAGACCACGGAAAGGCATCACGATGCCCTCAGTGAAGTATCTAAAATCTACATCTACATCTGTTTCCACATACTCTGCGTTGCAGAATGTTGCATTTCCCCTTTCGGCCGGCCACTTTATCGATAAAGCTGGCAGCTCCCAATCGAGAACCCAATTCACCGATTTCGGGCTCTGTCGTGCCTGCTGTCCCATGCAGAAATGTCCGAGCGACTGGGAATGGTTTAGCTATCTCCACCGCGGTCGAGCAGTCCGGCTCAGGCTGCCCGTTCGCTCGCGAGCTCTGAAACTGGCCGGGGGCAGTCGCGACATCGGCATCCGAACTTTCAGCCATGTTGAATCGAATCGGGCTTTTGTTCGCCGTGTGACAGACATGTTGGAATAATAATGATATCCTCGTGCAGAGCGCACACTTAGCCAATTGCAATCCGATTGGTGCTGCGTTCGCAATTGGCAAAGACCCCGGCGCAAACCCTGTTCCTGTTCTCTGGTGTTCTGTCTGTCCAACCTGGTGGGGTAACAGAAGAAGCTCCGTCGACTTGCTAGCTGTGGAGCCCGAAAGAAAAAAAAAAGAGAGAGAAAGGTTGTTCTGCCGGGTCACTGATGCAATTTCTGATATTTAAGCAGTTGGCTCTCATTGTCGAAAATTTTTCTCCTCTTTACCCCTCTTCCTCTCCATCCTCCTCTTTCTATCCAACTCTCCCTCTCTCTCTCATAATCATCTTCCTCAACCCCCCCAAAACCATCCTCCAAGATTTCGTGCATCCGGAAGAAAGGCTTAGCAAACATCTTCACCATGGTGAAATCGTAGGTTTAGCCCGTGTCTCTGACCCGTATTTACGCGTACTGACTTCCTTCCTACCAGATCTGTGCTCGGTTTCCCCCGCATGGGAGGTTCGTTCAATTGCCAATTGACCTCCAACCAGCCCTTCAACTAACGCGTCTCTAGCAAACCGTGAACTCAAGAAAGCCACCGAGGCATACTGGGCCGGAAAGGCCACCGTCGAGTCCCTCATCGAGACGGGCAAGACGCTCCGAGCTGCCCATTGGAAAATCCAACAGGATGCCGGGGTTGATCTCATCCCCAGCAATGACTTCTCCTTCTACGATCAAGTCCTAGACCACATCTTGATGTTCGACGTATGTGATTCCCCTTGACTAAGGCAGCACGACGCGTCCCCTTGATTTTACTAACAGAATTCATCCCTCAGGCCGTCCCGGAGAGATACACAAAATACAATCTCCCTCCCCTGGACGTCCTATTCGCCATGGGCCGAGGTCTCCAGAAGAAGGCCACAGACTCTTCTCCCGCCATTGATGTAACCAGCTTGGTAGGTGATAAGAACCCGGGTACTCCAATCGTTCAAGCTCGTTCGCTAACAGCTCTGACCACAGGAAATGGTCAAATGGTTCGACAGCAACTACCACTATGTCCGCCCAACCTTCCAGGACAGCCAGGAGTTCAAGCTCTCGAGCACCAAGCCTATCGACGAGTTCAAGGAAGCTAAGGAGCTCGGCATCACTACCCGTCCTGTCATCCTTGGACCTGTCTCCTTCCTTCAACTCGGAAAGGCTGACCGTGGCCAATCCGTCACACCCATTGACCTGTTAGAGAAACTTCTCCCGGTCTACGAGGAGCTCCTTACCAAACTTGCTGAGGCCGGTGCCGAATCTGTCCAGATCGACGAGCCGGTATTGGTCCTTAATATCCCAGAGAAGACCAAGAAGGCATTCGAGACCGCCTACTCCAAGCTTGGAAGCCTAGCCGGCGCTCCAAAACTAGTTCTGGCTACCTATTTCGGTGACATTGTTCATAACATTGATGTCGTCCCCTCTATCTCTCACCTCTACGGGCTCCATGTTGATCTCGTAAGAGCTCCAGAACAGCTTGACGAGGTCTTGAAGGCCGTTGGTGACAAGCAGGTCTTGTCTGTTGGTGTGGTTGATGGCCGCAACATCTGGAAGACAAACTTCAGCAAGGCTATCGCCCTGGCCGAGACTGCAATTAAGACGCTCGGAGAGGACCGTGTTATCGTCGCAACCAGTTCTTCTCTTCTACACACCCCTCACACCTTGGCGTCGGAGAAGAACCTCGACCCTGAGGTTGCCGACTGGTTCTCCTTCGCTACTGAAAAATGCAAGGAAGTCGCCATTATCGCAAAAGCTGTCTCCGATGGCTCTGAGACTGTCGCCGAAGAGATCAAGAATAACGCGGCATCCGTTACTGCCCGGGCTACCTCCAAGCGCACCAATGACGCTGCCGTCAAGGACAGACAAGCCAAGATTACCGATGAGATGTACAACCGCAAATCCCCATTCCCGGATCGTATTGCTGCTCAATCGAAGACCCTGAACCTTCCCAAGTTCCCAACCACTACCATCGGATCATTCCCTCAGACCTCTGAGATCCGTGTCCAGAGGAACAAGTTCACCAAAAAACAAATCACTGCTGAGGAATATGAAAAGTTTATCGAGAAGGAGATCGACGACGTTATCGCCATCCAGGAGGAAATTGGCCTTGACGTCTTGGTCCACGGCGAGCCTGAGAGAAATGATATGGTTCAGTACTTTGGAGAACGATTAAACGGATATGTCTTTACCACTAATGCCTGGGTTCAATCTTATGGATCCCGGTGCGTCCGCCCACCAATCATTGTCGGTGATATCTCTCGGCCGGCTGCCATGACTGTCAAGGAGTCCAAATACGCTCAGTCGAAGACCAAGAAGCCGATGAAGGGCATGCTGACAGGTCCAGTCACCTGCCTTCGATGGTCCTTCCCTCGCGATGACGTCCATCAATCCGTCCAGGCCGAGCAGCTTGCCCTCGCCCTCCGTGATGAAGTTCTTGACCTTGAAGCGGCCGGCATCTACGTCATTCAGGTCGACGAGCCAGCCATCCGTGAAGGTTTCCCTCTACGTGAAGGCAAAGAGCGTGACGACTACCTCACGTGGGCCGTCAACAGCTTCAAGCTTGCCACTGCCGGCGTCGAGAACGGGACCCAGATCCACTCTCATTTCTGCTACTCAGACTTCCAGGACATGTTCTCCTTGATCTCAAACTTAGATGCCGATGTCCTGTCTATTGAGAACTCCAAGTCCGACGCCAAGCTCCTCAACGTCTTCAAGAAAGAGGAGTACCCGCGCCATATTGGACCTGGTGTCTATGATATCCACTCGCCACGTATTCCTGGATACGAGGAAATCAAGAACCGTATTGAGGAGATGCTTCAGTACCTCAAGCCTCAGCAGCTTTGGATCGATCCTGACTGCGGCCTGAAGACAAGACAGTGGACTGAGACCAAGCCCTCTCTCACCAACATGGTCAATGCTGCCAAGTTCTACCGTGAGAAGTATGAGAAGAGCGAATAGGCTTAGACCATCCTCTGTGTCGAAGTCTCGAACAGTCACTATCAACTACAAACGTTGTTATTTTGACAAGATAATTCCAAAAAACTACATCTTTCTATAATCCAAATGCCTTTTTCTTTTTTCAGTACTCTCCATTTTATCTTGTTTCACTCAATGGCATATCGGCGTGATTCTTTCTAACCACCAGCTCATGAGATTCAACATCGGCGTTGGAGTTCTTCATTTCTTCTTTTTCAACATATATATTGGGGGTACCTTTTCAACAAAATGGGGGCACATACTGGGATGTTCAAACGTTTTCAACAAAAGTTATTGATGACATTACGAATAACGGATATCACCACAAGTGAGAGAACCATCTGGAGTCCTGTGGATGAAAGGCTGGTGCTCCGCTCATTCTCGTCAACCGAGAAACAAAATTCTACCTCTCCATTTTCTCTTCCAAAAAAAAAAAAAAGCTTCAAGCAAAAAATGTTATGTAACATTTACTACAGGTTCGCTTTCGGCCTAGCCATATGTAACACCAACCTGCAATAGTCTGACACGGGAACGGCTGAAACGTTTTCGTGAACAGGTTGTTGTTGAAGGTGCCATACTTGTAGGGCTCAAACCGGCTTCTCGTTTCCGGATCACTATTCTATTCTCCTTCCTCGAGACACGTTCAAAGTCTGATGTAAACCACAAGGTACCACAAGCCATGTACCTTTACATGTAGGAGAAATGTTTTAAAGCAATTGAACGTAGAATTGTATCCAAAGAAACAAGTGGAGCGGTCTGTGTAAGATCGTTTCACCGCCCACAAATTCCGTCGTATGTTTACAACGGGGAACTGTATAGGTCCACAATTTATAACCGCCGCTGATTAGTTGGTTTTGGAGATGCCCAAGCCATAACTAGCGGGTGGGCCTATATATTACTAATATATTAGCATATTCGAGCGAAAGGTTGATAAATTATAAAAAGAGAATGTTTTGTTTCTAATTGAATTGTAAACAAAAATATTCTCCGCATGAGTCGAGTCTCAAGGCAATAATATAATAGCAGTGGTTTACTATTGCAGAGGCGAACCGTTGGACAGAGTTTTAATACGAGACACGGGATGTTGCAGAGGCTTCTCGGTAGCGTTTTGGTCTCGCAACTTGTAGTGAGGGGCCCGAGGGGGGAGTAGCTTCTCACCATCATCATTACCTTCAGCAAGGAGTATGCATGCAAAAGCTGACGCCGTGCATGTACAAGTACATTGTAACTTTTTCTCCTAGGTGATGTGACATACTTGTCACATGAAGGATCTTTCTGAGTGGTGGAGGATGCAATACCGAGATACCCAAGTAGCATAAGAAAGCATTTCATCTGATCCGTTCGACGGAAGTACTGCAGCATGCATGACCCCGGCAGCATCACGGAATATACTGGCCTCCTCCCCACATTGCAGAGCGGCCGAGATTACAATTTTCTCCATTCTATCCACCCAGCGCGCGGAATTTTATCGCACCCTTTCCATTGGCCACGGTCATAGATGAAAACCCTCGAGGAGATGCAGGGTTTGATTTTCGTGCCCCATGCATGTGCAGACCCTTTTTTCCCGAATATATTGTGCGATTGTCCTGGTGGGGTGGAAGGGGGCAATATATTCGCGACGTGCCAAAAATACAACAAGCCGTGTATCCTTGGGGGTGTTGTTTGCGCCGGTACGGTACACATGTACCGACGGTTCCAGCCGGACAAAGTTGAATTCCTTTTTGAATCGATGTAATCTTGGGGTTTGCCATGTCGTTATACCAGTGGCATTATTGTCACTGGTGAAATTCGGGGTCCCCGCTGGAACCGGCTGGCAGCTAGCTGCGGCACATAACGGTCTAGATTGTTGGTGGTACATATACTTTGCTTTGATCAGAAATACCATACCGCACACATGGATATGGAAATCTGTATAGATTAATAGTATATAATGCTATTAGGCTGCGGCTCAGCTGCCTAACCAATCCGCTCGGTGGCCAGTGGCAGCTGACGCTGAAATATCCATGCCGCGTGGAAAATCCGAGCCCGGAGCTCGAGCTGTGCGCTTGCGCCGAGTGGGCTCCGGTGGGCACTGTGAGCCCTTCTCTCCTCGTGGGGGGGGGAGGGTCCAGACTTTAGCCCCGCCGAAAGAGACCAATACGCGTGAATGCGATATACGAAAATTTGTTGGAGGTGAAGTCTAGAACTACATTTACAACCTTTTACAAATCCGGAGTGCACTGCTACAAAACGATCAACCGTATGATAGCCTAGTGTTCGAAACCTGTTGGCCCGTGTGCGTCGCATTAATGTAAAGCACTTACGTATATGAGTTCTGCTCCGTAGTGTGATTTACGTACATGTACATCAGTGCGTATAGTGACACCGATATCCGTGCAGGCAGGCAGACATGTGCACATATCCGTATCCGCAGTACTGAGGATAGACCGGTCTCCACCGATATTTTTCTGATTGCAGACCGATTGTGGCGCTTGGATCCATATCAAATTTCGGTGCTTGTCTGCCGAAAGGGCTCAAGCCGGCTCCACAGTGCACAGCGCATATATAGGAGCTGTGATATACATATAGTGCCAATTGTCAACAGACACATCTGGGCACTTACATGCATGTATGCACATGTACATGTACATCATCATATATGTAAATCGATATAGCACTGGCTAAGGCTTCGCAGAATAGATGGATCCACTGCTCATCAAAGCCGTGTGAGCGAATCGGAGGACTTCCATAAACTTGATAAAGACCCACGTCGCAGAGAGTATATATATTCAAGATAACAAAAATGCGGATTTCAAACGGATACATACAATCGACCGGCAGCCTCAGTCCGGTCCCGTGTAGACATCTGCTAGCGCTTCGACCGAAGCTAGGATCGCTGGTCAAATTCACTTTAATGGTTGGTGAATACAGCTGTACAGTGGACGTATGAGTCGACGACCAGACCCAACGTTGTAGGTAGGTGAGAGAAACCATGGACTTATCTATAGAACGGGCTGTATTAAGTCAGCTTTTGGAATGAACTCAAGCCGTCGGTCGAGCTGGTGAAACCAATCATACACACGAAGGATATGACGAAGGTCGTTGTAAAACAAAATTCAGCTGCACAGTCGCCCTCGTGTATTACTGAGTCAACAGGCTTCAACCCTGTGTGCGTGTATGGAGCGAAACTAGAAGACCGCTGAATTAAACCGGTAGCATTATTTAGGTGACACGGTCACGCCCAGGCATAACATTATTCCTTATGGTTTTTGTGCGCACGTACATATGTGCATGTATCACCAATCACAAAACCGTCGCATATCCGGTGCGATAGACGTGTGAATCGAAGTTTGCCTCCCCTCGATACTCTGTACGCATATTGCAGCACGCGGGGTTCCCCATGTGCAAAAAGATACACCATAATCTGATCTAGATTCGCAGGGTGGGCCATGTTGCGGTTCATGCACCTAAATTACTTATGCCTATGCCATGCAGCAGGATCGAAATGTTTCCACCAGCGTTACCGTCTGATCTCCAGTTTCACTTCTTGGGCGCCACCAGCACGCATCCTTCCCCCACAAGCCACCTTAAGAATAAAAACATATACCCGTTCAAGCACCTTGGGGATTTCGGGTACTTCCAGAGGCCAACATTTTTTTTTATGTTTTTTCCAACCGACGGAAACAACCGAGCAAGTAAAACTTATAGAAGGATTGCAAGCTCCAACGTTGAATTGATGTTCTTGCGGTCTCCACGCGAATCTGAAAAGAAGATGATTTGCGCGCACATGACTTAGGCCTTCTAGAGAGCCTAGAATCTACACGGATCGCAGAGCAGGGCTCGCTGGATACAAAATGTTAATAACCGTGCCTCTACATCGATCAACTACCACTTATTGTTTCTTCGAGCGCGCGTGTCCCAACAATGCAATGTTGGATGCCTAGCTAGGCTAGAAGTTACGCTCAAGCACGCGCACGCACGCACACACTATATATTCACGTCCTAGTCGAATGGACCGAGCATTCACAGCGGTAGCAGTAGCAGTAGCAGCGCATGGGGTAGGCGGCAAAAGCCGAGCTCGTGGGGTGCCTGTATATCATCGTATTGTAGCACCGCGGAAACTGTGAATTTGAATCAGTTCACAACGGCACACGTACACGGCATCCTTGCATTGGACTCGAATTCTATGGCAGCCTTGACTCCTCTGGCCCAAATTTTTATCACATGCTCATCCTGCAAAAGTACGATATCGGCGTATGAACTTGGAAACTATAGCCGCAGGGTTATAATTATAGAGGTCAACGGCATTTCCCTAATGCCTCTTAAGCTTTTACGTATGTATATCCGTACCTGGCTAGGCTTTCGACGGCACAGCGAGAAAAGGTTTATCCTGACAACGTTACGACCCACCGGCAATTAACGTTACATACTCAACTGTACATCAATATTGTTAGTTCGAGGGCAGGTTACGTTGCGCGGCACAGCAGGATATATGTGTCGCATGTTGCTCAATCCGAATTAGGACACCGCAAAAGGGTATCAGCGGGGAACATGCCGGCCGCTCCCCTGCATCGGTCTGAAGTTTCGTGAGTTAGCGGCGAGCTAGATAGACGCCTCACAAGACTGTGGAGTGTCTATCTTTTTCAACCTTACCCAAACTTACACAGAGAACCATTTGACGGTTGGACGCTCCGTAATTCTGCGGCATCCGTGTAAATAGTTGCGCTATTAATTGTGTTGGCTTGTTAAAGACAGCTGCCATTGTATAACTAATGGAAAATACTAATTGAAATTACAATTGCGCCACTGACACAAGTTTAATATCGATGTGTCGATGCCGCAGTGGATATTGGGGGGGACCTAAACTCGGAGATAGACTGGTCATACTGTCAATTGTTTTCTTTAACTCGTTTACCGCCGGAATCGAAACGTGGGGTTAATGTTATTTGATTCTGTTGGTTTCTAAGGGCACGGATCATAGCTTGTGTTTGATATAAGGATATCTAGCCAACTTGGCTTAGGTCGGTCGTGGGGCAAATTAGCACAAACTTTTACATCATCTGGTCTGAGACGTTCGCCTCATTGTCCATTTGGATCAACCAAGGGAACAGAGTAGAACCCAGGGAATCAAATCCGAACTTAAAATATCTTTCCTGGTGTGCGATGATTTGGTCCGGATCGCTAGGTCTTTTGAACCATGGAGGATTCCATGTAATGCGGTAAACGAGGAACATTACAACGACTGGCGTGGTGTTTCAGGGCGACCAAAATCACATCTCGGGGCGAATAGTACCATTAAGCGCAGATCTTATGACGCTCTCTTGCTCGAAAGCGACAATAGTGAGGCAGGCTTCCACTGCTTCAATTCTCTTTCTCTGTTGGCTACCCCGGCATCACAGTTCCCGCAAATTGGAGGGGTCTTGGCAGAGCAAGTCAACTGTGGTTGTTTGTTATTGAGTGGGACCTTTTCGCGTTTCTCCGTTCCCGGGGCCTCGACAGAAGCAGAAGGCCTGGCATACAAAACGGCGACGTCGACGTTACTTACGTACTCCCGTATACTTATTCGTATGTCTTAAAGATCTTTTATCTTTACTCTGTGCCTAAAAGGGACAATTAGCCTACGGGGTATTTTCGTAGCCCTGCTCATCCGCTTGAGGCTTTTCGCGATTTCGCTTTCAAGGAGCATCTCTTTTTGCTGTGTTTTACTCCGGACTTCTAGGGCAATCCCTGGGGATAAAAGGGAAGGCATCCTCGCGAAATATCGTCATTGTAAAATTGACGAGATTCTTGATCTAGTTGACTTTAGATTTTAGTCACCTTTTTGTTTGTCAATTTTTAAAATCTCATGGATAATCGCGGCGAATTCGGCTTCTCAATTTTTTATTTTTTTTATTTGCTAGCCGGCCGAGAGACAAGAAACGAGGCCAAGTTCAAGGCCCAAGTGATTCATTGTCAGTTGGTCTCTGGTGAATTTGACAAGTCTCACGACTGACCAGGACCGTGGCCAACGCTGGGATTCCGGGGTCTGGGAATATAATTGACCTATGGCTAGGGGATCCCTGTTCATTAAAACAATAAGAATCCTGCTGTTCAATTGTTTGCTCATTCATCATTTGGAAACAGGAAGCACAGTCATGACGGACCTCACCCAGTTCACCCTCGCCACTGCCTAAGGATCTGAGTGGCTAGAGCACGGCGGTGTGGTTCAGGTAGAGAGGAATCTCGTATTCGGGGTCCAAGGCATCCAAAACCGTTGAGCTGGGTGTGATATACCTTGAGAAAACGTATTATAGCGTGGCCAAGCATCGGGCTGTGATGGGATGAGAAATCTCTGGAAGTTTTGCCCGAGTAAACGGTCAACGGTCCTCACCGCTGATGTTTTGTAAGACAGATTAGAAGATTCCGGCATGGTCGAGGCATGGGTAGTGAGACCGTTGTTGTAAAATTACCCCTCGCCTTTCTGTTGATGCACGTGAATTCATCCTATCGCGCAAAGTGATAACCATCCTATCAATTGACAAGAACGAAGAAGTCAAAGCAAGGGTCAAGGTGGCAGCATCGCATCGCATTGCAGAAGGCAAGGAGAACAGTCAGTACTAGGATATAACATGTCGAACGTCGCCAACGGGATGGTTTCAACCGATGCATTGACGGCTGACCGAGCATTACTAGATGGATAGTCGTGTGAATTTTCACGAGCTTATTGTTTGAGAGAATTCAAGAACTCCTCCGCCCGTTTGCTACTGTTCTGGGGCTTTTTCCGTTCCGTTCTGCATGATTATTCCGGACAAGATTTTATCTTCTGGGACGGAGCGCCCGCAAATATTCGTGTGCACGTCCGTGCTCTTGCCCGCGGTGATTGGTAGGAACCCGCAATGGATGCCGAGGAATTTTGCAATTTGGAAGGAAACACTCAGAGAGAAGGAACCCGGCAGACGATATTGCCACTGATGCATCGGGTATGTTGCTCCCT
Organism: Drechslerella coelobrocha; assembly: GCA_036971555.1. Classification (NCBI taxonomy): domain Eukaryota; kingdom Fungi; phylum Ascomycota; class Orbiliomycetes; order Orbiliales; family Orbiliaceae; genus Drechslerella; species Drechslerella coelobrocha. The sequence goes on from JAJTUH010000001.1 coordinate 275,380, forward strand.
GGTCCCGGCGTGACTTTCTGGGGGGGACGGCCTGTTGTCGCATTGGCTGGGGATGGGCTCCTTGCATGCAGACGGAACTCTTGTTTGGTTCAGTTTCCCGAGAGCTGCAACCTGCCTGCAGGTGCAGCTGTTAGACAGCCCTGTTCCCAGAGAGAGGGAAGGAGGCATGGGGGGGACAGACCCACGCCCTGAACGTTTCCCCCCCGCCTGATGCATGATGCAGCTGTGTTGCAGAATTTTATTGACTTGAACAGAAACGATATTATCAGAGTCGATAGAGGATGATATCAAGCCGGCTGAGTCCGACGATACGTCAGGCAAGTTCGTTTGTTGCCCGTCCCGTTCGTTTCCTTACCCATTCGGTATTTGTACCCGGAGTTAGACAATGCTTCACGAGCTTGGCGGGTGAACCGTCCCGTCTTTTGTGCTACCTGTTGAGCTCAGGATACGGAAGTTCAAGGCCGCGAGGCCATCGTCACCCAGACGGGTGCCTGCTTTGACATGCGAGTTCGCTAGGCACGCTATCAGCTTGCCCCTCCAGTATTAGTATTTGCAAATCGGTATCGTATTTGACGCCGGGTATGTCAGATATGACTTGGGGCACTGCATCGATCGTATGGCTAAAGGCAGTTGCACCAGTGCCGCAGTCCCCATCCTATCAGCTGTCTCGGTTCGTTGAATTTAACCTCGGTGGATGCAAATATGGTCCTTCATGCTCGTGCGGAACGGATGGGCAGCGTTCTGGTCTTCGAGACTCTAACAAGAACTTACGATGTGATACTTTTTTCGGGCTGTGACAGAGCAGCTAGCTGCACTGGAATGGAATGGAACGAAACTGGGAGTAGCGTGTAATGCAGGCACATTGCATGCCAGCTGCAAGCCTGAAACCAAGTAAAACCAAACCAGTCGACATATACACAAATACGTCGAAGAAACGCCCAACCAAAGATGAAGCAGAATACCCAGAATATTCAATCGCATGGATCTCAGCTCGCCTCGCCTGCGCAGGGCGAATTCGCGAGGTGTTTGAACGATGCTTGACAAACCCACTGTAAGCACTCTATTTTTCCAGCATGATAGCCGAATTCCAAGCGACCGATCGTGAACTAATTCCAACCCGCTCCTCGGTGCAGCCGGGGTTTCCCCAGTAATTATAAGATTCCCGCGAGAAACACATCGCCAAAAGGGCAAATCTGCTGACGAGTTGGTGTAATTCCAAGATCTAGGCTCTTGAAACGTTTGGAGACCTGGGAAATATAAAACCAAGCTGTGCCGCGACTGCGGAAAACGGTAATAATACAGCGTTGATAATTTCCTGCTATGCATAATAGAGCGCCAAGTATAGCCAGATCAAGTTGGACAAAACCCCATTGGCGGGGGAAATGCAATAATGAGGTCAAGAAAAAAGTGAAGATTGAAATTAATGGGACACTTTTTTGGGTCCTTATCAGCGTTCAGCCCGGATATAATTTCTTCGGCATTCTATAGCGGCGCTATAGAAGAACAGCCCAGTGACAGACACAGCTGCAGCCCGCGCCTGCATATGTCGGCCCTCGGAAGCACTCGACGTGACATGACATGACAGGAGAAATTTAAGCCACAGGCGGCACCTACACGGAGGACGAGCGCTCCATGGTCTGCCCTTCCAAGCGACCCGAAATGAAAATTTTCTTCTAGATCAACTTGTTGAGTTCGAGATTAATCCATTGACAATGCAAAGTTGTTCGAATTCTAGCGCACATGTACCTTTTGTTGAGGGCTAGACTCAATCGATCAAGTATCCCGTACGAGTCTCCGAAGCATCCGATGGCTTAGCCCGGGATGCCCACCGTTGCAACTCTGGCAGGCTTGAGAACTGCTTACAGATCATCTTCAAATCGTCTGTCTCTTTGGGGCACTGACCGAAACCTGGACTTGCCAAGGCTGCGATAGCCACAAATGGACTGATCGCAATCTTCGAAAATGGTCGTGCTCAAGGTGCCCGGCGTCTTGGGTGGGCAAATCCCGCAATCCCCAGCGGTCGTCGCACACAGCATTGCGATTGAGGGGTTTCTTGCAGATGAATTTGCCATAGTTCTACGTGGATAGACTGGGTAAATTCACAGATTCATGCGAAGAACATGTACATGCTGGATAGGTCGCGCGACCAGACAAAGCAGAGTGTATTCAAGGACGGGAAAACTTTCCCCTTCCCCGCCGTGGGAGCAGAACTCCTAATTCAGTGTCGTTCCGCGATGGCTTCGATGGCGGCGTCTATGCTTTCATTACAGGTTATTTTCGACCTTTTTAAAATTCTGTTCCCCTTAAGTTTTCCCGTCCGCAATGGCTGGCCAACCCAAGTCTTGAAATCCCAAATCTCCGGGTCAGTTACCGGCATCCGCATCCAACCGCCATTGGTTTTCATAGAGAGACGCCGCTTGGCGTTAACGCCACATTTTCTTTTGAGCATTGAAACTTCGGCACCGGCCTGCTCGCAAAATCTCAAATCTCGGTCCAAGCCCAAGCCCAAGACCCAAGCCATCATTGGGATTCCCACTGCGACGGGTCCCGAGGTTGTCCCTCTTGGGTATTGCGATGCTTACCCTGCCATTCTGGAAACAAAAATCCAACCTTTCTCTTCTGGATTTTAGTGCGCTTGATTTTACTGGGCACGGGCACATCTACACTCGAAACCTCGCGATATTATTTTTTAAGGTTCATGTTGTTTCCTGTGCGCTTCTCGCCCAAGCTTGTCAGTCGCATCTTTACATTGGCTAGGAGGTATCTAAACCAAAATCGCCAAAGCCGGCCGTCGGCAAGACTAGCGGACCATCCGGAGCTAACCTCTAATAGAAGTAGTAGAGCTTCGCTTTGAAAAGTTTCCATCTCCCCGACTGGCCAACTGAGTGCCACTTCGTCTGCTCGAGCAAACCGTAATGCCGATCACTAACTGCCATCTGCTGAGTGACATTCACACATGGTCATGTCAAAAGTGAAAAAAAGTTGATCGTATTTCCGTTTAGGGATGACTTCCCGTGTTGTAAGCTGAGAATTTAAATATATCATACAAAATGGAACCATCCACCGCGGCCTAGATTCTTTCGTGCTTTGTGACAGAGTGGATCGATTGCTCAGAAATTTGAGTTTGTTAGTAATCGTTCCTCTCACGATGAGTTTGGTCCAAGATCTTCGTGCGATACTGTTTCAGCAATCCAGTGGCTCTATACTCTTAGTGTCTGGCTTAAACTATCATAGGGGAACCGGGACATTGACTCGGACCCCTGTATATTGCTTTAAAGTTCAAAGGCTCGCTTTATCTAGATTTATCAGAATCGACGGTTTGCTCCCTGAATCACAGATATTCAGCCAGGGTGGAAGCCTGGAGTTTCCGCTTCCAAATCTAGCAAGCTTCATAATTCTCTTGCTTGATAGTTTCTATTTCCGGGTCCCGCCTTCGCTTGAGTCGTGATTGATCATCATCATACATCATCAGACATCGTCCTCTATAATACAGTTTCCGCGAGTCCCGTGTCTTTGGTTCGGCTCGATCTAAAGGTTAAATTATCTACTGTGGATTTGATTCGGAATTGCGATTCAAAGCAGTGTTTGGGCGCGCGCCTGGCTACCGTCTTTGAGGAGCTGGTGAGCTCAACAATGCAGTAAACTGATCAATCAATCGAGGGCTAGTGGGGGCACTGCAGAGTTGCCTTTATAGAACCATTAGTGACCAAAGCAATAAGCGAAACTGGCAGGTTGCTGTCCAGTTGCGATTGCAGAATTTCACCATGCAAGAACTCAGTGGGTTGTCTCCATGGATCCATCAGCTGATGGGGTTTCCCATCGACGGAGCAATGATCGATGTTCTTGAAGCGCTGAAGAATTCGGTTCGCCAGAATACAGGCGCACGTGGCGTGGGACCCGAGAGATCATTACCTCCTACGTCAGATTTCTTCCCTTCGCGAATCGAACCCTGAAGCATGTTGGAAACCCATCATGCGATGAATCGTGAGTTTACGATTTTACTCGCCGTTGATGATATTAGGTGTATTAGGACTTCCGATGCCGGTGGGCTAAGCCATCGACGTAAGCGGGTCTGTTGATTGGCCACCCGGCCGTTTCGCCGCGACGTTAGGCAATTAATTGACCACCACCAGTTCCAGATCTCCTCTATCGCATTCTCCGCCTGTACGAATAGTCTAGCGTTGTTGGATTGAAGCGAAGTTGCATTCCATGAAGCCTAGCCTATGGTTATAGACGAATTGAGACAGCAACGGCACAATGATCAATGCAAACGCAGCCTAACTTACACGGCCGGCCGGCCGCTCACCCGTGATCCGGTGTCGATGGCTTCCTTCTTCAGCATTAACTCGCTCAGGTAGGATGGCATAAATGCGGTTTTTGGTTAAGCCTTTTTGGTGCGGGGAACGTTGGTTAGTGTCTCCCTTCCCCTGTTGACGACAATAGCGATCTGCTGAATCGAGGTATATCATATCTGAATTAACTAGAACATCGCAGCTGCGCGCGGGTCACCGACTACATCTACAGCTGCAGCGTAAAGCAGGGGGGCTTCATATGGCCATTCGATGCGAAGAGTTGGAATTTGAGGGACGTTTACTCTCGAACCGAGCCTTCATCTGCAGTTCAAGCGAATAGAAGCCCGACGGTTTGGGTGAGCAAGCGCTCTGGTGGCACATCAAACCAGGGTTTACCCATGATTGGCTTTTAGCCATCATTTGACAACCTAGGGTATCCGGCCGAAAGGTTTCCCTGTGATTTTCCTTGTGGAGTCTCTCCGTCGATATACTCTTTATCTCTCCGAAGATCGAAAGACCAAAGGGCAACGAACTACCAGTGGACGAGGATAGAGGCAGGCTATTTCTCGTACTGCCTGCGTCATATTCTTGACATATCTGTTTGCCCGTGACATCTAGGCGGCGGGCATAGCATGGTATCGAATCAATGACTTCAGCGAACCCGAACCCCGCGTCTTGTCTCAGAGATATTGCCCTTTGAAAACTCCTCCCAAACACAGATATCTGCAAGTAGAATGCACGACCTCCGTGAACGTACCGGTACCTGCACCTGAACATGTACATGCACGCGGAGGGGGGTTATTTTGCCAAGCCAAGCACTATGATATATTGTCGACATCGCGGGGCGTGTTGCATACAAACAAATTCCGCTTAACAGCAGGTCAAAAGGGGTCGCAGAGATAAAAGAGCTAGCTTCCCAGAGAAAATTAAAAGAACAAAAAGAAAAGAAGGAAAAGAAAAAAAAAAGGAAAGGAAAGGAAATTAGACAGGAAGGGCGGACTCTCTTCGAAGTCCAAGTTCCTCCCTCCCAAAAGAGAGCCAGGCCGTTGAGCCAGCCAATGGGCCGACCGTCTAGGATCCCTTTTTGAGAGTCGCCAGGAGAAGCAAATAATCCATGACCACACGCCTCCCAAAAAGAAACCATCATCTGCCAGAGCCAGTGGGCTCCGAGCTGAAGCAAGCCTGAGGGGATCCCGGTGAGACGTGAGAGCCGTCAAGGCCTGTCGCCGCGCAAGATTTCGCTCTTTCCCCCATTTCCGCAAAGACCTTTTTTTTTTTTTTTTTTTTTTTCTTGTCATTTCTTTTTTTTACTTTCTTTTCTTCTGCGGTGGCTCCACTTCCACCCGTCCATCAGGTTATGCCATTTTTGACAAGATGGATTGGGGGTTCGTGAATTCATCTGGGTTGACCCTTACAATAGCAACTGTGAGGGACGAACCTCGCTCATGGATCATATATCTGGGCGTGGCTTCCCTTTTTTCTTTTCACCTGACTTTTGGGACCATTACGGCATCTCTTGCCAAAGTATTCTTTTTTATCTAACGTCATATACGGCCGTCTGCCGTCGGTTCATTCATCTTTCTTTACAACTGCTAGCTGCTTTGTGTTTTAATTGCATACATACATCACATATCCTTTTGGGCGTTTGACATTCGGAGGGAGGAATCTTATATCCACGAGACAGCATAGAGACATAGTTTCACTGATAGCGATATCGAAACCACAAATCTACACCGCACCTGACATACAAACGCTTACACACACGTACAAATTATACGAAACCGTCGCAATCAAATTGAAGAGGAACAAAAGGTTGGCAGTGATATTTTATTCTTTTCGTCCATTCCGCCTTGGGCAAGCCCAATTATCAATCATGGTCGCCGTCTACATTTTCAGATAGAGAGAGAGAGAAGTAGAGAGCTTTAATAACACATATCTCGATAATTAGGACCCTCCAAAACTCAACGCCTCCTTGCATACCGCACGCGTACCCAGCCTCATATGAGATACATCGAAGATCTGGATACCGAAACGTAACAGTTAAGAGTCCAAGAATCCTCGAGTTGGTTGCCTATTCGATTCTTGGGGACTCGCCCAGCACAGGAGAAAAGCGTCTAGCGGAAGAAAGGGATCGTTGGTCAGAAGCTCATGGCTGCCTTGGATGGTTCTTGACACAATTCTGGAAATCCGCTAGCCATCGTCTGCGAATTCCGTACTCCAAGGAAGCCAGGGACAATACCTTGACCTCCGCTATACCAGCAATTATTCGCGACATTCCGATTGCCTGACGTTCTTTAGCAGCCAGGAGGTACACAGCTAGCTGCAAGGTCGACAGGCGACTGCGTACGATACCATACGACGTGCATGAACATCCCTGGGCCCGAGCTTGGGTGTTGATATACCTTGCTTTCCGCATCCATCTCAGCTTAGCCCTGACTACCCCGTGATAGAGGTGGATTTCGAGATTGCCCTGCAAGTTAGTTTGTGCACATCTAGACGCGAGTCCTGTCCCGGTTGTTGACGTTTCGTTCTGGATCATTTAAGCGGTAGCTCGCCAGGTCCGACTTTATCCAATTCCTTCGTAGGTTTCTTTCTCGGAGCGGTTGGAACAGTTGCAACGTCGAACATTGGGAGGAATTCACAACCGTCCTTCCTCAGCATATCCCACGCCGAACTTGGATCTGGACCCAGGAATCCAGCGTGTGTTGCTGCTGCACGCTCTACTGCATTGAGTGCTGCACAGCATTTTGTCACACCAACAACGCAAAACCCGACATACCTCTTCCCTCCGCAACTATCAAAAAATATTCCCAACCTCATCCAACCGACACCGTCAACCTCTTTCATCACCCTCATCCTTCTCGAACAGAACGCTCGAAACCAATACCTTTGCGAATCAAACGCATTATCACTACTCCGCTTTGCTTCTGAAAATACACAAAATCTACCTATTCCGTTGTTTGTAATGAGCACCTCAAGACAGTAATTTGGAGATGGCAGTCTCTGGAGAATCTTCGCAGGTTGCAAATATGGAGGGCGAAGGCTCGGTTGTTCCCCTCTACAAGCGAGGAAGTAGAACGTCCTCGGTAGGTTCGAGGAAAACATTACTTTCTCACTCACGAACCATATCCTCCTCACACGACCAAATCACCCCTCCTCCCACGCCTAAAGATGGATCGCCGAAGCAAGAGGCATCCAAAGACAAAACATTAACAGATGAACAACCGTTGGAACAACCTCTTGAACAACCCCTTGAACAACCCTCGGAGCAACCCTCAGAGCAACAGCAAGAAGAAGAGGAAGCTCAGCCTGAAATCCAGCAAGATGAGCAACAGGTCGAACAGCCCAAAGATGCGAGACCGAAATCTCACTCATCCTCGGCATCGTCAAAAAGGGTTTCCAAGCTAGCAGAGTATCCTGCCTTCATGAGAGCTTTCTATTCTTTCAGACCAGCCCAAGCAGCTGATGCTTCTACTGTCACAATACCTCTAACTCCTGGAGACATGATTCTCATTCACAACATTCATGAAAATGGATGGGCAGATGGTACTACCATTGCCTCTGGAGCACGTGGATGGCTTCCTACCAATTTCTGCGCGAAGTACGAAGTCGAGGAAATGCAACTTCTACTAAAAGCGTGCATTGCTGTCTTTGAGTATTACAGAGGCAATTCTGCCGATAGCTTTGCCACTGCGAGGGAGAAAGTCGTCGGTGACGTTGTCAACGGTGTTCGACATCTATTAGTAAGCTGATCGAATCCTCCATTTACTGTACTATCGAAGCTGACTTTTATATTAGGAAGCAACGGACTGCCTCACTAGAGAATCTGTGAACGTACAGACAGATGAAACTATTCGGAAGACGAGAAAGGTACTGCTTGCCGAATTATCTGTTCTTGTTAAGACATCCCGCAGATTCCCAGATGATGAGTTAGAAGAGGAAGCATCTGGAGAAACAGCACAAGATGTTCTTGACGAATTGATCTTGAGCGCATTCAGAGTCGTTGTTTGTGGCGCCAAGTTTCTCGACGCCTGGTGTGATATCCATGATCAACTTCAGGACGAAGAAGCTACCGAGGATCAGATTACAACTGTTGTTGAGGAGGCAGAAGAAGAAGAAGAAGAAGAAGAAGAGCAGAGCAATGAGCCTGCGAGTGTCCCTCACGACATTGGAAACCGTGACTCCGTTCAAACGTCCGTCACCACAGCATTAGATGCCTACACGACCAAAGAAAAGCCGCCAGGTCTCACGATTGTCACATCCTCGCAATACCAACCAGACACCCAATCCTCCTTCATCGCCTTGACACCAGCGTCCACCGTCAAAGAGTCTGAAAGCGACAATGAAGCTACTGAGTCGAAGCCAGAACTACAAGTTGAAACGGTCATGGCTACCGCGAGACTTCATTTCAGCTATGATTCTCTTCTTAGTTGCCTTGCTACCTATATTGGAACCATTCATCTTAAGGCTCCCCTTCCGTCGAGGCTATTTGTGCTAACGAAAGATGCTGTGGAGGTTGGGAAAGAGTTTCTTCATATTATCGATCTTGTTCAAGAGCGTGGTGATAAGGAAAGCTCGCTGGAATCTTGCAAAGATCTTTTCAAAGAAGAAATCAATATTCTTGTCACTGAGGCTCAGCGTTTGGTGAAACCGCTCCTGGATCACGAGGATGAGGCACCCTTGGACGGCAGCGAAAGCCAACCGCTCATTGACGCAGCTACCAAATGCGTCCAAGGCGCGACGCAGTGCTTCGATGCAGCTCTTAGCATCCTCGAGAATATCAATGATTTCGAAATCACCATGACGTCGAAACCAGATGTCTCTCAGATCGGGATTGGAATTACAACAACTGTCCCTACTGCTCCTGTTGTCGATGGCATGAAGTCTCCTACTACACCTACCTCACCCCATTCTCCTAGCAGCCCTCAGTCTTCCCAGACTCCCGGATCCCCTGCTTCTACTCCTGGCTCTCCTCGCTCATCTGATTCGGCACCTTCCTCCCCTGTTGTCGCGAGGCTCAACCTGGATAAGTCATTACCATTGCTCCCCGCTGTTACGAGCCCAGTTTCTGCAAAACCAGCGGAGACTACCGCAATTGTACCTATCCCTCCGCCCAAGGATACACCCACTGAGGATAAGCATCAGTCATTCGAGTCAACAACTGAAACGTCGGTATCCATGCAACGTGAGGATAGCCAACAGTCTGGTACAAGTGATGATGAGAAGACATCTACTAGAGCCACTACTCCGAATCATGATGAAGGCGAAACACCTCTGGCGTCACCCAAGCCTGCTTTGGCTATCGATACATCTGTTGCGTCTGTACCACCACCACAGTATTCGGAATCCCACTCTGGCAGTGCTCCCCATACTCCGGTCGATCAGAAAGTCTCTCCTGTCCCAGTGTCCCATTTCCATAATTTGGTTACCAAAGACGGGCAGATCCATATTGCGTCTGTTGCGGCCCTTGTGGAACAGATGACCATGCCTGATTCGAAGCCGGATATCACATTCGTGACCACCTTCTTTACTACCTTCCGATATTGGTCTTCGCCTGTTGATATTACTAAGACCCTCATCACCAGATTCGACGAAATTGATGGTGATTTGCCAGGGTCGACGCCAGTTCGCCTTCGTGTCTACAACGTTTTCAAGCAGTGGTTGGAAACGCACTGGAAAAAGGAAACGGATTTCGATGTCCTTCCACTCATTAAGGACTTCGCCATCAATAAATTGACGCCCGCGTTGCAGACACCTGGAGAACGCCTTCAAGAGTTAGTCGACAAAGTCCTCAACCTGGAGTCCGATACATCTCTAGTCCCTCGAGAGCCAGCCACTCTCCAGAAGACCCGCAGCACGATTGGTCTTAACCAAGCGGCAACTATGCCTGAACCAAGGGTTACCCGCACACAGTACAGTGTCCTCAGAGCATTCCAAGCCAATGGAGGTGAAGTCCCATCCGTTCTCGAGTTCGACCCTCACGAGATTGCAAGACAGCTCACCGCCAAGGATCAAAATATCTTCTGCCAGATTGCTCCTCATGAGCTCCTAGGCAAAGAATGGACCAAGAAGGAAAATGCCCGTGCTGTTAATGTGTCCGCGATGACCCACCTCTCCACCGACATGGCACATTGGGTCGCATTCACGATTCTAAACGACGCCGACCCGAAGAAGCGTGCTGCAGTTATCAAGCATTGGATCAAGGTTGCAGACAAGTTGTTCGAGATGGCAAATTATAATACACTTATGGCCGTCATGTGCAGCTTGAACACCTCCACCATCATTCGACTTAAGAAGACATGGGAGCTTGTTTCTCCGAAATCCAAGGTTGCACTGGAGAAGCTGCGCGCCGTTGTTGATTGCAGCAAAAACTACACGGAGTTGCGCAACAGGCTGAGGAACCAGCTCCCACCGTGCTTGCCATTCTTGGGCACCTACCTCACAGATCTAGTCTTTCTCGTAGACGGCAATCCCAACAAAAAACCATTCCCCGGCGAGGACCCCAAGAAACCAACTGGTATCAATTTCCTCAAGTATCTTTCTATGACGAAGATGATTCAGGAGCTCCAAAGCTTCCAGGTACCGTATCCGATTCAGGAGGTTCCTGAGCTTCAGTACTGGATCGATTACCAAATGCGTACGCTTAGAGAGTCCGGCTTCGGGGACGTGCAAAAACTCTATAGGCAGAGTCTTGCTGTTGAACCCAAGAAGAGGGACCCTGCAGTTCCACCAGTACCAACACCAATAGTTACTGTTGATGCAGCAGCGGCCATCTCCATCCCTGCGGCCGTAGCTACTCCTACGACTGCCACTGCCACTGAGAAAGGTGGACTCTTGGGATGGACCCAATCAATACTCAAAGAGAAGTCGTCTATCGCCAGCTTCAACCTTGCCATGAGTAACCCATAGAAGCGCTTACTCAAAGGGCTGAGAATCCGCAGGCATGCCTGATATTCTATATAACGGGATACGACTTTTCAAGACCCAATTTTTTTTTTTTTTCTATTCGAACATGTTTATATGGCAACCCTCTTATATTATAACTTCCACCTATATAATTCCCCCCCCATCTGCAGAGCCTCACTCAATTCCTTCCACGTCTCCGACTTGTCATCACATCTTCACCGATTCTATCCGGTTTTTGTTTTCTGTTACGTCATATATCCAACAGGTGTTGGAAATTTTCCCAATATGTGGTGTGGTGTTTTCCCTGTTTTGTCACATCTGAACTTGATCAAATTTCTTCATCTCAAAAGAAAAGGGGGAGGGAGTCATATCGGTGTCGCTTTAACGGTGTTTTATTTTACTAGCTGATACTCTTCTAGCGAGGCGTTAATGTCGATTATAGGTTTACTGTTTGTCTTATTTTCTATTCCCCAATTTCTTCAATCTTGTATTACTATAACCACGCCTATCCTCTTCCATTCTTTCCATCATCATCATACTTTCTTTTTAGGGGAAATGTGGACACTCCTAATCGACATGAACGCTAAAGAAAAGCCAAATCTCCTGTTTCTAATGAGCACATACTGCACGACAGTCTAAAAAACAAAATATTATTATTCTCATTATTTTATTAAGCGATGTTCTGAATTAAATTGTTCACTTGATAGATGTGATTGCTTTCCCCTGGCTTCCCGCTCGCTGTTTCGAAATCTGCGGGGCTGCTGGATCGTATGCTGTGATTGCGCTAAGACAGGAGATACGTTTGACAAGTTAACTTGGACAGGACAACATACTCTCTTTCCGCACGCCGTCCCTCTCTCTCGCCAGAAGCTCCACGCGCTAGGCTGGCTGCTCCACTCTAGTTTCACGACAATTCCATTTATCTCATTGCATGCACTCTGTCCGTCCATCTCCTTTATTTCGCTGCGAAGATGCTTCGAAACTTCTCTTGCCGTTCGCTCTTCTTGGTCAAATGAGCAAAAACGGTACTAGTACTCGCTACTGCAACAACTTGGCCTTAGCACGAAATATGCACACATCTGCAACACGTGGGCCCGCGATGACGCCGCGAGCTCCCTCCCACGGGCCACCGAACGTACGTCGTGCAGAATCGGTATACAAGTTCGCGCACGGTGGAAGGAGTGAAGCGAAATGAGCTTGGCGCGCTTGATGCTATGTATGCGTTCTCAGCGTGTATAAATTGCAGCTATTTAAAGAATCTAGATCTTCGGTGGCCACACAATCACCTCGACATCTCCCGTTTCGACTTACTGCATGCGGCTTTTCCTAGCTGGATTTCAACCAGCTGGCGATTGCGAGTGGAGACGCGCTCGGCCGCGAGTCATCTTCAGGGGGGCGGAATAAGTAAGGACTTAGTAAGTACCTGCTTGCCGCAATCGATCGTCCGGCTGACCGTTTTTTGCTAATTTATCTTCCTGCTTAGTGTGTCTTGTATTTAAATTTATATCGTGCATGCATGCACTGAGCTCAGTGCGGTGGCGCTGGATTTCATAAAACACGATAATTATAAAGTCACATCATGGAAACTGCACTTTTGCGCCCCTCGAGAACCCCTCTTCTGGACTTTAAGCGCCCATGCCATGGGGACGTAATGTTCCGCGCTGGTCAAGTTGCGTGTGATAACTGTCGGACTGTTTGCTGTCAACTAGTGAACTTTGTCCGAGGCGTCCCGTCAGCTGTCCACAAATCTCTATCGAGTTTGATATGTTCCGGTTGCGAGGATATATGTGTTCACGATGTCTGTTTGTGCGAATTCCTCGTCTGCGATTTGCCTGCATATATAAGTATGTATATTCACCCCCCAGTCGAGAGGGTGACGATGCACAATTAAGTCGTATATTTGAAAAAAATATTAAAATAACCATCTCTGCAAATAAAGACATGCAATCCGTTGCCGTGACGAAGCTAAAACTAGCTCTGACGCATCATAAATTATAATATATCGCATGGTCACTCCTTCTAGATAGCTGACCTTGCATACCTTGTTTGCGAAATGCCGGCAGTCATAACATCCCATGCGTGGACGAATGGGTGGACTATCAATTGCAATATTTCCTTGCAAATACAAAACGTAAAACACACTTCTGTTGTAGCTTGACTGCTCCTTCGTGCGCATAGCCTCCAGAGCTGCAGAGAGTCGCAGTCCAGTCCGGACATGGCTGCGGACTGGATAACATCGATTCCACATTCATCACGAAGATTGGGATTTAGACAGCATAGGATATTGCGAATACACATCATCGACACCCTTGCTTGGATTCGCGGTCTTATGTGGTCGCGGGTTGCCTGAATCGGGTATAATATTAACTCCGTACATCCGTCATTGTCCGGGTAAGATTTTAACACCTGCTCATATACATCCCCCGACACCGTAGCTTAGTGGCGACTATGATGTTGCGGATAAGATGGCCGACATAGTTACTAATACTAGAAAATTTACGTTGGTTGGTTGGGCGCTATGCAGACACGATGCAGGGCCTCGCCTCTGATTGTAAGCCCGTCCACAGATGTCTTAGTGGGAATATTTGACTTTCCGCCACATTAGATGTTTTTGGTGCCCGGGAGCTGTAATTATAAGACACCTAAAAACGGTATTAAACATCACGGCGCCCTGATTCACACATTGTTTGGATAGATCAGGGGGCTCCCGGTGATTTGGGCCAGTGATATCATGAACCAGACTATCAGCAGTTGCAGAGTGGCCAAATGCTTACCCTGTGAGGTCCATTGTCAAAGTTGATTAAGCTTCGCGTCGACAGCAGCTGCCTAGTATCCTGGTCCTATTCCTTCATATTATCAATACGATAATCAGCCTTTCGCACTGTAAGCCGGCATAGGTACCGAGGAGATGCTGGTGCTTACCAGGCGTTTGTGTTCAGCAATGTCTAGTGCAAGGTCCCTAACAAAGATGTCAAAACTATCGTATTCGCAAAGCCAGAAGTTCGAATCAGGCACTATTATACAACCGAGGACGGTCGTGAATTTAAAATTGCAGCATCGACACGACAAGAACAGGCAATAATCGTATCATCCAAAGTGCGTATTTGAGTTTCTCGCATATTCCCCCTCCTCGGCATTTTCCAACACGGTTTCTCGTTGTGCCTCAAGATGCAACTCCACAACGCAACCTCGGCTGAACACCACCATCATCCTTTCTCACGTAAGATCAACAACTTTTCGGAATAATGAGAAATCGAGGTTCTTTTCTCCCCTCTCCCCAACCCGGAGTCGTTAGTTGTGCCGATTGCAAATACGGGAAACCGTACTCGTTTCGATCTCATCGCTTATCAGCCTGTATTTGATAAATGCGGTGCCCCTATTGGACAAAATTTCCCGACATGAGACTTTTGACGCATTCGCCTCACACAGGCACGCCCACGATGTCGACCAATAGCCACCAACGAGAAAAAAAGCTCAAGCCTGAAAAGACCCAAAATCTTCAGTCTTTCCTTTCCACCCCATGTCTGAGGCAATTGCCTGACAGGCCTGGCTCACACAGGCCCAATTCGCTTCCTTTCGGATTCCCTGCACGTGCACTGGTAGAGGCAGAAGCAGAGGCAGCGGCAGTGGCAGTGCACGAGAGGGCAATGCGCTGGGCATGCATAAGCCATTTTTCAGCGTTCAATCCACTAACGTTATAAGCTGTATCCCCACACACTACATCAAGTTATTTGATATTGATATGCAGTTCATCTTTTCCTAATCCAATCGTTTGGCTTGGATTTCATGGAACATCCCGGGCTTGCAAAACCATCTGCGCGCGCGTCGCCCATAATTTCAAAAAAAAAAAACCCTTAGGGCGGGTTGGAACACGCTGCGACTAGCTGACCTAACTGTTTCGCAGTACCATGTACGTCAACTGTTACCTATTCTATGACTTACGTTATCCTTCCAGTATAGATTGGATATGGCCTCGTCGTCATATTGGGTTAACTTTTCTCGGGCTATCTGGGTCCGCGTCTATCGCCTTATCGTCAGCATATACACACGTATACGTACACAGGCTTACGATGTAATCGTGTCTACGATACACTGCATCATTTACCCAAAAGCGTTCGTTTACATCACTCTTTGTTTTATTTTCTCCGAATAGTATTGTTTGAAGAATGTCTTGGATAACGTAAAGAAAGGACATGAATGAATTCTAGCTATCGATTAGTATGATGACTACGCAGTATATTTATAGCGTAGTTGCTGCGTCAACATGAATATGCAGCATCTCCACCGCTATACCGTGCACGTATCACGGAATGCAAAGCATGTGCTATCGATACCCCGGGAGCTGTGCATAATACAGAAGAACGTACCGGGTAGTCGACCAGGTTGCCGGCGCACCGGCAGGCAGATTCGGAACGGCACAGTAACATGCACGAGGAATGCACTAATTTGTACGTTTCACATTCCTTTAGGTAACATAGAATTCAGGAGATATTTTCAAAGGATACAAGTATACTATATATTGCCTATAGCCAAGTGACCAACTTATCACGAATCACAAAAAAAAAAAATTATGTCGCGGCATCTGCTGGTGCTGTCGTGGGAAAGGGAGGTAGCCGCCATATCGAAAGACAGGGATCCGTAGACATTTATCATATATAAGGAAATATATTGCGACTAAATATAGCGTTTGTGGATACCGTAGACACCTGGAGCACCGCATCCACGTAGCTCTCTACCCAGTCACATATATCCACGCCATGCAGCAGCAAATGCACCTTATTTTTTATAAATACGGTCACAGAAAGGATGTATATCGTTGCATGCAGCTAGCGCGAGCAGCAGGCACGTCCCTCTCTCGTCACGAGGGCCGTCGTTATACTACGTTACAGGATCTGCCAGTATCCGCCACGCCGGAAACACGGATTAACTTTAAAAATAGATTAGTCATGCACAGAGCTCGAGAGCCCGCTGGGGTGTAGATAAAATAAAAAAGCCACCAGAGTACTTGGTTACTTGACAAAGTAATTAGCGTACTAACCCCGGGCGAGGCTTGGGCTCTGGGCGGGTGGAGTTTCCCTGTTTTCCCTGTTTCCCAGGGCATGGCATGCCAGCGTCGATGATGCCAGTGGCGCGTATGCACATCTGGGCAGCAGGTAGCGGCTTGGGTCTATCGATTCATTCCAGGGCAGACCGGGTTATATTTCTAAGATTTGCATGTCGCCGAGCTGCTTCGATAACCAACATCAGCCTCGCCGCGAGCCTCGGCCCTAGCAGATCTAACATACCTGCTTGATATGGCCACGTACTCATCAATGCATTTGACACGGCAAAGTATGCATTGATCCTGCAAAGCCCTCTGATCTCTATCGTGCGAAGTGGGACTCATGATGATATCAAGATTGACGCCTTGCGTAATTCCAAGAATCCAAGAATCCAAGAATCGATAGGCTATGTTTTCCAGTCAAAGCGCGGAGGAGCATTCGGAATTGGTCTACGTGAAGGATGTGTATGCATGTGCGTGCATCTGCAGGATAATAGTCTAACAAGAATGTTCAATTTTTTGATCTGCGAATGTAAAAATGAAGTACTACAAAATTAATAAGCAAAAGGAAACCCTGAAAAGCCAACGCCAGCCGTACACAAAATGGATCACAAAAGATAGATACAAATGAAAAGAATATAGAAAAATGAATGGGGCTCCAATTAAGAAAAATAAACAAAAAAGAAAAAAAAAAGAGACCATGAGTTCCAGCTGGCCATTATAGGCAACGTATATACCATTTCCTCATCAAGCCGCAATGCTCCAAAGAAAAACAAATCCATGTGCTGTAAAAGTCAGAAATTTTGTATTGATAAGCAAGCATCAGATCCAGTCTGCGTGGGATAAGAAACGACACAGCAAGTCTAGAAATCGCAGACCACGTCGAGCCCGGAGACGGAACTCCACACCTCGGTCCAAACTGGGGCGACCACCAACCCGTTTGGCGTTTCACCAATGAACCCGGTCTCCCGCTCGCGGAAGCAGAGCTTCATATGCCGGGTCAAGTGGCCTAGGCTTTGGGCGTCGCCACCGAGTGTCTCCAGAAGACCCTGTGCAATGTTCTCCCATAGCTTTGTGAATTCACTGGTTGGGTGCAAGATCGTGAGGCCATTCTGGAGCAGCTGAGCAACACGGGGTGCAACTTGTTGTGGCAGGAACGATGGGTACAACTCGCTGTATTTGAACTTGATGTCGAGGAAGCGTGGGGCTTCGGCACCGGGGGGTGGGGAGAGGATGCGGTTGTTCATAGGGTAGGGCACTTGCTGGAAGGGAGTGCTGGTGCGCGAGGCGATGGTTGGTCCGGAGAGTTCGGAGGACGAGCCAATGCTCATCACACGGGCGGAGGCCTTGAGTTCGGGGCTAGTTGTACGCTTGACGTCGGGGCTGGAAATGCGCATGGGGCCGTTGGGACTGCAGTTGGCGCAGTTCTGAACCCTACGCTCGAGGGTAAAGATTTGTGCATCCTTGTTGCGGACTACAAGCTGCTGATCAAGCAAGAGTTGCTCGACCTGGTAGACCCGGTGAATACGGCTGATGGCCTCATCAGTAAGCTTGTTGAGGTTAGAGTGGAGGTTGCCGATGGTTGCATCCTTCTGCTTAAGGATTTCCTCGAGGCTGGCAATTGCAGCACGATCTGATGACTGCTGCTGCGGTGACTGAAGACCAAACAACGGTTGGATCTCGGTGCTGCGCTGTTCGTTTTGCTGTGCTTGGAGGACCGAGTACGAGCGGACTTGGGCTTCCAAATCATGAACTCGGATCTCCTTCTGGTGCAGCTCATCAAGGATTTGCTGGTTCTGTTTCTTCAGTCGCTGAACTTCCTTGCCGTCGGCACCAGCGCCAGTTGGTGGTGGGGACTGGCTAGGGCCGTTCTGGGCAGCGATCATCTGCTGCTGTAGGCGAGAGTTGGATTGTTCGAGCTGAAGGATAATTCCCTGAAGCTCTGTGTTCTTGCTGTTGCTGTTTTGCAGCTGCAGGCGAATGGTCGACATGGCAGTGCTGGTGGAATCCATGTCGTCGGCTTTCATCTGCAGGGAGGTGATTTTCTCGCTCAGAGCGCGTTTCTCCTGCTCGAGCATCGATACCTTGAGCTTGGCGTCATCGAGTTGCTTCATGTTGCTAAGGATGTCATTGGTACGCTGCAAAACTGGTACGGGCTGACCACCGTTGCGGGCTACAGCCTCATTCTGCAGGTCAGCCACGGCCATATGTAGAGTGTTCTCTCGCTCCGTCAGCTGAGTCCTTTCTGTCTCTAACTGAGTGATCTTCTTCTCGGTTTGTGTTTGGGCTTCCTCTAGTCGAACTACATCGCGAATGTACGAGAGATGTAGCTTGAACTCAGCGCTGTCTAGATACGGATCCCGCCTGTTGGCGTTGTTCGCGTTGTTCGACTGGTAGCGGGAGTTGATTCTGTTCTGTTCAATAGACCAGATGTGGTCAGTGATCAGGAGGGCGCGGAACTCCTCGATTGAGCCTGGGCGGCGGATATCTGAGTTCATGACTCTGTTGTACCATGCTTGAGCCTCGGCGTTGGCCATGCATGGTGATATAGCTGCGAGGACTGTCTGGCCGGTGTGGCCCAGGAACAGCAGTGAGTCGATTCTGTCAATGAACTTCAGGGCGTTGACCTGGTTCTTGTTCGAGAGGGGGTGCAGCTTGAATGGGTGGAATGGGGTAGGGAATGGTGGGGGGTTGTTGGGGAAGGACTGTGTGCGAACGGCAGAACGCGCTCTGCCATTTGGCGACTTTGATCGGAATCGGCTCGATGAAGGTGGCGAGCGAGACTTGCTTCGTGCGTTAGCAACGCCGTTATTCTCGACGTTGATGACGGGAGCGGCGGTGGCTTGAGGTTCACTGACGCCGCTGGGACGCAGCTTGTTCAAGAACGACATTGTGGTTGGTTTCTAAATGATACAAGATCTTTGTAGAGTTTGCGGGGGGGGGGGGGGGGAGAGGTTGAACAATAAAATAAATAAAATAAAACACCTCGATGTGTTTTTTGGGGAGGGGTTCTCTTCGGCGATATATATATATGTGTATTGACGGAGCTGATACCAAGGGCGGTTAGATAATTTCGTAATGCCTGGGGACCGAGTACTTTCAGCCGCTCGATTGTTGTCCGTCCTTGTTCCGAACCAGCCTTAGCTCTTTAGCTGCTTTTGGGTCGACGCGAGGGTGGAGAGGGTGATGGCAGATAGTTGTGTTCCGAGAACGGGGTCCTCGTGAAGGTTATATACTCGATCAAATGATCTATGTCTGAAGGACTGGGTCAAGAACGAGCGAGTGAATGCTTATTATGGAAGTGGTGATAAATCAGAAGAGACGTCGGTGGGGAAGGGGAAGGTGAGACCTTAAGTATTTGAAGCATGTTAAATCATCTGGCTTCCGCTCGCTCCCCACCGAAGCTACTCTTTGTTTGATTCAAACTCCCAGCAATCAAAAAGCAAAGACGTGGCGGGCCTCCTCTTTCGAAGTGGAAACTCTTCTCGAGCCAGGGCAGGTCCTGGTAGCCGAATCAGAATCGCTGGTGGGACCACTTTTTCTTTGCTGTCTGCTGCATCGTGGCAGGGCTGAAATGCATAAACAACAGAGGCTAGCTCGCTCCTCGATTTTTGTGTGAAGGACGCCGGGCCTCGCTTCATCCCAACACGGCTCCCAGGCTGCTCGCGTTTGGGAATAAGTGTCGAAGGCGCACCGGGCAGGCTGCAGAGCAACCGGGGCCCGTCCATGCACGGCAATACCTCCATTCCCCCTTCTGCACAAGGCGCAAAATGCGAAGCAGCTTGAAGGAGCAATCGGACATTTACTGTTTCGTCGAAACAGGTCCTCCGACGCACTTTCCGAACCCTCGTAACCGCATCAGTGTGAGCCTGGCCGTCAACCTTCAGGGATCACATACGGTCAATTTCGTGTCTGATTGAGAACACCGAGTGATATTATTTGTGTTACCGCTCCAGGACTCGGGATCCTGTGTCACGAATGAGTCGACGTAGCATGCATTTCATTTCTCCTTCCAGGAAACCGAAGGCGAAGGCAGCATAGCACACCAGCATCGCCAGCCAGCGCCATCTCGTTAAGAGAAGCCGGCGATGCTGTGTAATCGAACACGTACACAGGCGGACTCTCAATCACACCGCAGGGGAGTCACGAATGACCGATCCCATCGTCCGCGGAAAAGGGATGCATGACGTAGAAAGAGGTCGTTTAGTTTCCGACCGGAAGGAAGCGTATTTCCCAGACGGGCGGGACATATTGCTGAGTCAAAATAGCACACTCGATGAATTTAGTTTCAGGCGCCCACTTTGAAGCACACATCCTGTTGTGGCGATGTTCATTCATATCAGTCGATTCACGATGAGATGTCGCGGCAATGCCAAGTCTGCAGGTTTGGCGAAGGATATGCTTCCAAATCACAGTTAAAATAGGAAACCTGTGCAGGGGGTGCAGAAGGTCAATATCATCTGTATTGTGCGCTCGGGAGGCTGGCCGGGGCCAGGGTAGGACCCCAACCGTGCATGCTGGGATTCTTCATGATTCGTCCATCCAAGGTCGCCGAGATGGACAAGAGTCCACTAAGAACAGCAAACAATAGACGAATGCAGGAATGCTGGCTAGCAAGCAAGCAAGCAAGCAGGCATCGCGGCTCGCCGACAACAGGACACAGTCGAGTCCGTGATTGTGGGATCGACTCGTTCGCTCTCGACGGACAGCGTGTACCTGCATGTGAGAATGTGTGCAAGTTAAGTTCACGACCAGAAAGCAAAGCGAGCGAGAGAGGAAGCGAACGGCGCCCCCTCGCGTGCATGCGTGGAAAAGGACATCGTCGGAGCCTAGCAGTTAGCATCAGACCACGGGGAGCAGGATAATGAATATACTCGGGAACGAGCGTGAGGACTTGTTGCTGCGGCTGTGTCTCCTCGGTTGGAGAGTTATTCCTCGAGCGGCCTGCTGGGGCGGGCGACGGATCTGATGATAGTGGTCTGCTGCTGGCCTGCGGTTGGCTGGCTGTCGATTAGTTCAATAAAAATGTGGGCTGCGGCTGAGCAGTCGGCCGTCCACCGTAAATTTGCATTCCATTCTAATTTAGAACGAACACCACCAACGCCCAAAAAAAAAACGCCAACCTGTGCCAACCTACGCCAAACCTGCAGCCTGCCCTCGAGCTCTCGCCAAAAGCTGCTTTCTTGAGAGCGGACGAACTTTCCGGAAACCCCAGACGGTGCATGCCTGCAGCCTGCAAGCCGGTTGATACGATCGTGGTTTGGACTCTTGAGCAAAGATCGAGGTTAGCCTCCGCCTCCACAACATAGCAACTCGGTTGCACTTGTCGGCGATACCTCTCGAGCCAGGGTGCTCTGCCTGTCCAGCCTCAGCCTTACGCTGGTTTTGGCCGGGCTTCCGGGATTAATATAGACCCATATAGCCACAGACGCCTGTGGAACCAGAACGGGACACCAATCACGACGAGCGAATATGGGACCAACTTCCCAGAAACGACAATAAGCTATTTAGCCTCAATAGCACCCAGCTCACTAGCAAAACCAACATGGCTTTCTCTCGCGCGGCGTCGGAGGTCCCTTTTGACAATATGCATATGGTGTGGTTCAATGACGGTGCTAGCGCTGAGAGCCAGACGGTGCGATCATACATACACATGCCATATACACCGTTTCTGACAGTCGTTCGCTCTCAGCCTTACAGCCCCACGCTCCAATCATCGAGCGCGGGGACGGAGACAGCGTCGAGACCGTCGGCTTGCAGCTGAACGCGAGAAACATCGTACCGCCCGTTTCACCCGCTGATTCGCCGCTGAATGCGATAAGATTTTAATTAACCTCATCATGAGAAAATCGAGCAGTTGAAGACAGCCATCCATTTGTCAATGCCAGCCAGGCTGCCCACTCTCGCAACGGTAAGCGAGAAACGGGATAGGCCAAGCATCTGCCGAGAGCTTGTAGTCCCCGAGACCCGAGAGCAAGCGTCCAGTGGACCTCTTGTTGCTGACTTAGTACGCATACGAACAAAAATAGCATTACCGTCCACCTGGTCAACGTAGACAGAAAACAGCGGCACGGAGGTTGCCGGCATCAAGGCAAAGCCATCATCCAGAATGAGGAGGAGTGCGGAGTGCGGCATTGCATCTTGGGAAACTAAAAATAAAGCCATGCGGCAAGCGATTCGTCTGCATATTCTGGTCTGGTCTGCGATCGTATACGAATACGTATACGCATGCACATAGACGAGAATGGAGCCTGGATCGATCTGTCGAATCTGGCCCGACTTCTCCCATATTCTACGCAATTACCCCACACAAATGGGGAAGTTTTGTCCCGCTCCAAGCCTGCCACGATACATTTATCCGTCTTGTCTGGGTTAGTAAACACAAGGTAACAAGGATTTTGTCGAGCCTTGTATTGATTGTTCTTCTGTGGGCTAAAGGCGTAACTACACTCGGCTGGGTCAATAACGCCGTCTTTGGGACTACTTCACAGGCGGTCAATTTTTTGTCTATCCTCGTGTCATGTGACTTGACCCGCAGCTAAGCGGTGCGCAGCTTGCACGTGAAAACGACAACCTCGATCCGAGCATCTCGACTATCTGAATTCTCACCTTTCGTTGTTAATTTGTAAAAAAATTTTAAAAATTTTTTGTTTCCGCCCCCAGTCGATTGCATTGCTCGGCGACATCAGTCGTTGGCACCTTACAAATCTAATCTCAACAGCTGAAGCCAGAACATTCACCATGGCCGCCGCTCTGCGTCTCGCGGCCCGCTGTTCGGTGCCCCGTATGGCCACTGCCTCAATATCAACGTCGCGCAGCTTCACCTCTTCCGCTCTCCGGCAGTCAGCCGTCGAGGGCGTCGAACGCGTTGGCGTCATTGGCGCTGGGCAGATGGTACTACACCGCTCACCTTCAATCCTTTCCAAAAGATATCGATGAAGATTTCCTAGCTAACACAAAATCTTACGAATTACAACAGGGCCTCGGAATCGCCCTCGTCGCGGCGCACACGGCCAACCTGCCCGTCACCCTCATCGACAGCTCCCAAAAGTCGCTGGATACCGCACTCGCCTTCCTCGACAAACTGCTCGCAAAGGACGTTGCCAAATCCCGCCTGACCGAGTCTGCAGCAGCGAACGTCAAGTCACTAATCACCCCCTCCACTTCCCTCGCAGATGCCGCCTCCACCGCCGACTTTGTGATCGAGGCTGTCCCGGAGATCGAGTCCCTCAAGCTAGACATCTTCCGCGAACTAGGCGCGACCGCAAAGTCCACCGCCATCCTCGCAACAAACACCTCTAGCATCAGTATCACGAAAATCGCTGCTGCTGCAGGCCCCGCTGCGGCGCCCCGAGTGGTTGCCACCCACTTCATGAACCCAGTGCCCATCCAGCCCGGCGTGGAGATAATCTCCGCGCTACAAACCTCCCCCACGACGCTACAAACCGCCTTATCCCTCGTCACCGCAATGGGCAAGGTACCCTCAAAATCTGCCGACACGCCCGGGTTCATCGCCAACCGTATTCTGATGCCATACATCAACGAGGCCGTGATCTGTCTGGAAACCGGC
The DNA here is from genome assembly GCA_036971555.1 of Drechslerella coelobrocha. Lineage (NCBI taxonomy): Eukaryota > Fungi > Ascomycota > Orbiliomycetes > Orbiliales > Orbiliaceae > Drechslerella > Drechslerella coelobrocha. The sequence continues at coordinate 299,189 of JAJTUH010000001.1, forward strand.
GTCGGCGCCAAAGAAGATATCGACAGCATGATGAAGAACGGCACAGGTGTGCCTATGGGTCCGCTTGTGCTTGCAGACTTCATCGGCCTGGATACCTGTCTGGCCATCATGAACGTGCTGTATAGGGATACTGGCGATTCAAAGTACCGCCCTAGCGTGCTGTTGCAGCGCATGGTGGATGCTGGCTGGGTTGGGAAGAAGTGCGGCAAGGGGTTCTACGACTACAAGTAACCTTGAGGCTTTCTTTCTTTCTTTCGTTCTTTCCATGTGGGGCCCTCCAGATATATGTGGGAGAGCGTGTATATAAACCTCTATTACCTTATATATACTTACTTATGTTTATGTATAGATGTGTCGGTGAGAGGATATAGGTGCGCCTGTTTAACGATTGTAAAATGTAAGATAGCGCGTGTGTATCTGAAAAGAAGCGTCATCCGGATTTATGCAATGTTAGGGTCAAAGCTATTCCTATATCTACGAGCAGGTCACTGCCTAAATAAGACGATGATTTCAGAAGAAGGGTATCTTATGAGCAGATATCAATGTAGGTGGAGGGTAACAAAGTGTGATAGATAGATAACAGATCAAAAGTTAGGCTCTATGGTATCTAAACAATATACAAAGGCAGTAATATGCAAGAAACAAGAGTAAAAAAAAACAGCGTCGATGCTAAAGGAGCGAAGGGGAGCGAAGGAGTATTACGCCGGTCAGAGATAATAAATACAGGCGGACGCAAGACACAATCGACACTCGACATGGCAAGGGGAAAAATATACACAAGGGAAATGTAATGAAACGATGCTGCTGCTGTAGCTAGATGAGGTAAAAAGGCACCACTGGCTCAAAATCAGATTAAAGCAGAACTTTGAAAAAAAAAAAAAACTCCGCGCTGTAAAAGCAATGATGTAAACCGGTGATGCAAGCCGAATCCGACAAAAACCAGAAAGGACCAAAAAATTTGTATCAATCAGAAAAGAATGCAATCAAAACCATAACCGATAATTTTTTTTCTTTTGGAATCCAGAACAAAGGAAAATGGGGAGAAGGCGTAGGAGCCAAACCGGTCAAAAAGAACGGACAAAGTATAAAACAAATTATGTGGACAGGTTGATGAGCGTAGTAGTTAAGTCCACTTGAAACCATGGAAAACGCGTTTCCACCCCTGTGTGTTCGCCTTGGGACGAGCACCTACTGGTGCCTTGCCCTTCGCCGCCGTTTTCGCTTTCTTCGTCTCTCCAGTGAGAGACCACCCGCGCACGCGCTTCCCAGCCTGCCGCACGCTGCTGCTGCGATTCCGGCCGCCGCCAGTGCCGGCGCCTACGACCCGCACGGGCTTCTTACGCTTGATGTTCTTGTGACGCATGTAACTCGCGTCACGGCACCGAACGAACGCCCACGCCATGTGGAACGCCTTTTCCGGTCCATTGCTGCGTCGTTTGCCGTCATATGCACGCACCTCTGGTGGCAGATGTCGATGCACACGAACATATTCTCGAACCCACCGTTCTTCCTTCCGGCTTTGCATCCAAGGAGCCTTTTCCAACAGACCTCGTGCTCGTGCGCGGGTAGACACGCCCATTGATGTGCGCCATCTCGCCTGCTGTCGCTTTGCCTTCTTATCCGCGGGGAGGTCCCAAGAATAGTCTCCGCCCTTGAGATCAGCTTTGGGAACGAGCGATTGGAAGTCCGGGTCGTTGTCACCGAGCTGTTTAAATGCTGAATCTTCGGAGAACTTGCTATCCTCAAATACATACTCATACAGTCCACCACGCCCGCGCAAGTGCAAATGCTTGTGCGTAGGGTCTAGTATAGAGTTTTCGAACTGCCAGACCTTGTGCGCAGCGCGTAGCAGACTTTTGCGGTTCTCAGGAACTTCTAGTGGCGAATCGCGGCCGACGGCGTCCGCTGGCATATCACGGCTGAGGAACGAGGTAAGGAAGAGTTTACGGTCGTACAGCGGACCCTTGCGTTTGGTTTCGTAGATGATGTCGGGATACTTGCATAGGCTGGTTAGTGGACCGACCACACCGGTTATGCCGATGACTCCCGTGATGTTGCAGGCATCATCGACGAGCACATTCGCTGTGCTTAGACCCCAGTTCTGGAAAACGAACGGGCCGCCGTTGAATCCAGTCTCAATCGAGAACTTGGGGATCATCTTATTGATCAGGAAGAAACGAGCGAGCTCTTCATCAACGGGAGCGCACATGTCCGGCTGGGGCGGGCGGCGGTGGTGGTGTTCTTTTGTGTCACGATAGTTGAGCTCCCCGAATGCGGTCAGGTACTCAAATATGGATATGTAGGGACCCCGGTTCGTCGCCGACCGCCCGCGCGCAAGCGGGTAGGTGTTATGACTGCTGTAGAGTGGACCGACGGTGAATTCGTCGGCGTCGGTTGAAGATTGGTTTATCGAGCCGATTTTGTCAAATTTACAGGCCGCTAAAAGCCGGGTTAGCAATTACGTCAACATGAATTTTTTTCTTTTTAGGGGGATTGCGCATACAAAGTTCCAGGATAATGTCCGACAGCTGATCGTGGAAGCGTTTTGCGCGCTGCTGGTCAAATTCGTCTTCGCTGTCGAGCTCCGGCACAGGGCGGCCGGGCAAACGCTCGATCAGCATGTAGGAGACACCGACGTCGTTGCCGGGATCACCTTCGTAGGCGAAGTGGTGCACGTCGGGGACGGGAATGCGAGTGTGCCTCTTGAGGTATCTCCACGCGGAGATTTGACTGTACATAGACTGGTTCACGTGGGAGGACCTCCACGGTTTCGGGATCTTGGCCAGCCATGAGACCCCATCCTCAAAGGAGATTTCCATCGTGTAATCGAGCGCTGCGCCCAAAACAAACACCTGTTAGCGGACAATTCTTCCCAATCCATAGAAATTACACATGTATGCGAAATGAGAGAGATGCGTACCTCCGCTAGTTTTCTGCCCCACAGTAGCCGTCTTGCCTTCGCGTAGCGCCTGGGCCAGCTGCAGCAGCGCCTCTGAGTTGACCTTTAATCCCATGTCATCCTGCCGTTTGTCTCTGCACTCCGGACACTGGCCGCGTATGCTCGTGCTGCTGACACTGGTCGCCCGGTTGCGCACTGATTTGAGGGTAGTAGACATTCTTGTGCCGACAGTGAGGCTGCTAGAGGCCTTTGTCGTTCTGGAGTTTTGCGAGGAAGTCGAACCGGATGAGGAGGACTCCGGAGTATCCATGAGAAGGAGAGAAGTGCGACGCCGATTGACGCGATGGACGATGACAGACAGTTTAAATGATGAAAGGTCGGAGACGAGACGAACGAGACGAGGCGATTTGTTATGTTATGTTATTTTATTCTGTTGTGCTAGTTGATACGGTGGTTTCGGTGCTGGCAATAGCTGGGAAATGATGTAATAGTAGGAGCAGCCCGCCGTTGAACGGGGCCGGGGCGGGCGGGCGGAAATATGTGTTGTTTCGTTGTTTTGGAAGGAGGAAGACAGCGTGGTGTTGTTAAAGCTGCATCGATAAACCTCAGCTGGTCAGCATCGCAGATAAGAACGACAAGGACGACGAAGATGAAGATGAAGACGGAGACGAAGACGAAGACGGAGATGAAGAGAATAATAAGTATGCCCCGGCCGTACACGCGCTGAATGGACACTTACACAAGCACAAATGCTACACCCGAAATCCGTGTAGCTGACAGACAAAAAAAACCAAATCGAGAATCAGAAGCGTCGAAGAAACAAGAAAGTGCGAACGAACGACCAAATATAAATAAACCTCACGATAAAATAATATGGTAGCGCTGCTGCGGCTGCTGCTACTGCTTACAGCCTTGCTGACAAAAGATGTCGACGAATGGCAAGGCCGGTGACAATTTTATACGTAGCTGGCACCAATTGGATCCAAGGGCGGAGCACACCAAAACACCAGACCCAACCAACTGTTTAAACCGTCTGCGTGGGGAAAAAGTAAAAGAAAAAAAAGTCGACAATTGCTGCACCCCAAAAACAAGCCAGGGCGCTGCAGGTTCTCAGATGGGAAAAATGCAAATCACGGCCAGTAAGCCCGACTGCAAGTTCTTCTAGATATTGCTGCTTACGGCCATTCCAGACACAGCAGATCTGAACAGATGCCGAGCCCAGGCTGCGGGCGCGCGTGGGGTTCTTGAAAAGGAAACGCAGCAGTAACAGGCAGCCTTGTCCTGCTTGAAACGCAGGATTCTGATACCCGTTGCAGTCTGCCAACAGACAGACCGACTTCCGACTGACTGACCTGTGGGTTTTAGTTGTCGGTCCTGATAATTAGACGTCTATATAACCCTCCAACTCGAATAGTAAATGCACAGCGTCGACGGGCTGAGGCGTGAGTGTCGATGTGGGTGTCCTGCAGCAATAGAAGGAAATAAAATGTAGGTCGATGCCGCCTTCCTTTTAACTTCCTGGCGTATATAGAGAGAGGCTTATATATATGTCAAAAACAACCTGGTGCCTGTTGCCTGGGAATAGTTCTCTCGCTAACTGCTGGTTAGATAGTGCTGCGTATGCAATGTCGTTTCCCTCCCAAGGCAAAACCCGGGATGGCCGAAAAGAGGAAGACCGGTGAAAGGCAGTAGTGCCGGCGAAGCGAACGAGCAGGCAAAAAATGTACAAAGCGGATCAAAACGGGAACTGAAGCGGAGACGAAGAAAGAATCAAGAATATATATTTCAACAAGAAGGAAGATGAGGAAGAGGAAGAGGAGGGAAAAGTCGGCGGAGCACGAGAAATTAGGATGCCTTGGAACAACTTTTTTTTTGTCAGCGGCCGGCCAAATTATCGTTTCATCGAAGTGGGAAACAAAGTTCGGCCGGCTGTTCGGTCGGCCGCGCGAAGCCTAAATTTTTTTTATTTTATTTTTTTACATTATTAATCCACAGCAGAAGAAGAAAAGCCTGCCACACCCGTCATCGCCAGCAGGGAACAGAAAGAGGAGGAGGAGGAGCAGGAGGAGTCAGTCAGGTGCATGCAACAGGGTGCCCCTCCGCCGTGCCCGGGTTTTTTCTGCGGATTGTATTGTATTGTGTGATATCGTGTTACACGGAAACCAGGGCCCGTAATGACGACGATGCACTGTAACTCATGCTCCGGGTCTGGCTTCAAACATTATCACCGTCATCCAATTTACTTTGGCAAATATTTTATGACGGAGAATGGAATGCCCGGAAGCTTTCGTTAAAGCCCAGCCGACCGGTAAGCCCAATCGACTTAACCCCGAACGTTAGTTGTCGAGCGGTAACTTTCGGCGCTGACAAATTTAGTCAGCCGGATCCACCGCCACGGCGACGCAAAGCAAAGCACCTGCAGCCTGCAAGTGATAATCATAATCTGGTCTCTGCCTGCGCGATCGATTCGATTCGATCGCGGAATGGAGGAATTGAATCTCGAGTCTCGAACCTCTTTCAGCAGACCACAAAAAAAGGGTCCATTTTTTTCCTGTCAGAGGAATCATCGCGAAACATGTCAGGGAAGGAAACTGACCTGGTCCATGCAATCTTAAGCACCGTCCAATCCATTCCTTCGCGGGCGGGGAAACACGGTCCTGAAACCTTTTCCCCTTCTCCCCCGGGCGCCAGAAGCACGACGATTTTCCATTTTTAACCCACCTAATCGCTGGCCATAGCAACCGAGCCCATGGGCCAACGCCCCCAAGATCTCACAAGAAGCTTGGCCCACTCTTTGCGTAGTCAGCAGAGCACAGCACCGCGAATATATCCGTCGCGGCATTCTCAGGCTCTATCAGATCAAAACAGCCGTCATTCAATTCAACCAAAACGCGCCCTGTCCATCGCAGTCATCCAAAAAAATAAAAAATAAAAAATAAAAAAAATCTGCCGAAGACGCCGTCTCGGACTGGATTGAGGACCGCGCTGTCGCGAAGTTGGCAGTTCCAGCGTGTCCCTGATATTTTCCCCACATGCACATGCAATGCATAATATTCACAGCTGCCTGTTCGGGCGGTGGATGATACTTCGCAAGCGAACCTGTTACTCATCCTCTGTAATAATACGATTGCATCACAGGAATGAAAGAGCTCCGAGATGTTCCCATGACTCGCCGGCCCGTTACTTGGTTAACTTGGATCCATCTACCTGCTCTTGCTGCTTTCTCGGATCCAGCAAAGTTCCGAACGCCGACCGACAGACGGACTGCCTCTCCTCACTAGGTTGCAGGCTAAATTGGTCGCATATGCACTGATATTACTCGACACATTATATATCAGGTATTAATTGACGCCTCCTGCCAACGACAGCTGCTCTCCACCTGGAAGCTCTGCTCCCTGCTCGCCCTCATGTTATTCACTCTACGACTACCTTGGAGCTGTCAGGTCAGCAGCAGCTGCTGCTGGGGGGTTGCTGGGGAATCCGGCGGATCTATCTTCCGCCGATAATGGCTGTATATCACGACTTTAGCCGGTACATTCCAGAAACGGCTTTTCCATCGTTGTTCTCGAGACCCTGCCTAAAACCCTTTCCCCAGGAAATTAATCTATTCTGTCACCTAGCTCGGGCTTGTGTTCCTGTTGTCGGCTCCAGCGAAGAGCCAGAGCCGGGCCGGCAGTTCAGGCCAGGATGGACTCATAGATACACGGACACTTTCTGTTATCGAAAGTGGAATATTATTTTTTTTATATATATGCATGCTGCATGCCTTTGAGCGATTCATGCCTGACGATATGATATACGATACGTGATGAGATTGGACTGCGTGGATTGGCTTCTCCGCATCAGACAGCCTGGTTTCCCATCCGTGCAGCTGGTGCATAAACAGTGCATTCATACGTAGATTATTATCATCGGAACGACCAGCTAGTCTATCAAGCGAAACGTACTCCTGCCATTTGAGAACAAACCTTTCCTGCCTGGAGAAAATATGGAAAAAAAATACGACACGTAATTAGCTAGATGGCCTACATCCCCGTCATAATCTCATCCGCCGTCAAGCCCAGGTCCACCGTTGGGTCCGGCAGCCCTTGGAACATGTCCGTATCCACCATAACATCCCCAAGCACCTCGTTCGCCAGGTCGTTCACCGTCCCTGCTGCGCCACCCACTATCCCAACCGCGACCACTGCGTTCACCACCAGCAGACTCTCTACCCGTCTCGCCAGCTTCATCACAACTTCGCTTCGCCCCTGATCCTCCATCGACAGCTTACTATCATCCTCAAGATACCGCAGCGCCTCTACCAGCGTGACAAGCCCGCTGCTATTGCCACCACTTCCACCGATGCCTCCAGCTACATCTTCCTTCCGTCCCGTCAAATCAGCTACTTTACCCCTCCAATCGTCTGGATTCGGTGCAACAATCATGCTAGCCACCACATCCACTGCTATATCCGCCAGCCCTTCCACCCCACCAGCCGTCTGTGATCCCACAGCCTGGACCTCATCCACCAGCGCCTTCACAACTTCACGTGCACCCAGTAGCCGCCAGGAAGCATAAAGCAGTCGCGGTGTGTAGCTCGCAGGCTGGATGCTCATATCTGGCGCAGCCGACCACACGACAACGCCTTGCACCGCTGCCTTGAGTGCGCCGAGCACCCCACCCGGCTGCTTGCCCCAACCATCCAGCTCGCTAGCGGCGGGGAGCCCGGTGCGCCGAAAGTCACGGTATGGCGCTAGCTGTTTGAGAATCTGTTCGGCCTGTTGGTGGTTCGCGGTGTTACTGTTTCCGCCACCGCCATCCGCACGCAGCATGTCCTTAAGCACACGCTCGAGGTTGTGCGCGCAGATAGCTAGGATGGTTTTGTGCGTCTGCGTCACCTCTGACGGCGCATTGATGACAAGGATGTGTAGGATCTTGAGCGCGTTGGTGATATCCGGCTGGGTCGCCCAGATGTGGTCCGTCAGCCAGAAGATAATGGAAACTTCGGACGCGATAAGGGATGACAGTTGCAAGTCTACGTCCAGGAGTTAGTATACATGTAAGTGGATATATATAGCCTGAGTCGGCATGAGTGTCTCGAAGCTTACAGTCTAGCCCGCCCCTAAGCGCCTCCATATCCAAGATTCCCCTATCGCATGCCTCTACTGTCTGCGCTATCAGCGTAGGTACGAGTGAATAGTACTCTTGCGGCTTGCTGCTCTGCATGACTTCGTCTGTGATACCATCGCCTTCGTATAGTGCCTTGATCCACCCGCCTAGCTGCGCGTGGCGTTCGCCCAGACGGGCTAGATCGTCGAGTGCAATGTCCTTGTGGCACTGTTTGATGAACATAGGCACGAAACTGGTTGATGGGATGTTGCCTAGGTGGCTGAAGTTGAGGTTGTGGCGGTAGTAGAGTGTCATGACGAGCAAGAGGATGTGCCCGAATTCCTTGTAGACGGGCTCATATTCTCCTACCAGGTAATACCGTGTTAGTCCATATGTTTGACGTGAGGTTTTGCTGAGGCTTAGTTTTTAATGCTAAAATATATAGTACCTTGATCATCGTCGTAGCGCCAGTTTTCGAGAACTATGCATAGCGGCTCGAGAATTACAACAGGCCTCGCGTAGAGTAGGAGCAGATCGATTGTCTTTGGTCGGCTGATGAGGTTCCTGCACAACGAGTAGAGTCCCATCGTGTCCCGCTGTTCACACATAATCCGTAGCATCTTTTTGTATTCGTTAGATAAATATTCATCGACCCTGATGACAAAGCTTCGTTCTGAAGACCTACCTCAACTACAGCGCCTACAATGGCTCCAGAGTTGCCATCGAGTTCTTCAATCTCGCTGATGAGCCGTTCAAGACGGTCCGAGTCTATCATGCATTCGGTGACTAGATCATCTTGAGTATACCTCATTTTCGCCATGGCCTGCAATGGCACATCGCCCAAGATGACCTCAACGGAAGACTCTTCAATGATCCGATGCAAAGCGCATGCGAACAAGAACTCCTGTTTGATATCGTTTGGCAGATCTAGCATCATTGAGTCCGCGGACCCAAATGCATTGTCTAGGGACAGCGGGTTGGCGCCCGATTTTGACGATATCGCCTGCGTCAGGACGTACTGCGCCTGGATGACAGGCATGTTGAAGCGAAGGAAAAGGAGCGGAATCTTGTTGACAAGGAAGTGCCGGAACAGCGCTACTGTGGCCGAGGATTCAGAGCGACTGATCGCGTTCGCAATGCAATCGAGGGCGGCAGTGATCAGATCCAAGGCCGCCTGACCGCTGAGTTCTTTGTATCGGTTGATGAGATGGTGGATAAGGTACTCATCATCTACGAGCGGGCGGGCAAACAACTATGGTACCAGGTCAGCATTTTTGAAGTTCAGATATTAGATAGGATTAATACGTACCAGCGAGTTGAGGAAAACATAGAGCCCACCCCTCGAAGGTGCCCCGGTATCTGCACCCATCCCATCTAGCCCCATGCCAATACTCAGCAGACCATTGTTCGCAGTCGCATCCGCCTTCTTGGGTATCAGCGCGTCGAGACGCAAGGATATCTGAGGATTGAGACCATGGAACACTTGTGCGAACACCGGCACCGTGTTCTCAAAGTTCGTCCGCTTCTCTTTTCCAATCTGGTCGGCCGACTTTAGAAACCCGTTCAGCTGCTGATTCTCGCCGACAGCAAGAACAAGCTCGCCCACGACCGCCTTCTTCTGCGGAGACATGATCCCCCCGCCAATCCCAAGTCCTTCGAGCCCATGCTCGTTCAGCGCGTTCCCAAGCCCATCACCACCCGCAGCAATCACAGCATCCATCCACTTGCTCAGTGCATCGACCAACGCTGTTGGGCCCTCGCGCACGCTGTTGCTCTGCAAACCTTGCGCGACAAGCACTAGAGCCGTCAATATCGCCGTATCGACAGGCTCCCGCGACAGAGCGGCGGCTACATCCGTCGCCGCGCCGTGCAACACATTCTCCAGCTGCTGTCGGTCCGACGCGAGCAGCGCGTGTAGAAAGCTGGCGAGCGGCACTATCCCTGCGGAGACGAGTCGCTGTACGAAGAGCAGATAACGTGGGTCGACAGACAGTTGCGGCGTCGGATATGCGTCGGGCGAGATGAGCACCGCGGCGAGTTCATCCCGCGGCAACGGCGCCTTGTGTATCAGGGTACGCGCGAATGTCTCGAACTGGATATGAAAAAATGCCCTCGGGGGATCACCCGGCCGTCGGGTCGGGATGTGAGAGGAGGCCACATGTTAACTCTTTGTGCTGTTCCTTTCTGGTCAACCTTCCGGAGGTATAACGTATGCAATGCACTACTAGCTAAGCTGTGCTGCTTGGACTCCCAAGCTGCCGGGGAGGGTTGGGAGCGGGATGAAGAAATACCTTGTCTACTTCGAGGCGTGTGGACACGCATTTGCGCATTAACTTGCACCATTGATCCGCGGACCCGGCCATGCTGCTGGAAGATCAATGCGATGCAGTACCTCGTGGCAGGTCGATTATTCGCGACGAGCAGGATTGAGGATCGATCGAAGCGAGGTTTCTGGGTAGCAAGCAGTATTATAGCGTATAGCCTTTTAAGGTTTGTGAGACTTGGCGCCCTGTAAGAACCTCCAACGCCGAAAATACCACAAATGGGCTCAGAGTGTGTGGGCCGGATGCGACGTGAGTAAGGCTAGACATCCTTTTCTGAGGCTGTGCGCTGATATTTTCAAAATCAGAATGTGAGGCTACTCTCGAAGTTAATGCAAAGCGATCTCATCTCTTGATTTTACTGCACAAGTCTCAAGCAGCCTTGGTTTTTCGCGCATATGGTTAACAGTCTGCCGAAATTATGCACAGCATGTGTGGCCAGCCTATAGGCTTGTCTAGGCCGTCAAAGTGCGTTAACGTTCCCAAGTGTCCCCAGCACGAGATTCAGTAATGTGCATAAGCAAATACACAACTCGGAACAACCAGCCTGGATATCTTTCTTGTATCTAGTCGCTTGAGAATTTAGTTGCCAGAATGGCTACGACGCCCAGGGATTGGAGTCACTCGATGGCGTGACATATAATAGATTCACCAATAGGTATGGTGAATAAGAACACACCGTATCTGAAGCAGTCTGCCCAGTAATGCAAATGCAGGGATAAAGGATAGCCAAGGAAGCCTGACTGATTGCTGAGCTCGCCGTCCGATCCGAAAAAACTGATAACGCACGATGCCGGGTGGAAAGGTTTATTATCTGGAGCCTGTTGCTGCAGCGCAGGTCCGGTTAGGCAATCAATATTCAACCACAAGTCCAAGGCGTATGGTGCTCACCCCTATCAGCCAGTGGGAATTGGACCAACACCTGCTTAGTTAGAATGTGGTTAACTTTCGAAGAGCATCCGCTAGTGACTCAAGGGCTAGCAAAGAGGGGGATTGGTCTTGGCTTTTGCCGTGCTACTCCGTACGTAAAATGCAACGGAGATCTGCCGTGGAACCCAATTGACGTTTGTAAGAAATGCAAACTCGAAGGACTAAGCGTGGGCCTAGTGCGGGGCATGGTCCAGTGTCGTTGGGGGTTCGTGCTCAGAAACTAGACCGAGTACAGGCCGGCGACACGACGCATCACCGGTGTGCACCTTGAGGAGGAAACTCCTGCTCCTCCAGTCGTCTCAGCGACTGATTGGCGCATGGGGGGCAAGTTAGAAACACCGATCCACTGCCTAAATGCTGATCTCTGCCGCCCCCAAGCTTCGAAGCCAATATAGCAGAGGCTCTGGGGCGTCGACGCCTCTGTAGGCTCTATGGAGAATATAATTCGAATATAGGGCGACATTCAGCTGCCTCCCAACCCGCCCTCGAACTGCTCGTGCGGACGGCGCACCATCAAAAAAAACCATCGTAACCAGTAGATAATGTAGGAATGCAGCTGCATTCCCAAATGCAGTTGCATGCGTCGTCCAGCTGACCGTTACAAGATACTCCACCGTTAGAAAGGAACGGCTCGAGACTAGCGTACTGTTCCCTGAAGGCTGATGGTAACCAGTCGAAACGGAAGGAAACAGGAGGAGCTGAGCTGAAGAAGCAGCAAGGGTGACGACGGTTAACGCGGTTGGGGATGTTATCGAGCGATCTTGGCATGCAAAATGCACATGGAGCAAGCTTGATCAACCGGAATGATTGGGGCCGGATGTGGATGGTATAACATCCGAAAGCTGGGAGGGTGGTCAACTGTCGATAAAACCTAAAACATGAGCGGCCGGCTGGCGTATCGTTCAAGGAATGTTGGTATTCGGAAAATGCAGACTTATCCTGAGACAAATGCGTAATGACAAAAACCGAGGCACCAATGGACCATAAATTCGTGTCTGTTGGGATATGTTCAGGATACCCTACTGGCAACAAGGAGTCTTTGCATATGCAAAGCTTGCTACCTCCATCTTCCTAGCCACATGCAGGAGATTAAGTTTCACCAGCGGATTAAACGCATATTCTGATCGCACAAACCATACTCAGAACCTCTCGACAAAAGTGGCGAGAGACGATAATATGAAGGGGATATGGCAGCTGAAATGTTTATCTCTCAACTAACATGGCTTGGTGAAGGCGTCGTGAACTCTATGATGCCATGATGAGGTAATATACCTAGCCAATGGTATGCGATTATGGGAGGACGAGCAGCTGAAGTGCAAGATGACAATATTAAGATTGATCAATTAGCGCCCTCCAAGGAAGTGTGTGATGGGAGCACATATGCATGGGGCTGTCCCGCATTACCGAAGGGTCCTTGTAGCATGCCTATGGATTGCGAATGAAGACTAATACTGCACTCGAGCAGTTGCACCACGAGCATGTCGACTCCTGCAAAGCCGAAAAGTCAAAACTCACCCGGAAGTCAGAGCCAAACAGAACAACCCATGGGAGCAAGTACATGGTTGGTTCAACATAAAGCCCCAATCTGGTCGATTGCCACCGTACCTGTGGAGGTTGTCCAATTGGAGCGGAAGCAGGCGCAATCGGTCCTGTCGGAAAATTAACGGGCTACATTCCCGAGCTTCGATCTTACGCTTGGGAAATTGAATCATAAGGCCCGAACAAACTGCTAACAGAACATGTCGGAAATCAAGATCTGCAACATCAATCGGCAATCGATGTGAATGTCTCGCGCCGCGGACTGAATGGTGGCGGACAGCCCTTCGTATACGTGCATCCGTTTAGGATGCTATAGAGTGAACCTTAAAGTCCACCGAGCCCCATCGCAGGACCTTTCCCGTCTTCTCTGCAGCGGAAGGGTTGAACGATAAGACCAAGCTATTGGCTGCCACCATCGCAGGCTACCCAAGCCCCTGGGCCCGCTGAACAATTATCAACATGCAGGCTGCTGCATCGTACGGCGACCTCGTGCCATGCTCCTCGATGTCCAGGGGTAGCGACGGGTGTGGACGGCGTGGTTTGAAGGGAAGGAAATCTGCATATGTGACACCTATAGGTCAGCTTGAATATCCATGTACATTCTCGAAGGACGAAGCAACCTAGCCTGCATGCATTCTGCACGATATCACAGGCTGCAGGATATCAGCACTAGCCTGTCGATTGTCCTTACCGAACAAGCGAAAGTCCCCTGTACCGGCTACATGGGAGATGGATTTGGAAAAGATCGATTGTGGATAGCAGCTGCGTAGTTGGTTAATTCCGCCAGTCGTTTGCTCGAGAAGCATCGTGATGAGTGGCTCCAGCGACGGCCTCTCACCTCACCCAGCAATTTTAGCGGATGGAGGACACAATGTGTTGCCCGGCGAGTTTTCCCACACGGAATTAAATCGAGACAGAGGCAAAACCAACATCTCCTCGACACACTTAGGTCCACTCGAACTCACTGCCAGGCCCACGGCCAGTCCGCAGCCAGCTGGGCTAATACAACATACGGAGATCAACGATCGGATTTGATGGAAATTTATCAGCAAGCCTCCAATAAACGCCGTGGGGAAAGCAGTATCTCTATCTCCCTGCTCCCTTCCGGCCATGCATGCCCACCCCACCAGCTCGGCTGTAGTGCCATCGACAACAGCCTCTGTCGCCAACATTACCATTCCAGAGAGAGACATGGATGCAGGCGCCAAGCAGATGGACGAATCGCAGCCTGCAATCACAGCCAATCAATGTGGAGATCACCCGCGTACCTTGATCAAGCCTCATCTCTCAGCTGGCTCCAGCCTCCTCTTCGCTCCTTTGGGAGTGGCGAAGTCTCAGAACGAAACCCCTGAGAGGAATAGTCTCTCGCCAGAGATACGTTTCGGGTCCCAAAAGTCAATGACGACAGAAACTTGAAATGTGAAGGTCGTGCACCTAAACTCGAGCTGAATGCAAGATTGTGCTGTTTCATCACCAGGACGGAAGCATTACACTTTGCGGCTTGGGGGCACAGACGCTTTCGGCTTGAATTTCTTATGCAATAACGTTAGCTGCTATAGGTTTGGCATGCAAACCTTTCCTTTCTTGCGCTAATGATGCATGTGCTCATTGTCCTCGATGTGGAACCCAAGATCCACTTTTGTGTGATTTTCGGCGAAATATTGGAGCACGGAATACTCGGCCAGAACAATCTCGCGTATTCGGTGGCCTCCTGCGATCGAACAGCGACAGAAATATTTTTATGGCGTAGGCTAGTCTCGCCGGAACCCTGGTTTGCTGAGAGCTCGCGGAAGAAAAAAACACGCAAACTCATAAAGCCACTTACTACTATACCAAACTTGACATGGGTGACTGGTCTCCACCTTACGATCCGATTAAAATGGAGATCTGAACCTATCGATTGGGTCTCCACGTCAGTGGATCTCCCACGGAGGAAATTATGATATGTGCCTAGCATGCGGGAAGCGCAGCTGCAAAATACACAGACGAAATCTCACTCAGGTGATGGTATTATCCGATCCCAATTTACGATTGGTTTCTACAGAGGTAGGCAAAAAAAAAAAAAAAAAAAAAAACAATTCCTGCACCGGTGTATGTGCGTATGCTGCTCCCCCGACAGAAAAGTGAACGAAAAAAAAAAAAATCAGAAGAAGAAAAAACACGAAAACAGCTTCCATTGACATAGAACAAGGGTTTCCGAGACAAGATACAAGCTTCAAGAGGATCTCTTCCAAGCTATTGACTTTTTGAACCCATCTGCAGAACAAAACTATCGGAAATAATCGACTACAGTGGCAGCCGCGAGTCGTGTCGTGTCAACAGGCTGTAAAGGATACGCTAACAGGTGATAACCGAAATGTTGACTGGTACCACGGCGCGAATGGGAAGTGGTTCCACCGCCCTTCCCAACCTTCTGTCCCTGTGACCCCAGAAAGATCTTGAGCACCTTAATGATTGATGTATAACGCGGGAGCCACCATCCAATCTGGACTCTAGGCTTCTACAGTCTGCATCTTTAAACGAGTCCACAGAAAAAAAAAAAAAAAAAAAAAAGGAACCTTTACCTCCGCCCTGACCACACAGTCACCTGCATTTGCATATCTGTCCCGCAGCTTTGGATCCCGTTCGACCCGACCAAAAAAGCATTTCCATCTTCTACCCAGTGCGAAGTGCGCGAGAAATTTTGTTGCTGCCCGGACACTATCTGCCGACCCCTGCTCTGGGCAGTGTCTTAAGCGGCATCACATATTTGGGATCTAGATCTATATATTACCCCACGAACATCAGCTCAGTCTTGCTGTTTGATTGCTTCATACTAGTCAGTTTCTCTGTCCTCTAAGTGTCTGGCCTCTTATCGTACAAGACATTTTCTCAATCAAATCCAAGCACTGGATTATTCCACTTGTACCATTCCGCCTTGAAACACACGCCTCAACGGCACATTGTCAAAAGCAGTTGTTGCGCGTGAGAGATACAACTTGCAAAACATATCTTCCTCAAGGTTGGTTCCCCGCGTTGCGTTGTCTTCCACTAGTACTATCCTCGTCGAGACAATTCAGATGCGAAGCCGGCAAAATTGGTTCACATGGTCGTGATACCGGTCGTGGAGTTGATTTGTTGGCATGGCTGTCTTGGACCGAAGGCTGCTACGGCTTGACCTCGTTACACGGACAACCAGCAAACAAGGAAACATACTCTATTAACGTCAAGAAGCGGAAATCCGGATAAACTAGGTTCCGCAAGCTCCTGTCAGCTGAACTCTTCTCTGCTTCTTTATTTCAACATTTCCGCTGTTCCCGCCAATTAAGTATTTATTACTAACGTTAGTGGTTATTTCTAGTTCGCTCACACGAGTTACCCAAGCTGCCAACTAATTTTAGGCTGGGTCCATTAGGTATAGACGAGTAGCTCCCACATGGCCTCGTATTTTTTTTTGTCCTTTGAGGAACCTCCAGAAGCTAACATGGTATGACATAGGCAGACCGCAGAATTGCGTTTTACCACAGCCCGAGCTACGATCTGCTGCCCGCAGATCACTCATTAGCTTGCGAAGGCAAAATATACGTTAGCCGTTGGCAGCTGAACTAGCGAGTGAAAGGAAAGAAACAAAAAATTATGTCTTACTCCAGCCAAGGTAGTCCATCCCAATCAGACCGCCCACGTTTCGACATAATTGCTTGGTACCCGCACTATCAGTCTTGTCTCAAGTACTTCCTCAACACTGCACAGCACTCGTACCCATGCCAAGCACTCGCTGCCTTTCTCAATATCCGCCTACCATATCAGCAGGCAGAACCAGCGAATGAGTACATCAACGTTCCACCCTCTTCTCCGGGTGCCCCTGGCTCGTCCCGCACGAGAAACCAGGTTTGGGTTTCATTGATACCGTATATCAGACGGCTTGTTGCTACGGGGTTTGACAAACCAGGCATTTTGCATGGATGGTTCGGAGACGACTGGGCATTGGGAATCGGCCCGATGCACGAGAGCGAACGGCGAAACTTTTTGTTTGCTGCAAAGAGCGGCGGTTGGTCGAATGTCAAGAAGGAATACGACCAGGTTTCAGACGAGGCTATTCCGTTCTTGAGGCCGCTTGACAACGTGGTTGATGCAGAAGTCCGAGCGGCGGAAGCTTCTTGGAGTGATTGGTACGTTTGCATCACAAAAATTAAAAAATTTTTTTTTTAAAAAAAATTTCGTGCTGGCAACCGGCGTTCAGCTTGACTAACACACTATTTCCGTAGGCTCGCCCATGAAGATTGGATGTTCCCCAATGCAGATAAACAGAAATAACGCCGATGTCGCGTGTTGTTAGCGGATATGTTTCTGCCAACATCTCGCCGTTGTATCGCAAAGCAACCCCACCTCGAGCAGCTGGATTTTGTGCTAATTGCCGGTGTGTTGGTTCCAAAAAATGCAACATTAACAGCATGCCGCGGACATGCGGCTCTTGCTTTCCAGTCGCAATCGGCATGTGCTAAGACACTCCTTCCTATAATATAGTTTGACACTACTGTTTTGATCTTGTAGTTCACTATTCTCGTTGGTTTCGCCGTTACACCCATGTCTTAGCTTAGCGATATTTCAATATCATTGTAATTTAGCGGCGGATTTTGATGATTTGATGGAGGTATAGAGTCGATATCTCGTTGTTTCAACCCAGAATTGCCTCCCCGATAACCCCAGCCATCTGCCTGATTTGATTAGTTGTCTTTTGTTTGAAGCAATGGAATACGAATTAGTGGGGAAAGGTTTTTCTTCAAGATGGCGCCGGCGCTTACTTTTTGGTTTTTCTCCATGCCAATATCGATAATGTTCATGATACACACCAGAAGCCAATCGTCATGGCATCTTAGTCCCCAGCCAATCAACAAACAATAGCGGGTGATGTCACGAAATGCCACAAAAAGTGGTGTTAATGTTTACGAGATCGAGCCCTTGTGATCGCAGCCGCACTACCAGCCGCAACTAAGCCAAGGCCACGGTAGAGTCGATTATCAGCCATCGATTCGTCCATATGATAGCGGGATTAATGCGGCTTAGCAAGCCATACGAGCCGTCTGTCCCTAGCGGGCTTTGCCGCATACGCGCCTGCATACTTTGATTCAGGAGGTGAGTAAGGTTACGCGTTCTCTGGCTTATATAATACTAACCGTCCGATAGTGTTACACAGCCCAGAGCTTAAAATTTTGGATCACGGGGATAACACATGATTTGATCCGACGCTGATATATCGATGGTGCATCAGTGACAAACGAATGAGACAGTCGGTGTGCAATCAACGTGGTTTCCTGTCAGTGCTCACGGGCCCTTTTTTGTCTCAGGGCGCCAATTAGGTAGCCTCATAAGGTGACAGTTTTGACAAGCTGGAGTTTTATACAATGTCCGTATTTCAAATTCAAAATTTTGCTTTGCATTGCATTGCAAAAGTGGTTCCTAAAAATCAAAAATTTAGATGGCTGAGCGCCCAACACAAGTGGACGTCAAGTGCTCCAACCGACAAAGCCCGCCAGCCGGTCCCAAAACAATAATGTTCGAGTTCAGCACCCGGTCTTGTCCAAAAGAGTTTTTTATCTTCTGTTCGCCGTTTCAGTGTTTATCTAATCAGATCTCTCGGCTGGGACTTTTTGGGTCACGCAGAAGACCGATGAGCATTGCAGGAGCCATGGTTTGGCTGTTCGTGACAAGGGGGCGTTCAGGTTAGCGGATTTTACGGCCACCCCAAATCCGCTCAGTCGGCGTATTACGACGACGGTCTCACTTAGCTACCCACGCCTGGCATTTTTACCTTACGTAGGTTTTATGCGAACCTTTGACGTGAAGATACCGGAAGGCCGCATAAGACCACTCTTGGCCTGATACAGCTGAGAACCGGCCCAAGTTATTTCTCGTATTTTTCCTCATTTGGGAAAAAAAAAGGATTGTCACTTTGATGTGGTTGCGTCCTCGCCGACGAACTAAAAAGCTGAGCTTGGGCTTCCATGGAAATGGCGGCCGGCTCGGGTTACCTCAGGCCCTCATGCGATATCGGCAGCGGACTTTCGGGTATGCCCCTCACCCGTTAGCCTTTCCTGGTTCACACGATCTGAAATTTATCTGCCACCCACGGAATGACAAAAATTCGGGCGGCTGATTTTTCTCCTTTTCTGCTATCTGATAAGACACGGATCTTACCTAGCAAGTGTTAGCGAGCCCCGCAAAGCAAGGCAAAAGAAGTTTCTTTCATCGGCGACGGGCAGTAGCAAACACTGCGAGGTTTTTTTTTTTTTTTATTTCTCAAAAGGAAATAAAATAAAATAAAACAAAAACGGGCATGGGTCTCACAAACCATGCACCGACATATTCGAAGGAGACGAGCGTCTTCTTAAGACCTATAGTCCAGATTTTAATATTAATATATGCACATGCGGCCGGGATTAGAGCCTTCGCTGTGCATCTCTAAGGAAAATTCTTCGCCTCGAGGGGATGCTGCCCGCCTCGGAAAAACGTACGGCCCCCAAACGAAAAAAAAAAAGTGCTTATGCATATCGGCTGCCGATTCCTCGAGCTTGCCAGGCGTGGGGGAGTTCTTTTTACCCCTCCAGCACAAGCTTTTGTCCTTGTCCCAACAAGGAAACCCCGCGGGTGTATTCAAGTGTGCAATATCTACGACAGAACACAACGATAACGATTTCGCTTCTCCCATCCTTCCGATCTTTGAGACGCCGAACAGATGGACTCGACTCTAGAAGTAAGAGGGTTTTTTTTTTTTTTTTTTTTTGTAAAAGAAAAAATTCATAAGAAAATAGGGATCGATATGGGGGAACTATGGATATATAAAGGACGCTCTCAGCAGCCTCTGGAACTCTTTTCATAGCATCAAGTTTCATCGAGTTCAAGCATCCATTCCCCACAGTATTCTACCCGGATAATAGAGTTAGCAAGAATCTCTTTGCTGCCCTGAACGTTGGATTGAAAATAGGAATACATCCATAAACAGAATATTCTTCAAAATGTCCAATCTTCCATCCGAGCCGGAATTTGAGCAGGCCTACAACGAGCTTGTCTCCACACTTGAGGCTAGCAGTCTCTTCGAAAAGCACCCGGAGTACAAAACTGGCCTCAAGGTTGTTTCTATCCCAGAACGTGTGATCCAATTCCGCGTTGTCTGGGAGGACGACAAAGGCGAGCTCCAGGTCAACAGGTCAGTTCGATTGAAAACATGGGCATTTGAATGGTGTTCTAATGCGATTTCATAGGGGCTTTCGCGTTCAATTCAACTCTGCTCTTGGTCCATACAAGGGTGGTCTGCGCTTCCACCCCTCCGTCAATCTTTCCATTCTGAAATTTCTGGGATTTGAGCAGATCTTCAAGAATGCCTTGACTGGATGTAGGTACCCCGCTCATAGAGACCCCCTTTATTCTTACCAAATGTGAAGAGCTATGGTTTTAACTAAGATTTTTCTTTCGGAAATAGTGAGCATGGGTGGCGGCAAGGGCGGTTCCGACTTTGACCCTAAAGGACGCAGCGACAACGAGATCCGACGATTCTGCCAATCCTTCATGCGAGAACTGTCGAAACACATTGGTGCAGACACTGATGTCCCTGCTGGTGACATTGGCGTCGGTGGCCGGGAAATCGGATATCTATTCGGCGCATACAAAGCGTACAGGAACCTGTGGGAAGGCGTGCTGACTGGTAAAGGCGCGACCTGGGGCGGTTCTCTGACTCGTCCAGAGGCTACCGGTTATGGACTGGTTTACGTAAGTATAGCTGGTCGAATCTCTTTCGATTACATCCGTGCTCACAATTGGGTTGAATAGTTTGTAAACCACATGATCCAATATCGCACCAACGGCGCAGAATCCTTCACTGGAAAGCGTGTCGCGATCTCTGGCTCGGGCAATGTCGCCCAATACGCGGCCCTCAAGGTGCTAGAACTTGGCGGCTACGTCGTCTCGCTTTCCGATTCGAAGGGCGCCGTGGTCCTCGCCGAGGGCGTCAAGTCCTTTGCTAAAGAAGATGTCGACAAGATTGCCTCGCTTAAGCTCAAGCACGGCTACCTCACCGACATCCACACAACCGACGCTGATTTCGGCTCGAAGTTTAAGTATATCCCTGGCGCGCGGCCATGGCTGCAGGTCGGCCAGGTGGACGTTGCTCTTCCATCAGCAACGCAGAATGAGGTGTCGAAGGAGGAAGCTGAGGGTTTGATTGCAGCGGGATGTAAATACATCGCTGAGGGGTCCAACATGGGCTCAACCCAGGGTGCTATCGACGTCTTTGAGGCTAACCGAAAAGAAGGTGGCGAGATTTGGTACGCCCCTGGAAAGGCGGCTAACATGGGTGGTGTGGCGGTCTCTGGGCTCGAGATGGCACAGAACTCGTCACGTGTCAGCTGGACGTTTGAGGAAGTTGACGCAAAGCTGGCGGGCATCATGGAAACTGGTTTCAAGATTTGTCTGTCTACAGCGAAGGAATACATTCCCGCCAAGGAAGGAGAGCTCCCATCGCTGGTTGGTGGTGCAAACATTGCTGGGTTCGTCAAGGTCATTGAAGCCATGCACAACCACGGTGATTGGTACTAGATGTTTACAGTTTTATATTTTGGTTCGCAGCCACTTGATGAAACGGCTTACAGGTTGGTCTGGGGGGGCGTTTTGTAAATATCTATATTCGGGAAATAGTATACCTTGGGATTTTAAATTTTAGTTCTCTGTATATGTGCAAAGAAACAACTTGAAAAGAAACTAGCGCTCGAAGGGCACATGGGTCCATTCTACTAAACTAAGTACCTAATTGTAGACCATATGCGAAAAAGAACAAAAAAGGCTTGCCAAAAACTGAAAATGCGTAGAATTAATAATGCGAAGCTTTGTGCGAATCGTCGAGGACATGAGAAATAACATATACGGCCGTTTAAGAACATGCAACATTAAATGGTCAGACCCCAAGTGACAGCACATAGCACCACCTCGAGGAGAAACACCGATCCAAGGGCCATCTCTAACGCCACCCCTCCGTATAGTAAATACCGCTGATTCCTGCACATCGTATGGTTACTCTGCATACAACCTAGCGGCGTATCTAGATGTAGGATCTTCCCGAGGAATGTTCGGACATGCAGATTGACCAAGACACGGACGAGATAGACTATAGCTGCTGTGCCAACAGCGACTGTCTGTGCAATCCGAGCTCTACGCCGGGCTTCCAGCGAAAGAAGCGGGCGCATATCGAAGAAGGCGAGCGGGAAGCATATCGACCAGCTTAAAAAGGTGGCGGCGAAGAGCAAGGTTGCGGCAATGCCGGTGTGGACTAGCCGGCGATGGGCATAATATGTTGGATCGTCTACAGTGCGGTTATACTGTCAGCGGATATGTTGCATGTGACAAGGGCTGTACACTTGTGCATATGCATGTATAGATCTGTAGGCATATAGGTGGGGAGCGGCAATGGTGTTAGGTATTAGTAATTGGGGCGTCGTGGCTTACAGGGTGGGATCTGCTCAATTTCGTTGGTATAGTCGGTGCAACGGACATAACCTAGGCTCCCTACCTCGGAGTGAATACCGCTGGGGACTTTGTAGAGGACGTGCGCGCGCCGTGGCGGTTGCGGCTGAATCGTGGCATATGGTGGCGGTGGCTGGCGATCCCCTCTGATGGAAGGAGTTCCAAGTCGAGGGGTACCAAGTCGAGGGGTACCAAGTCGAGGAGTTCCTACCCGAGGGGTTCCGACTCTAGGAGTACCAATTCGAGGGGTCCCTATTCGAGGGGTTCCGACTCGAGGAGTGCCAGCTCGAGTGATCCGCCGTCCGTATGTGTACTGGTCCGCGAAGAGGGCTGTAGTATCCCAGCCAGGATCGTATATTATCTGGCACTTTTTGAACTCCGCTTGCATGGTGACAGTGAATTGGAATTAGGATTGAAGCGTTATGTATACTCTGTCTGTAGTTTAGGTATCCGACGGTTGGTCCCGAGCTGTCTCGTTTATCGTAGCTGGTTGGTGGATGCACAGCTTAAGCTTGATGTCGGTCGATTGTCTGCCACCGAATGGATCTGCAGCGGCGTGCGATACATGAGCCGAGTATTATTACTATTATAATAATGTACAATTGGGCAGCGTACGAGTGAAAGTTGGATTGGATATTTTATTATTGTATGTGGGAACATGAATATATTCGGGAGGCGGTGACATTGCTTTGGGGCGGGGATGATTAACGGCTGCTATGATCATGAGGTGCGCGCCCAGCATCGGGAATATCTGCCGCTGGATCGCGGGAGATATCATTGAGCTTGGTTTTGCATAGACAACGGTGCGCAAGAAACAATGCGAAGATATGTATCACGATGGGCGTTCGAGCGCGGCTTCCGTCTCGTGGAGGAGGCAGAAGCCGCTCAAATTGTGTTGCGGGGATTAATTGCAACAGCATCACGTGACACAGGCTTTCTAAGCGGTCTCGGCCTACTACGTGCTACGTTGTGCATGATACTCGAATTCTCTACCTCTTGCACCGGCAATTCGACGCCGTCTAGCTATAGTGCCCATCTTCCCTTTTGCGGGGAAAGATGTTTGCGGGGCGAGGAATGGCTGGTCCGTCAAAATAGGCCGCGGCGTGAAGTCCGGGGAACGCTTGTGATTTCGCTTCCAGCCGCGGCATCTCCACAGCCTTTTCTACCTCCCCATCATGGCCCAAGGGCGTCCCGGAGCCGAGTTCTATACCTCTATATAAATCCATCCCGATCGAGACATGCTCGATCCTGCACCTCAAGTATTTCCGTTGACTGAATTCCGGAGAGACTATTAATATTCGAAATCACCTGGACGTGGGCTTAAAGCGTAACTTAACTTGCTTGCACTTTGTTTGCCTCGTCATTGCATTGGATAAACGTGCCGTCCGGAACTAGCCTTAAAAATGGCAAATAAGCAGAACGTCTATATTGTTGGGGTCGGGATGACCAAGTTCATCAAGCCCCGTGGGCTGGTCGACTACCCAGAAATGGGCTTCGAGGCCGGCGTCAAGGCTATGGTTGATGCCGGCATCAACTATGACGAGGTTGAACAAGGCGTCGCATGTTACGCTTACGGCGACAGCACCTGTGGCCAGCGCGTCTTTTACCAATTTGGTCAGTATACATGCATATCCCTATTATGGCTATACCGGTAGAATGAAGAAAGTCTAACAATATGGGTGCTGCGTTACAGGTATGACACAGATTCCGATCCTCAATGTGAACAACAACTGCTCCACGGGCTCATCCGGTCTCTTCATGGCCCGCCAGTGGCTGCAACATGGCGTTGTAAACTGCGCGCTGGTCATCGGTTTCGAGAAGATGGCGCCGGGCTCGTTGGGTAGCAACTTCCACGATCGCACCAGTCCGCTGGACAAGACCATGTTCAAGATGGCGGAGACTCGCGGAATCGCTCCAAAGGTCCCCACCGCCCCGCAGCTCTTCGGCAATGCTGGAAAGGAATACATGGAGAAGTACGGTGCAACAGTTGAAGACCTCGCCGAGATCGCGAGAGTCAACCATGCACACAGCGTCAACAACCCATACAGCCAATTCCAAGACGTCTACACGCTAGAGCAAATCCTCAAGAGCCCGAAGGTCCACGATCCACTCACCAAGCTGCAATGGTACGTTCATTTAACTAGGAAATTCCGATCCCTACAGTGGAGGTGGGTGGTGATATATATACATATGACTTACACGAGGGAAAATCCTGTTTAGCTGCCCAACATCCGATGGTTCTGCAGCGGCTGTCCTCGTGAACGAGACATTCCTACGATCTCGCCCAGATCTTGCTGCTCGCGCCGTGCTCGTTGCAGGTCAGGCTCTGACCACAGACTCGCCGGACCTGTTCTCCAATTCAGCCATCTCGCTTGTTGGCGCCGAAATGACGACGCGGGCTGCACAGCTTGCATATAAAGAAGCTGGTGTAACGGACCCAAAACAGGCTAAAGTAATTGAAGTCCATGACTGCTTTTCGGCCAACGAGATGGTCGTCATCGACTCAATTGGATTGTCCGAGCCCGGCCGTGCACACGAATTAGTTCGTCGGGGTGATATCACCTATGGTGGACGATGTATCGTTAATCCATCTGGAGGCTTAATCTCCAAGGGCCATCCGCTGGGCGCTACGGGGATCGCGCAAGCCGCTGAGCTAGTTTGGCACCTACGTGGTTGGGCGACTAACAGACTGTACAATGGAGATGGACAGGGCGTCAATGTTGCTATTGCACATAACCTTGGACTAGGCGGTGCATGCGTCGTTAGTGTGCTAAAGAGGAAGGATGGGAAGGATGGATTGAAGAGCGATGGTAGCGGCGCGGGAGGATGGAAGGAACATATTGGATATAATCCAGCCGTTGAAGCGAGATCAATTACCGATGCTGACGCGCAGCGGGTCGTAAGCCGGAGCAAGGACAGTCCCTACATGCACGGGAAGCAGACGAGGGCCAGTTTGTAGCTGCTCTGGAGTTGTATACATCTGATTGAGTAGCTGCTCAGTCTGGCCTCATAAGAGGGTAGATATCCAGGATCACATCATTCATCTTTGCCTTCGCCTTGTTCTCTAAGGCTTATGCATGTGTATATTACATTACTTGAGTACATTGTCTGAATTTACTGGATCGGGTCCATTGAACTTCCATAAATTTCAGCACTTCGACCCATGGTTACCTTCTAACATCTTCGCTTAGGTGTAGGATCGCTCGCGGTCTGGTTTCCGAGCCGGGAGCGCTAAAGTTTATGCAGCACATTAGACTCAGGTCTTCTCTGTACCTTTTAAGCGCTTAAGCTACCTAAACTATTATCAAATATTATCTCAATATTTAATATATTTTCATTTTTTGAATTGGTCCTGACCTCAATCCCAGACATGTTTTACTACTTTTAATCTAATAGGCTACTCATCTACCGTCGTTAAGTGGATAAAGCCAGTCCGCAAAAGTGAGGAGGTTTCTTGCATATATATATGCGATCCTATTTCTTTCAAATGCAGCATATCCTAGACGTTTCCTGCGAAAGATTGGCTTTCTCTGCTCTTTTCGCAACACACAAGAAGAGATCATAGCATATATAACTTCTTTCTTGGATGCGCTGTTTCGTGGCCTAGATAGTCGTTCCCGATGTAGATGTTTTTGTACCATTCGATATATTTCCCACCGCCTCCTCTATGGGCTTTTATTAAGGTATAATTAGGGCGGCTGGACTCGGGTGTGGTGATATCCTGTACCAAATCGGTGAGACTCAAACTAATTAAATATTACACGGCATTTGTTGAATCAATTACACACGCCCTCTCTTCCAGTGTATGAGATTAACTTCGTTAAACCAACTAGTTTACACAAAGATATTCTCATTACCAAACAGTCTTGGTGCCTGGTATTGAAAAGGGCAACAAATTAATCGGCATCGTATGTTTTTACGTCTTCTATAAACATCCTAGGAAGCGTCAAATTTCTGCGAGCTAGAGCGCCTGTCAAAATTTCGCAAGAATTTCAACCTTGCTTCCATCTCCGAATAAGCTGATGAGAGAACAAGCTGAAAGGAGGGACAGAAATGTGGAGTTCACCACATGGCCATTGTCATCTATCGACAGGTATACATATTGCGATTAAGCCTAGGATAGGGAACGAACAGGTATGTGCTTGATCGCCTGATTTATTCGCTTTAGTTGAATCACGATGGTATGAGAGACTCTCTACGGTCATGTATGTCGCCAAACCATTTATGAGCTGAAATACACCCAGCGTACCATGTGACCTGAAATGTATGACAACTGCACTGATTTATCATCAACGTCAAGAATTTGATTTAGGGCGCCTCTATAATCTAGCTGGGTTGCTAATGGTTTGGTCGTGAAGATCCGGTGATGGACTAGCATAATTGATCAACTATCCCCAAAGCATCGCGAGGTTTCGTATGGCCCAATAAGCCGACCTCTTTTCACAACCCATAGCATGGCAGTCCGTGGTTCGTGGTCAACCAAGTTTTGCTTTGTCTCCGTATTGTACGACATTGTCGTTGTGGTCCTCCTTTTTTTATGCGGTTGTTTCCGGAGTAAGGACGAGGCATCCTTGATCTATGCATATCCACGGTATATACAATGCTCTATCCACATAAATTGTATGGATATCATAGAATATATGCGCATAAAACTACGGCAGATACCTTGGATAAAGGCTTCACTAGTTCTTGTCAACGTGACAGCAAGCGCAAGAACCGAAGTCAGCCAGGAGATCACCGTACTGCTCCCACGCTCGCCTAGGCTTATAATTACTAGGATGACTAGCTCACGAGCTCAAGGTATATCTGACGTAATAATAGTTCTACCAATAGCTTAGGACGGCGAACCCGAGGCTGGATGAACACAGGAGTAACGAAACCAGCAGAGCTCAGAGTCGAGTTAAACATGGTTAGTTACTGCGTTGTAGCTTGTTGGAATATCTTCAACCGAATTCGAATTTGGTAGTCCGACGACGCCTTTGCGCTGAACCCAAAATTACGGTCTTGCGCGCGGGATAGCTCAAATTAGGACTCAACCTTACCAAAAACTTCTATTAACTGCTTAAGTATTTAGTGGACTCGAATATACGAGATAGGAAGGAGGCTTTTTTGCCTCAACGGTATCGATCCTCCTGACTTCATTTGGTGCTACTGTACTATCCCAAATCCAAAGGAACGGCGTAGCGGAGCTGCGCTTTCATCAGATAAAACGGAAGCAACTCAAGCTCAATGTCACCATGATCTTTAACCGGAACCAGTATGGACAAATATTATAGCTTGACAGCGGATAGACACGAGGCCGCACATTTGCTTTTTTACGGCTCGCTTTCATACGGCGATTCTCCATCAAGGGGTTTCTGTGTCTCTTTCTTCCTTTCTTCCTTTCTTTTTTTTTCTCACTGTCGCCTTTCTTTTTTAAACAAATTCTCCGCGAGAAGCGACACGGCGGGGGCGGCATGCAAGGCACCCAGACTGATTTACAAGGAGGGCTCCCATCAATACTTGAGATCCATGACTCCAAGTGAAAGTGTGACCTTTCGCATCCCCTCCCACGCGGGGTGCACATGCTGCGGACTGTTGTGTTGCGGAAACACCAGGAGTCAACACGTTTGTATTCAGCCCCTCAGCAGGTGAGCTAATCACACTCGGTTCTTTTGTCACGACAGGCTCGGAACCCGGAATGTCAGCCAGGCCTTTCAGCTCGATCTTTTGTCCCTTTGCGCTCGACGGGTGCGTTTTTTTTCAAATCGATCGCCGATATATCGTGCGTCCCGGTTTTTTTCATTGCAACCCGTTTGCAGCTTTTCGAAAGAGCTCCAAAAACTGGGTGTTAGTTTGGCAATTTGGTCGGACGGCCTGGGCTAACTACGCCGAGGCTAAAGTTGCGCTTCGTGCGATACGGCTGTCATGTCAGACTAGCGGCTGACGGACATGACTTGCAGCCGCTAGGTTCCAAGGAGTCCGAAAAGAAACGAAAAGAAACAAAAAACCTGCCTGGGAATGTACTGTAGCTGCAAGGCCCCGCAGGTAGCTGATTCGCTCTTTCGAAGGGCCGTGATGTGATTGATTCCAACTGCATGCATTAGGTCCATGGATGGTGCATATGCATCTGCAGACCAAAAGCGTAACGTAACTGCGAGCTTTCTAATCGATACCGGAAAGTGGTGGTTCACATGCTGCTAGTTCATGACATTATCGATAAAAGGTAACAAGACGGAACAGGCGCCTCGACAAAGAGATAAAAATTTTTTGATCGATATCGGCTAGTATGGCAAGATTATTTCTTCCTGCCCCTGGCTAGAACGAATGCGCAACGACGTAGGCGCATTCGGAATGTGTACCATGACTAGGTACGCTGTCCGGTTTTCTCGACGAGCTCCGATGTGGAGATGCTTGGCAGAGTATTTCATACACGCAACCGGCAGGGCGCGGAAAAAAGATTTTTTTAATAAATCCACCGTTTAGGCAGGGGTGGGGAAGCTATCTGCCGGGGTAAGATCCATGGGCACCTCCAAAGTTAACTTATTTCAATTTGAGGTACCGAGGATGGCCGCGCCACAATATGCATTTCAAGTTTGCTGAGAAGGAGGAGGGAGAAGGCCCAAGCACTTGATCAAATACTGGTTTATTTGAGTATCTAACTACATCTGTGTGCCTCAAGATAACGTTAGCTCTATAGATCTAAGGGCTATTACATATAAATTTAAGCCCGTAAATAGTAAATCAGTACAGTGCAGTGTATAGAAACAGGAACAAAGAATTAAACGTTTAATATAGTAATCTCGTCGAATCCCGAGGAAGTGGTTTACAAAGGCTACCTAGTCAAAGCTTTTGAACTTGAGGGTGGGCTGACGTTCATGTGCGTGTGGGCATGGGTCTATCCCCAACGATACCAAATTTAAGTACCTTTTGTGGCTCGGTACTTTGTCAAAAGTACTACAAGCAAATTCGACATGAAAGAGGAGTCTATCACGAGGGCCCTTGCAGATCATCAGCTGAATTTCTATCGACCGATTAAGAACTCGGGGCCACTTCCGATACTCATATCAAGTATTATTTGAGGATTTGATCCTCTTTGTTCCTGCCTTATCCCTGGACGGCCGCCATAGACTAGCAAAAAGATTTCTTTGCTTTTATCTGTTTGCGTTGGATTTTGTTGGAATTTGGTCTCTGTGGGGGGTTTGGCCCACGGCATACGAAGGCAAGATGCAAGAGTTCCGAAGAGGTCAAGGGAAACAATAGGGTTGTACATTACATTAGTATTTTCTAATTATATTATTTTTACTCTTCCTTTTTAGATTCTAGAGTCAACCGCTCTGCGAGTTGGTCTAGGAAACCGTAAGACAGTGGGGAAAAAACTAGGGAAATGGTAAATCGACTGGTGACACACTCCTAACCGTGTACGGGGTATTACATGACTTTAGATAAGACAAAACATGAATTCTGAGAAGACCGCCCGTGGTATACTTGGGTAGCACAAAGACATGAGGAACTCGGGATACATGCCTAGTATCATTAATTTTGGAACGAAAGCAAGAAACACGTTAAAATTGAACGTAAAACTCGAATGCGCCTCTAACGCCATTTAACACCATTCTTCCAGCCTCCTGGAGTCTTAAACTTAAGGATTCATGCCTCCAGCCGCCGGTATACATGCTGACAATACCAAGACCAAAAGGACCAACGCCGTACAGCCCCGTCCATAACAAAGGAAATTAAGATAGAGAGAGTGAATAAGCCCATTTATGGACTCATGTACCCGCAATGAATGAAAGATACATAGAAAAAACATCGTCGAAAGGATTGTGACGAGTTGTAAAGACACCACAGCCTACAAAAAAAAAGAAAGAAAGCGATAAAAGCCAAAGACATGATGGGATGCTACATGAGAAAATAACGGAGATAAGAAGCGGAAACAACCACTGATAACGTGCGACATGCCACCTGTTTCAGACCACAAATTGAAAACGAAAGACAGAAAGATA
Source organism: Drechslerella coelobrocha (assembly GCA_036971555.1). Classification (NCBI taxonomy): domain Eukaryota; kingdom Fungi; phylum Ascomycota; class Orbiliomycetes; order Orbiliales; family Orbiliaceae; genus Drechslerella; species Drechslerella coelobrocha. The sequence continues at coordinate 329,443 of JAJTUH010000001.1, forward strand.
GAGGGGAATGACAAGAACGAACGATCGAGGGCCAGGAATTAATTAGTCTGGAGTAAAGAGTGAACGAAGCAACTTAAAGCAATAATATCAAAAAGTCAAGGAAGACGGGTAGACAAAACAACGCAGGGGGAACTGTTGCAAAAATCACAGGGCAGACACAGGATTTGGTGAACGAACGTGTAACACAAAACGGCGCGTGGAAACGAAAGAAAATGTGAAACCGGCTGAGTGTTCGTGAGGTTTCAGTAAGAGAAAGATTAGCAGTCTGGAGCAGCAGCAAGTTGCAGTTACTAACGAGATAGCATCTAGAAAGATCGCAAAGAAGAAAAGACAACTGAGTGTGGGTTACATGAAGACGAAGATATCACGCTCGGTTCCCGAACTGCATCCATTTGACATGGCGGAGTCCTTTTGCAGGGGGCCCCTCGGGTGTATCATCTTCGTTATGGGGACTCTCTGGCTCCCACTCTCGCTTCCTAGTCCTGCGTGGAGGAAGAGTCAGCGCTGGTGTTTGACATTCTGCAAGCTCATGGCCAAATAGGCCGCAGCGCTCGCACTGTCTTCTATCGCGACAGGGGGCAGATGAAGTGGTTGTAGAATTGTTTTCTTCGTCGCTGTCGACATCGTGACTGTTATCGGTCATTTCTATATCGGAGGAAATAACCAGTTCCTCCTCTGCATCCGGATCACCGACAACCGCGCAGATTGAGTCAGCGGGCGATGGCGACCTTCCGCGTGTACGGTTGTCAGCGGGAGTTGCAGAGCGGCCACGAGGGGCTTGGAAGCTGGAAGGCTGCGGCAACGACGACCCGGCCAATAGTGCCGGCGTCGTGATGCTATCTAGCGAACGCGGCCTGTAACACTCACCACGGGGGCTCAACGACATCTGCGAGCGGCGCGTTGGGGAATGGCTTTGGCGGCGTGAGAGTGGGCGGGACGCTGTCTCGAAGTGCACAGTTGTGCGGACTTGCGAGATGGCGGGGGATGGTAGCGGGGTAGGGAAAAATCCGTTGCGTTCATGGGAAAAAGCCCCTGTGAAGCGCGCGCTAAAGGTCCTTTCTCTGGAGGGGGGGCGAGGAGATCCATGGCGTGGAGAAGAAGACAGATCGATGGATCCGTCCTCCGAACGTCTCCTAGTAGCCACTCTGCGAGAGAACGAACCTTCAATATCGATCTCTCTACTCCGCTTATCCTCCCGGCTAGAAGTCTCAAATTCAATAACCCGGCGACGCATCTGCTCACGATGGTTTGCCTCACGGGCAACTGCACGACGAGTCAGCTCAGCAATCTCTTCTTCGAGCCTTTGCTGGCGGGCTCTCATCCTGGCTTCCTCATCCATGTATGCTTTTGGAGGCGGGAGAGGTACAAAAAGGGGAGACTGTGGCGGTGATGGTAGTGGTGATGGAAACAGGGTAAAATCTCCATGGCCGCAGCCGTTGGTGGGGAAGCCGGACAAGTTGTCCTTGGTCATGTCGGCTCTGCGAGGCTCCCCTGCGATCTTGGGGGAGTGTTTATGCCCATGTAGTTGACTCGGGGTTAGTGGCCGGTCGTAGTCATCTACTGCGAACTTGACAGTTTTGTCTCTCTTAGGGCTCTTGGACAAAGCTCTCTTCAAGACTGAGGGGCCGGGCTTCGACGGAGTTGAAGGCGTTCGCTCCGTCACGACGGCCTTAAGAGTAGGTTGATAGCTATTATTTTCAGGTGAGCGAGGCCCTGATGAACGATGAGGGGAAGGACCCCTTTTGTCTGACGGTGTAGTCATTTTGGTTTTGCTTGTAACTCTTCTGGCGACGGTGGTCGTTGTCGATGAGGATATCGTAGAGACTTTATCAATTTCGATCTCGATACACATTTGAGGTCTAAGGGGCACTCATGGATCACCGCTATTGCAAATATCAGTCATACCTTGTTTCAGTAGGTGAGGTTTGATGTATTCCAGGTGTCTGATATATGCATACCTTGATATTGAAAACCCCCACAGATACTATCAACGATAATTCCGTAATAGTAGTGCCAGCGGTAGCCTAGACTAAGTTGGCAACCGGAACTGTCGGTATACGGAGTTTGTTCTGTTGTAGCTACAAGGTAACGAGCGTCGGGATCTATCGCTTGGTGGTACACTACAGCACCTCAACTGTCCTGGCGTTGTCGATAATTCGTTGCCCAGGTATATATATATGTCGAAGTTGGAGCTGTTGTAGCTGGCAAGCTTGGATTCCAGAAGTTCGAATGTTGTAACCGTTCAAAGCCCGTTGGCTAGTCTGGTATCGTATTGTAGGAACTCGATAGCGGAAACTGAGATGAAGGTAACGAAGGAGAAAGATCTTTATGCATCAGAAGCGAGTGACTGCCGGGTTTGTGATATTTATATTGAATGCAAAGAAGCCTGTCCTCGAGCAGATGCGGTCAGGATGGCCTCGCTAATGATACATGCAGCCGACCACCTCCCAGCCCGCACAAGGGAGGGCAGTACAAAGCAAGTACCGGGGTCAAGCTCGAGTCCTTCACCCAGCAGAAAAAGAAAAGAAGATGCCAGAGATGTACGCATGCAAAAGCTCTAGAAAGCAAGCCTCCGCAAGGAAACAAGCATTGGCAGGTGGGTTCTGCAGGTGAGAAATGGGGGGGGGAAGCACGCCGGACATAGTCGCAATCGAGGTAACGTCTGTGGATTACGAGTTCTTTATAACTACAAACTACGGCACGGATGGCACAAGCCTACATAAGCCCCATTACTCGGTAGCTCGAGGTCCTCACCGCCAATAAAAGACACCAGACGAAACTTCTCCTTTCCGCTTTGGGGAGGCTGCCATGGCTGCGGCTGTTGCATTTTGCATTCCCATGACGCCTGGTATTTGCGTGCACAACCCCCCCGTGTTATAGATCCAAGATATGATGCGACTTGCTGATCGAGCTTGCTAGGGCCCAGACTTCTCTGCCTTTGCGCAAACCCTCAGCTGTATCATCTGAGACGGCGTCAGAATGTCTTGAGTCGATAGATCCATCATCGTCATCGTTCCCGGGATATCACTTCGTGGTGATCCAGCTATCGATCGATCGATTCACTGTGCCATGTGGGCGACACTGTGGATATTGCTTGTAGAATCGTGATTTGATATCATGATGCTAAGCTGAGCACAATCTCCATCTGGAGCACGATAGAGAGATCAAGGCCATTAGGGCTCTTCTAGGCGGTTACGCACTCTGGATAGCCACGATGCGGGCCCGGTTCTCTCGACATCTGCCATGCCTATATTACATCCGTCTTAAGATTGGTCGCAAACTTTCCACTAATTCAACGAAGCAGGAAAAAGCATACTTTGCCTACAAGACCGCCCCGTCGCTCCTCCAACTCCCTCTCTCGTCCAATTTTTGTCAGGGCGACGAAGGAAAGACCACGAGGTACCGATGGTGTTGAGCCTTCTCTTCGACCCATAGCTGCTGTGAGCTGCTGCAGCTTGCATATGCACCCAGCACACCACCTTTTTTTTTTTTTTTTGTGCAGACCCACAGTTTGCGCAAATCCACCCTTGGTTTCTTTTCCTGCGCCAAAAGCAAATACTCAAAAAGCAAGAAAATTGATGGATTGCGACAAAGCCTCTTCCAACAGGCGAGGTTAGAATCTGGTGGGGTTAGGCTTTGGTCGGAAGAAACCGCTGGGGTGCTTCCTGTCCATTTTAGCTAATTAGCCTTCATCCGATCCTATCCAAACTGTTATTCTTAGCTTGGTGCCAAGCAGCAAATCCCGTTTGCCTATTTCGGTTTTCATTCAAAGCAGGTTAACAGCTTCTTCTGTGCCCTTGGCTGTCTGTAGTCGTATTCTCATGCAAGAGGTCATGGGGTCATCCTGGTCCTGGTCATGCCTGTTAACTCGACCTCCGTCTATCTAAGGATCATTCATTTTATGCTAGGGGTACTAGCGGATCGCGAAATGATGCTCAAAGGTAGCGGTCGGGAGAGTCCGGGGAGAAGCTGGTTATTCAATATCGATATGTCGACAAGCAAGCTTTTCTGCAATCAGTTTTACTGAGACTTTGACGCTGTCGCGACAGGAATTTGGGCTATCAAACCAGCGCTAGCAGGGGTAGCGACAGAGGCGAATGCGCGTACAACGAGAAATGTGAAGATGGCCCGTAACCTAACTGGCTCGAGGCGGAATATCAACTTTCGATTCGCTGCGGGCTCTCTCCTGGCTTATCCAAGCAGAAAATCTTTGCATTAGGCTGGAGTTTGCATTGATTAGACATCGGGCCGCTCGTGCATGCAGCTCAACAAATTGAAATGAAGCAAGAGGACGGATTGCTAGGCTCCCAACAGGCTGAAGGAATCAAGCGGACCGAGGAGGATTTCCCTTGTCGGGGCTGGTTCGAGGAAGAGAGAAGCTCACGAAAAGACGGAGTCGCGTGTGGTCCGTTTGGAGGTGAGTTTCGTCTATCAGTCCAGCCACTGATATAGCTAGGCTACTGGTCTGGATCTAGGCTGGGCGGACACTTAACTAGACAGAAGTGACATTCCAGGATGTCCCTCACCTTCACGAGCATTCCAGTGCGGGTGGTGCTCCCTTGCTTCGCATTCGGAGGGTTCTTTTTGGGGGAGGGTGGTTCTTTTTCTTTTTCTTTTTCTTTCTTTCTTTCTTTCTTTTTATTATTCTTTGTTCGTTTTTTTAAAACTTCTTTTCTGCTTTGAAAATTCTCTCGCGAGGCCAAAGCGGTGCCGGGGCATCAACGAAACTAACTACCCCGCACACTCACCCCCCACGACGAGGCCCGATCTCGCTAACTTTCATCCGAACTGTGGCGAATCAACGGAGGTTATTGCTGTCGGTCAAGGACCCCAGCCCGGAAGACCACCGCTAACAAGGATGGGTCGCTGTCCTGCGCTGGGGTTTGCTGTCAGGAGGAAACAAAAAAACGGCTTTTCAACTAGACGGAATTGCGATATAACATTTCTTCAGTCCCAGATTTCGATATTCTCCGGCTTTGTACTAGGATAAAACCTGCCCCGATACTCCTAACTAGTTTTGATAGATTTAGTGGCGGCAGGCCTGCCGTACGTGGAGCTGAGACGGAGCTGAGCCCGAATATGCAAAAGCAAAACATGACTGACGGGAAGAGAAGGCTGGCATACCGTAATCATAACTCTTATTAAACATATCGGCGAGGGTCGCAATAGGAAAGCTGAAGTGAATCATATCACGGCTTCGCACCGCTACCTGCAAATTCAGTTACTTGCTCGTGCTCGCTAAATTTGCCCTTTCACTCAGACCTCAACGCACCGGCCGGGGCGGCTCCTAGCGCTCTCGGCTTGCATGATGTTGCATGCATATCTGCTCGAGAGTTCTGCAAGTGACAAGGTGCAGCAGGGTAAGCTGCAGTTCGCTCAAAATCTATATACTTTTCTGGAATATGACATTCGATCACGAAACAAAATTACGACATGAGAGGCCAAAGTGAAGCTTAAGCCTGAGCGAAATTAAAGACCTGCTTTGGACGCAATGCTAGACCTTAGTAAATTATCAGCCCACAGCCTCCTCGGCAAACCTTATCCGCCTTTATCTGAAGATGCCATTGGTTCCTACCGGCTCCACATCCCTGCTGCTCAGGTCATTCGGCCACACACCAGAACGGGACTAAGGCTGTCGTGGCGTATATATCCCAACCGACAGAACATTATCGGTTATTAGATTGCGATTATACTTGATTATCTCCTGAGCTTAGGTACACCTGCAGGCGAATACATCTTAAAATGTACTGGGCTCGACAGTTTTTCTCCATTCAGTTTGGCTGCTTATCACCTACGATAGCATTGAAATGCGGGTTATACTAGTACATCTGGCCTATCCGGGAACGATTTAGCTCTTCCGTCTTTTCATTGGCTTAGTTTCCACAATTAGCATGATCAATAAGTTCTAACGTTAGTTAGGCTAAGGCTCCGGTGCAGCATTAGTTCCTTCGCATGGAAGTTGATGAGGAATATCACTAATACCACAGGACAGAACCCGACTTCCTATCTGCGATTTTGCCAGAACTGATATCACATTGGATATCACTGCCAGATAAAGGCCCTCTCGGAGTTGAAAATGACCTAACCGCTGCGGAATTTAGAACTCCGTCTTGTTGCTTATTCCCACGGCTTCGCCGGACTCGTATATTTTACGCAAAAGATTTTGGAATGTAACATTAACGTTGCAGGCAGTGATTGCATCAGGCTCTAAGCTTGTTCATGATACGTGGTTTGAATTCGTCATGATGTACCAGTTTGGATTAATTTTGTAACCTACATGTATGTAGAAGGTAGGTTATAATGAAGCAGCCTCCTAAAGTCACTATGCTTATAATTGGTGACACTATTGGATCGATAATGCGTGTTTATTGGTGAAGTGGAGACGCTAAGGGCAGTGAGCTGCGTTCCCCGGGCCCCACAGACCCAGTGATCGTTCTCAAAGCAGATGAATCATAATGCAAAACAATTTGCATCGCTCATGCTCATGGCTCTCCTCGTTTTAACATTTGATTTAAGTTGCAGTTATAATCGCTAAACATTTATTGTTACTACTCGGGATATGAAACGAGTCTGGTATTTAATAATCTTGTAATGTAGCCGGCCACGTTGGCAAGTGGATAGAGATACTATTCATCCACATCGCTATAACTACTAGATTCATGTGCCTGCGATGGGTACCTAGAGCATGCTGGCGGCCGACAGCGTTTGCTCAGGTGTTGGAATCGAAGGGTGACCGGTGGGGAGCTAGAGCCTTGAGGCATATAGCCGAGCCCAATTTTAGACGCGCCGACGCATGCTCAACGCTTCCTCTTTTGATTTTGAAACGTTTAGTGACGCCTCATTGAATTTACATGATGATTGTTTCTCAATTGAACTGAACAGTTCGGCAGGCAAAGGCTAGATCGGGCTGGTCAGCTTTTCCTGAATGGTTAATAGAATTTAGTTACTCTTAAGGACCAATATTTACACTTCACTTATAGATAGCTTAGCTGAACTTCGAGCTTCGCTGCCTACTAAATTCTGTTTAGCCAGGATTTTTCGCTCCATACCAGGGTTTAGACTCCAGCCAAACGCAATACATGATTTAAACATAGGATATTATCGTTACCTTAGCCGATCTCTGAACAGGGGTTTTGTTTTGCGTGATTGCTGGTGGGAATACGAGCTGGCGGATACATAATAACACTAGCCAACTCATTGCGCGTTAGCCACCCCCCACAGCACACCCCACGTATAAATAAATATAAAATTACCACAATTGCGACAATCAACCCCATATACACCTTGGCGTTTGCGCAAGGAGTGGCTACGAACGGTAGCTATGGAGCTCAGGCTCCGCAGTGCAGTGTCTTGCGTGATCAGGCTATTGGAACCCTCTCGTTGCAGCTGTTGCTATGCCGGCTAGCTGGCTAGCGCTAGGTAGCTATATAGCTATATAGCTATATCCCCTAATTGGCTCAGCTGCCACGTGAATCCCAAAGTTCGGGTTAGGAGCTTCCTCGGCTTCTCAAACCAACTGGCATCCTACTAATGACCGTATCGGATAATATCAACACGGAGTCGGCCAGAATCAGCACGATCCCGATCATGTGGTCTTACATGTCGGCATTTCTATCCAATTGTAATTGAACGTTCGATGTAATAGAGCCTTATAATAATAATTATATCACCCAGATCAAGATCAAGCATGCGCATGCATATACGTGTAAATAAGCTTAAATTAAATTGCATTGAGGCAAATAGAGGTTCAGCTTGTCCAATCCCATGACCAAATTTTCTGGCTTGCACTTGCAAAGAGTAGATGCGATGTTACATTGAATAACAATGCCCGGCGTCCAAGCGAAATATTTACCTCTATCTCTCATAGCAAGGCGCGGGCGTGATTGCCTCGGTTATTCTGCCATATCCACATAACAAGGTATGTAATTATGGACACGGATAATTACCGTAGGACTTGAATGACTGGGCTTGGACGTTTGGTGTTGACTATATCATTTGTGTGTGTATATACGCACTGTTAAAACCATGCTTATACGGTAAGTATATACATATATACCATTTGATCCATATGCTTAGCTCAGGTTACGTTATGGCCAAGGCGCCACGCTGGGACTACATGGGCTACACTAACGAAAAATTGGTTTTCCCATCGGCTACGCCGTGCCCACGCGTATCTAGGAACGATTTCTGATCATAAAGTAGCACTGGTGTCAACGTGCTACCTCAATTGTCGCACAATCACGCGAGCTTTTTTTTGGGCAGCTCTGATCCCAATTTTATGGATCCCTTACGACGCCATCTAGCTCATAGGCTTATCGAGCCCGTAGACCTATGTCATGTGTTCGATGTGATCTAGCAGTCATAATTAGTGCATCACACTTTACGGCTTTACGTTTCCTAACATACGACTAAGAGGTTTATATCTAGGCAAGTTTCAAAGATTTGGAGGCCTACTAGCTGCACCGAATTGTCTTGTTAACTCCTACCATAGTTCCTGGGTGCCTTAAACATATTTTCAGATGTGAATTTAATTTGGATTGCGCATTTCAAGGATTTCTTCTATAGATCTAGAGTGTATGTAAACTTTGGAGGGCATAAGAAAAAAGGAAAATGAAAATTCAATCAAATCAAAAAACTCTATCAAGCCGTTTCGTTCCAGCGTCCAACGACCACAAACTTACACGCTGATAATTCCTGGACCGGCCTGAGAGGCGATGAGATCACAGACTTTACAAGCTGGCGTAGCGCTGTAATAAAGTCACATCAGCGGATCTCCAAGCACTCATTGTATACAATAGGCCTATAGGGGGTACTGTAAACTTACGTATAAGAGTATGGTGCGGAACTGTATGATCCGACTTTTGTGATCCTTGTGTCCGAGTTGTCGAAGATGTTGTTACGCTGAACGGCATAACCCTCGAGGTCGGAATCAAGGTCGGTAACAATGGCGAGCTGGCTATTCCGGAAGTGATTCTGCTCAACGAGGACTTGGGCGCCCATACGAGAGTTGATACAAGACGTAGGAATGCTAGTGTAACAATTGCTGAAGATATGTGCTGTTCCAAACCGGAGAGATGGAAGACGAGAGTTGACGTTTGTGAAAGAATTGTGGTGATAGGTCACTTTCAGTTTACCCGTGTCTTCGCTAGCGTTATTATCGGAATGGCCAACAAGTGATCCTTTCCACTATGGAGAATTAGCTGGATAGCCTTTGGGAGGGCAATGCAGCAGAGAAAGCAGGCTACCAATGATGTCTAACAGAAACTAGGGAATTGTTCGAAATCCACCATATCTTGAATATCGATGATTTTCGGGTATAACAATGTGGAACGTATTACTTACGTGATCACGGAACTTATTCCAGGAAACAGTGACCTGGTCAGACCCATGGCTAATGTCGAGAAGACCGTCGTAGTCATCTTTACCACCAACCAGCCCCTTGCTGTAGAACTCACAGTGGTCAACCCACACGCGAGTGGAGCCATCAATAGCGACGCCATCGCCCTTTGGTTCAGGGCTGAACTTCAGATTGCGAATGATAACGTTGGAGACACGACGAACATAGAGGCCGCCATCAATCATCCCGGAGTTAGAGCCAACTCCCAGGACGGTGGTATCGGCGGGGACTCTAAAGACGCCACAGCCACTGAGGAGACCATTTATCCTAATGACGCCGCCGGTGGTTCCACTGAGCGCAGCTTCTAGAGCGGAGCAAGAAGTAACTGTAACTCCGGATCCTGTGCCTCCCCCAGTTGTACCAGAACCATACCCTTGGAGCTGGTTGACAGGCGCATTGCTACCACTGCAGCTACCGCCTCCTGGTGTGGTAGTCGGAATTGAGCTGGAGCTCGTCGTTGTTGAACGACTACTTGTGGTTGTGGTTCGTGAAGACGTTGTTGACGTCCCGCTATTGGAAGTAGTAGTGGTACGGGACGCGGTAGTCATAGTGCGGGATGTAGTCGTACTACCACCACCCCCGCAACTACCTTGAATACATTGAGAGTACCCTAGCGCGAGGTGTCATTAGCTTGATTCCAAGTTACCGGATATCGTTCACCGTTTGCGTTAGGTAGACCTGAAGGGGCATTGACTTGTGCGCATGTGCTCGTAGTTCAAGTGCTTTGCCCGACTTACAATCATTTGAGAATTGACAACACCACCCAGAGACACAAGTAGTAGGCCCGGTCCAGCCGACCCTACAAAAAGGTATTAGATCTAGCCATGATTCAAACGTCAAACATTTGGTAGTGCCCACCCTCCACATTGACCGTATGGCTGAGCTTGTCCCAGGACGTGGGTTACGAAAGCCAAAACAATGCAAACTTGCAACTTGGGCTGCATGATGACGGACTGCTGTGAACGTTCGAACGGTTTTATAAAGTTGAGTTTAATTGATAACAGGGTTAGTGGGAAACTGAAACGGGAGCAAGTTTTCCACGTGTCGTATCAGTTAAAGGCATATCTATTCACTATTGATAAGGGAAATGCAGGGTTTTATATATCATTCCTATGGTAGAGCAATCATGTGTAGAAGGCCGGACATTTGACAGCCGCTCACATGTACTCTTCTAGCTAATTGCCGCTACAATGTTGACGATATCAGGAACTGTATACACTTTGATGCCCAGGCGGACAATAAATTTTCCGACCGGACCGTCATTCCTACGGGATTCGAATATAAAATACGTCCGTTCGGCGGATTATTTGGTGTTAAACTGGGTTATAGAATTTACAATCATTTGTGTAGAAGTCTATCCATGGTATAAAGATCCGCCGGGAGCATCAAAGTTTGGTGCCGAAAAGAGTGCATGGAAGGGTATATTGGCGAAACTTGGCGACACAACTTCTGGCTGCTCGAACCCAAGCCAAGAAGCTTGGAACAAGCCGCTCAAGTGTCAAGCCGGACCCTGCGTCCTATGAACCGTTTCTATAGCTGTGAATACGATCTCAAGCGTCCGTGCCGTTCAGTACTGATCCTGACTATCGTTTCGGGTTTCTATCATTGATCATTTAACAGATGGCCGGCTGTATGCATCGATTGCACGCCGGTTCGCTCTTTCTATAAGTTTCTAAATAATGGCACACCCGACGTACTGATATTGGAATGCCTTACGAGTATATGAGCTCGCCAGGCCACCAAGGGTTTGGTTTTAGTTACGCAATGCGCGCCTAGAATATCCAATTGAGAATATAATACAAAACTCTAGTGGTCTTGGATATTCGGTGTATATGTTAACAATGAAAAAAGAAGCGGAGATGTTGCATGTTGTAATATTTAGCGACTAGGCCAAGATGGGAAGCACAAGGATAAGAAATGCACGAACGAGGAATAAGGTGGCTTCTGTGATAAAGCCAAGAAATATAAGACGGCTCGGTCTGTATAGAGAATTAGAATGTATTGATATGATGAGATGCACGGGCACACTTTGCAAGCCAGGTTTCGTATGCATATGTCGTGTTATACGTTACGGATTTAAACAAATTAAGCCGTTGGCCGCGTTAACTTTGAAGATGTAAGTCTGCAGTACAATTCGCTGGGGGCATACTTCTGCGAAAATTTAAAGGCAATGGTTTGTTCTAGTATCGACCATAATAATCCCGTCTACCTGAAATGATTACATCAAATCGGCGAATGCATGCCCTAGTATCGACAGTGCGCAAGCGTCCGGGCGCCTTTGATGCTTATCAACTGGAACAGTTGTGAACCAATTTTGCTTTGCGTTGCTTACTCTAAGCTTAAGAATCAATCAACCAAATGCATTAAATGTCAGCGGCCGCCTCAAAATGTAGTCTTGTAGTAAGATCTTCTCCTTGGCGTTTAAGAAAAGCTCACTAGTTGAAAGGTATGGCGAACAAAAGTGGTTCCATAAATAAAAAGTCATAGCATGAATTAACTAGTGAATTTCGTATCGAAAATCATCAGCAAGGCTAAATTCCAGGGGTATTGCATTTGGCAAAGACATGCAATTTTCTAGTAAATGATATAGACTATAGCTACAGTAGAGGGCAATACATGACCTCTATACAATCTTTTGTCCACTTTGTTTGTTATAAGTAATTTTAATTCATAGAGCCTTGCAATTCCCGAAATACTCTATTTGCTTGGAATGCTGATGAATGATGAGTGCTATCAGTAAATGATTCATTGCTCCTTTATTTCTTAGGAGCAGTATTGTTATTCGCTCAAGACTATTGTATTTGGGGAGTGAGTTCTTGGCAGCTTCTTGTTGATTTGGTTGATTAGTTAAGTCACAATTACTAGTAATATTTGCAGCGAGAATTGAGCTTGTAATTGGCTACGCTGCCGATATCGGCCGATTCTGATAGCCCTAGGAACCTTTCCGAGCCACAAGCCTCTAGGCTGAAGGGTCTGCCGCTATTCAAATTTTATTTCGACTCTGCCCCCCCTTGCTTAGAAATACCCTTGCAGTTTCTAGAAGGGAGTAAGGAGTGTAGATTCTATTATTCGAGAGGGGAATAACTTCCTTGTACCATGCGCATGCATCTCATAATATTCGTATTCGAATGGTCGACCATGTTGAATTTTAGTCTGACGTGACGCTGTCAGCGCCACGCTAAAGCGTTAAGGAAACGAAGACTGTGTAATTTCCAAGGCATACTCAATAGAGGGCTTATGAAACGTCGCCTTGCCCGCGCCCGGACCGCGCAATAAAGAAGATATGGGCTGTGGTGGAGACTCTCTTCGACTGTTCCCGCATTCATTTTATATCCCTGCCAGGTTGTCCGCCGGCCGGAATCTAGCCGAATTGGGCACCGCTCGAGCCCAAGCCACGCCAGGGATATTCTCCAGCGGATAAGCAAGCATCTGTGGAAAGTTGGTGTCGCCCAGCACTGAGGGAACATGCCAGGCTGGACTTAATGCACGTCTGCAGCTCGTCTGCGGAATATTCGCGGAACGAGACAAGAGGACGCCTTGGCAGATTCATCGGCAAGAGCTTATGAGAAACCTCACAGAATTACTAAACAAAGACATGCGGCACGTATCAATTGCTTAGATAATATTAGCTGAGCTTGGGCTAAGCTATCGGAGCCATATCCGCCATTACAAAGCTATCATTTGTCAAAGAGGGCTGCACTGCACCGCTAACGCCACCTGGATATCTTTACGCTGAAGCTCGAATCTTTCCCCAAGAGATCCTTACATGTCAAAACCCTGATACCATTCATCAAACATTCTCGCTTTCGTTTTATTCGTAGGAGAACACGCGGATCTCTCTAAAAGCAGTGCGCAACATGACGCCCTGCAAGATTCAGGAGAGCCGGATAATTACTAAGTGGTTACCATTTCTGTATTGTTCTCGTAAACTAAGTCGTGCTGCTCATTGTTTGATATACGAGGGAACTGCCGGTGGGACTTCTCAAAATTAGAGTGCAAACTCTCAGTTTTCGCGTAGAGAAGAGAATAGGAGAGACATATAAGATCCCCTTCCTCCCATCTGAGTACTAATACTCTTACCCGATTTATCTTACCAACCTTTCTCCAACCAATTTTACATCATATTCTATACTATTGCGATATTAATATATATATATTTGCCTATATTGGTCTCATGCACCAAAGCCCTCCCTTTTGCCGCCTCGGACCAAATCCTAGTCCCCAGTCACATCCTTTTCGGACCATTTATATTACTGTTATATATATAGCGACACCGACGTGATAAAGATGTCTACATCTCCCGCATCCCAGGATGATACCCAATTATCCTCGGAGACTACAGAGTATATTACTCGAAATTGCGGCTCGTTGAAATTTTCAAATACTATAATCAGTCTTCAGGGAGTAGTCGATACTATCAACCTTAATCTATGCCTAGTTTACTCGGCTAGATCACCAGGACTCCTCGGACTGCCTTTCAATTGGGGCTTTGAGATATCCTACCTTCTGCCAGGAGAGCGTCTGACGTTCCAAGGGAAAACGTATATCATTGACCCGGATTGGACCGACTCGTTTGGGTACAAGAGCGGACTTCGACACATCAACCACAGGGGAATCTCGTTACAACATGTGGGCTCAGCTCTTCTTCCGAATAACAATGGTGAATATAGCTGGAGGTTGAGGACCACCGATGGGTCAAAGAACTTCTACGATGAGATGGGCCGTTTGGTAATGCACCAGGACGCCTCTGGAAACAGTATTTCCTATTTCTACATTGACAGACGCGGACCAACCCTCACAATGCTAGACCATATTGAAGACTCTTGGGGCCAAAAGGTAACATTCAGTTATAGCCCCGGAGCCATCACGATCACAGGCCCCGACCAAATTTTGGCCAACAACCCCAAATCCACAGTTATTTTGTTCGACTCAACGGGAGTATTACAGATTAAGGACCCAGAAAATCAAGTGACTGAGTTCGAGAACCGGATTGTACCTGCTACATCTGATTACACTGTTTTCTCGATCTTGTACCCATCCGGCCTCAAATCCACTTTTGATTATATTACATTCGAATACCTTGGTACCGGCGGTGGTACTCGATATATTCCTGTTATCCACCAACAATCACATTTTGATAACACAACGAACGCCTTGCTTGACCGAACAAAATACGTATATGGTGGACGAACCGGCCAGAATAGCTTCACTGGTATCAATTCGGGGTACAAAATGGGCCTATTAGGTGACAGCCTGATGGAGAGCAATGATACAAATTACTAGTGAGAACTTTGAAAGCTCACCCACCCTAATATAAACCATGCTGATAAAACCTAGCTACGATGTCTGCACACAGAGGCTTGACGAAGCTGGAAATATTCTGGCAATGTCAAGCACGACTTACAACTATCTTCATATCCCAGTTTCCGAAGAAAAGTATCTAGTGGACAATAAAGGCAGCTATTCGGAAAGTATACTTATCGAGTACGCCTACGAAACCTCTCATGCAGATTCCCACGCTCAAATACTCAGCTATGGGTTATGCAAACGAACTATACAGAGCCATCAGAATTTGGAGACCAAAGTTAAGACGCCATACAGGCGCTTTGAGACTACATATGACAAGTACGGAGCTATACTTCGCGAGGAAACTTCTACTTGGAACCCGGAAACAAATTCATACGACACAAAGCTCACCATCCTTCGAGACTACCTCGTCAGAGAAGATTTACAGGTTGAGCTGGTCGTACTAGAACATTCCATTGACGGAGTAACTGGTGAAGAGAAGCAGATCAGGAATACTTACGACGACGATTGCAGCAAAATACAGGAGTCAAATATTCTGTATAAGCCCTCCGACAGCGATATTTTCCTCCCGTGGAAGACAAAAAACTTCACATACGACAATCAAGGTCGGATTCTTACGGAGAGTCTTTCGTGGAGTGAAGGTGTGGATTACCCTTCTGAAACCGTCCGGTCGTCAACAACTACAAGAGCCTATTCCTACCTTGAAGGCATCTTGACTACGACCGTGACAGATGCCCTACAGCACCCAAGGATCACGAAACGAAATGTTCAAATCCAGCGTGGGCCGATCGTCGAGACTAAACTTCCTACGGGCCCAAGCGACCACTTGTACTACGATAGCATTGGTCGCTTGATAAAATATAGTGATCGCATGGGGAACTCAGGGATAATACGATACAGCATTGGGTCCACTGCCAATCAAATTAGCTATGTTGATGCAACAGGGTACGTTGTTCGGAAATCTTACAATCCTCTCGGCCGCCTAATCGCCGTCGAAGACAACGGGGACGCCACACAACCTTTCTCCAACACGCCAAATAGAACCTTGACTACGCTAAAGTATGATACGCTGGGGCGCAAAATCCAACAAACCGACATTCTTGACCTTGCGACTACTATTAATCTATATGATGCCTATGACCGACCCCTCCAGTCCACGGATCCGTTTGGAAACATTACGACTTGGGTGTACAGCGATAATACCAAATCAAAGACCACAAGCATAAACGGCGATCTACGAGAAACTGAGGTCCAAGACCCCTTTGGGCGCCTGCTGTTGCGTGAACGGCATCCGGACTCGCAGTCGTCGATAAATTACTCTATTCTCACCACTCAAACGTACAACGGCCGTGGCAACATAATGCAAACTGCTACTTCGCAGGTCGGCCGAAACGGCGCTACCACTCGGCTTAGTACCACTTTGAAAATTTATGACGTAGAATCATCAATAGTCAAGGAGGTCACATCCGGTCTGCAGCTAGGTTCAAATTCTGAAGGTCACCACGATTCACTGGAGAAAACTTTCACCTTGGACCTCTTTGGTAACAGATATATGACGACAAAGACGGCCAACTACCAAGGAAGCAACGTGTTCAGGTACCCTGATGTGGTCAGAGTTTTTGACGCTGCGAATCGCCTTGTCGCCCTTAGAAACGAGCTGTTGAAAGAGCAAACTTATGTGTACGACGACAATGGCAATCTAAAGACTTTAACCCGCTTTGATGGGACGAAGGTAGACTATTCATACAATAGCAACCATCAAATTGAAACATTAACAGACGACGGCGGCACATCCACCTTTACCTACTACCCAACGGGTCGTCTTGATACTGTTATAAGGGGTTTCGATAGTATCAAATACAAATACAGCATAGCTGGCGATGTCCTGAGCAGGACCACTTCAGATTCGCTCTTCCGGAACTACATCCTGGACTCGGCCGGGCGTAGAATTACGGAAATGGATGCGACCGGGGTTATTTGGGAAATATTTTATAATAAGCTCGGCCTAGTATCTTCCCGTGTTTGCGGGCAAGATGTCATTACTTATGCTTACGGAACGTCAAATCATACTTACGGCGCTCTTATTAGCGAGACGATAACCGGAGAAGATAATCATATGCGAGTGATCTCAAGAGATGGGTTTGATCGCATAGCCAGCATTACCATTACCGACGACGATTTCGATCTGATCCTAAGCAAAACAATGGTTTACAATGCTAGGGGTCGTCTCCAGCAATGCACATCTTCGTCGCAGGTCAATCCGGAGCTCAACTACATTCGAAATTTGGCGTATGATGGCTTTGACCAGACAGTCTCGGATACTTATGAATACAGATTGCAGAATCCAAATGAGGCGGTTCTCATCTATGACGCCAATTCGAATGTGCTTTCGGTAACCATGAATGGAAGCTTGACAATCGATAAGTGCGATGCGATTAATCAATATACTTCGAAAGCCGAACGACGAAGTGTGACAAGGAGCACCAATATCAGCTATCTGCAGGGGTCCAGACACCAATGATTGACTGATAGTGCGTTAGACGTACAAGTGGTCTTTTGGTGTAGTGCCAACAGGATTGGTGCTGTGAAAAGTACCGGTGTCTAGACACACCACAAGCGCCGGCTATGGTGCTGCAGGTCGTGGCACATGGTTTCTCTAGGAGGACATCCATAGTAACGTTCGTTCAGAGCGCTGATGGTTTGGTCACACGTGGATTTGGAAAATGGAAATCCCATCACAGTCCAAAATAAAGTCTTTGGGAAGCATAACCAGGCTATTGCGGATTACGTTCTGTAAGCCTGATGATGTATATCTTGCCCTTCTGATCATCGTTTTGGTCAGCTTCGACGAAGAGAACGCATACACTGGCCATGGTGGTGGTCTGCACCACAACAATTGTTTTTTTTTTAGGGTAGCGCATTACATTGCATCGTTACGTTGGGCCCGGCAGGGTTAAATGTAATATTGATGGGTGAAATTCAACTGTGTGCATACCTTGGCGGATGGCGTTACGAAAAGAAACTGCAACAGCGCAAAAACGCGATTGGTTATATTATAGACTTTTGCCCGTTTTGGTGTACAATATCGATTGATGGATTTGGGGCATCTTTTCATTCTTAATAAATATTTTAAGATATTTTACAATATATATCGGCCATGCCGCGTCTTACATGTAGATATGTACCTACATACTTATTCCGATAGTAACAGATATATATGACTCTAAAATACATCGAGTTGTCGTGAACTTAGGCCTCCACCCTGATATATGAAAGAATAAATCTAGCCTTTGTAGCCCAAAACTCTTCCTTTGATGCTGCCAGTCCTAAGCTTGACCCCAACCCCTAGACAACCTTAGAGGCTGCTTTGGCTGCCCGCTTGATCTCATCGCTAAAATGGTACCGTCGATCGAATCCAGAACCCCATGACATCTGATGCATACTGTCACTGGTGGCTTCGTCCTGAATGAGTTGATCCGCTAGTTGAGTTCGGCCAATCACGTCTACCCAAGCTGGGTCGTTGGAGAGGTTGGAAGAAGAGCGTATTGCAGCAATCATGCCCATTGTACGGCCAACGAAATCCCACAGAGCGTAAATACGGTTTTTTGAGTTTGCAGGTTGCATGAAGGGCTGTTCGGCATTGCCGGTAGCAACCATTGCTTCGTCATTGATTAGAAGCCTCAGGAGTTGCTGCGTCTTTGTGAAGAGGGCCTGGTATTCAGGGTTTGAATTGCTGGGAGGTTCCTGTGAAATCATAGCTTCGGAAAACTATCGACGGGTGGATTGCCTGGGATCGAGAGACATATTGAGAACTTGCTGAAGTCTTTGCAATTTAGCTGATGATATTTTCGGAAAAGGTGATATTGGTCGCGGTAAGGTTCATTGTCCAACGACGCGGTGCAACGACACGCGTGTTGGTTGGCCCCACTTTGCAATAATGTTTCGAGATCTCGATCCGATACGCGCTGCAGAGCCGTGCATATTCTCGGCCCGTGCCTGCAAGTATCTCCACCATTGGCTGAATCGAAGATGGTAAGTCGAACTCAATCGGACAAATTATGAGGATACTGACTTTTTAGCCACGCTTAGACGCTCTGGTCAACAAGAACAGATCATTGCAGCGAGCATGCTAGCTAACCAGCCCGCCAATTTATATTACGTTATGACGACAGGATGCTATCCCCAACGATTAGAAGAAAAGCGGTACATTGCATCGTCCCCAATGCCTCCACCATGCAGAAAGAAATCTCGCAACAAAGCTGCAGGGCCCTCTAGCTATTTTTCGGCTACACGTCTAAGAATGTGGAACAGACAGCGAATGCATTCCAATGCACGTCGACAACTTGGGCATGGCGCTTTGTCCCACCGCAAACAACACATGTAACTGGCCGATCCATACTCGAATAATTTCGACGATGGACCCTGATGCAGAACGGCTCGGGACGATAAGGTTCAAACTTCCATTTAGACGGAGGCAGTGGGTCCCCTCTATACATCACTAATTTCCACGACATCATGCAGCATTTAGTTGGGACGCAGTCAAGCTGGCGCTTCTGGATCCAACTCGGCCGTATTGCCAATATTGCAATATAAAAGCACACAAGGTCACCATTGAGCCTCCGCACCGATATTAGTGTGTCTTCTCTGGCACAAACATTTTGTAAGAACTGGACGAAATTTGATATTTGACAAGAGCTTATTACAATATTACCTTCCCAAATATTAAACTCGTATCATGGCTTCGCCTTCGCTATTTAACGTAAACGTCTATGACACGGCAACCGGAACATCAAAGTTGACCAACTGCATCAGCGTTGAAGAAGATATCAAGTCGGCTGATACACTTGCAGAGATCCGGAGCCACTTGGTAAAAGATAAAAGGCTTGACTCGGATAAGTATGAACACCCTAGTTCTCGACTATATTCACGCGGTATCTAATCTACCATTATTGCAGGGCGAGGCTCGCTTTCTGCACCAAAGTTGGCGCTCGGGTGGTCGACAGTACAAAGTTCGACATCTACCAGAAACTAGTCCAGGTAAGCGTCGAATGCACTATCTGTAGGAATCGCAAGCTTAAAATATTCCTGCAAGGTCTCCGATACAGCAGATGATTCCTCCGACAAAAAAGAGAAGTCTCCCGCTCTGAAGACCTACGATGTCTACTTAGAGTTGGCTACAAGCGAGAAGTCTGAACTTAGCTCGCAAGCCAAAGAGCTGCTAAGCAGCAAACTTGACATGGACTTGGTGGTGAGTTATTTCTCGATATAACGTATCTCAAGACTAAAACTAATGCTGCACCATAGAAAAACAAACCAGAGTTGATTACGGCGACTCTCCGAGAGCTTTCCAGTAACTATAAACACGACAACTTCAAAGCCGCCTCCGCTGGTGCAGTAGTGTATGTAGCTATCTAAATATCCCCTTACGTCCATGATCAGTTTATTGATAATGTAAACAGCACTGGTGCTAGCATGTCCGAAGGCCACTGGGCAATTGTCCTTCGAAACACACATTTCTTGAACGGCCAGAGGATAGTCTTCTCCAAGAATGCGAATGGTAGCCGGTCATTTCAAAGGATTGACCGGGCTCCATTTCCAGGTATGTGCTACTCTTCTAGAGTTTCAAAAAAAAAAAAAAAAAAAAGAAATGTTACTAACATGTTGATGAAGCCTTCAAGTTAAAGCCACGGGCGATTGACGCATTGGACATGGCAGACAAGTCAATCCAAGTCAAGGCAAGTTCTACATACCTATGCTCTCTAACCATTCACTAACCCATCAACATGAATTTAGGAACAATATCGAATTCCGCATTATGTTACTACGGACGACTCCTACGTTAACGTATTTGAGACTGCGAGTGCTCTCTCTGCTAGTATGGCATCAAGTTCATTTTCGCAAACCGATATTGAAGCTTCAGCGTAAGTCATATCAAAAACCCCATGATAGCAACAAAAACTAACTCTTCCAAGTGGGGGGACCCTTTTCGGAGCAAGTCTCTCGGTAAAAGCTGGCTTTAGCCAAAATGAGAGTAGAGCCATAGCTGCATCGTCCTCATCCTCGACAAGGTCTATGAACATCACTTACAATGTACGGGGCAGCCATTACCTTAATTGCAAAGACCAAACATTTTAACAGGAGCTTAATTGAACATAGTTTCCGAGGCTTGTCTTGCATCTGGACGCTCGCGGGCTAGAGCTGACCGAGGAGTGCAAAAGGTCTTTAATCGGCGTGAAGGATGAAGCGAGTTTAGTCAGCTTCCATCATGACTACGGTTAGTACTACCAAATAGTGCCTTTTGCGAGTAGTATTCTGTTTTTAGCGACCTAACCTGCATTTTAGGTCATTTCTTCGCTGGAAATGTGCAACTAGGCGGAAGACTCTTTGCTTCTGAGCAATTCTCTTCCACGGAGGAAGGGTCTGCCTCGAAAGCCGCGAACGCGATGAAGGCGTCCGCCAGCGCATCATTCTCCTACGGTGCGTTCGAAGCATCGGGGAGCTACAGCCGGGAAACCCAGGAAACCAGCGAGAGTAAAAACTCGAGAAGCTCTATGTCAAGCGCGCTCTCCTGGGAAGCACAAGGTGGCGACACTATTCTTTGTAACGAGTAAGTGAATACCTGTGGAAATCCAACACATTGTTGTGAGTGTATACAATATTAATATAAGAATATGCTACCAGCCCACCAAACTGGTGCCCTACGGTTAAACCCTTCGAAAACTGGAGGGTTATCAATGTAAGTCTCCTGACTCGCTTTTGCCATTGCTTCCGTAGGTGCTGCAAATCTAACCAACTCAATAAACGTGTAGCAAAAAGATGTCGTGGGAATGGGGGACTTTATTGGGACGTTCCCAGAGTTCAAACATATTCCTGAACAGTTTGAACGCATCATGATTGAATCCAAGAAGACCGTAAAGTGCAAATTCCGTCTAAAAGCCCTTGATACGAATGGATCGTCAGGTCAGTACTATGGCCTACGCAAGGACAAGGCTGCAAAGCGACTCGGTAAGTACAGCTCAGTGAGGGTAAATTCAGAACTGTTCTTGTATGCTAATTTAACAATAGAGAAGGTTCTCCAAGAGTACGGGAAGGAGTTGATAGCAAACACGAAAGATGGTCTTCTAGACCTGGCAGCTAGACGCAAGCATTATTCGGATTTAGTAGAGCGCGTCAAGCTGCCCTGGTATACAGTTGACTATGAAGAGCACGTTGGAATCAATAAACTTGATGATGGGTGCACCTTTGAAGTTGAAGTTGAAACCTTCCTTTCGACAAAGCCACAGGTAGTAATGTTCCTGCTCCACCATTGCCCGAAATTTATCCTTGATGCTAACGCGGGTGTATAGTTGCAACTGAACCACCCATATTTCATCTACAACCCATTCTACGGGATGTACCTGGCGGCAGATACTACGGGCAGTTATGGGAACCGCTTCTTTGGCTACTTGTTCTATTGTAAACGCAACCGCGCCTCCAAATGGATATTCAGACAAAAGGGGGCCAGAGGGAAGGAAGGCCCCATCACCGGGGGAACCGAGGTGGAGCTCACATTGTTGGGCGACGATAATCAACCAATCGCCTTTGTGCAGCGATCTACCCACGACTTGTGCACCTTGTTGGTCAGTAAATATGGCGTCGAAGATAAGACCGATCAGACGACATCGCACAACTCGACGGTAGAGTACCTTGCATAAACTCAGTTGTTTTAAAAGCAGCTCTTCCATTTATCGTTTATATGATTCTATGAATATACAAACAGAAATGTACAGTTGTACAAACTCGTGAGAAATTCCAATTATACATTATTACTATCGTATCGACACAGCTGGCCGGTCTATCTCGAAGCGAATAGCTATTCCCAAATGTCAAAATTGCCTGTAAAAGGTTAGGTTACACAAACCTTAAGTTGAACACTTTCTATGAATAGCATCTTGGACTGCCCTCCGATCAGACGATCAGAAATTACATTCTCCTCCTCGTTAAATTGAGACTGGCTACCTAATTGACCCAGAGGAACACATCGCAACGTCGAAATATAATTCTCCGCTCAGATACCAGCACAGCCAGCCACCAGAGCTCGAAATGGAGGACGTGATGTTTGTCAAGGGTCTCGATAGCGGCGGCCCACCCATCCAGCATTCAAAACAGGTATCCAGTAGCGATGAAGAGCCGCAGGACCTCAATTCCGACCCAATACAGGATGCCCGACGCAAGAGCTGGACTGGCAGCTTCTTCCGATGGTTCAACGACCTGCTCGGAGTCGAGACGGAATCCGAAAAGGATAAACTGGTCTAAAGGAGTGACGTTGTATGCTGTGTTGCCAACCAAATTGCAACATCACGCGTCCCAGCAGCCCGCAGCCCGCTTCGACCTCCATCGTCATTATGCGCCTCAGCCCCGCCGTCCTCCCCCGCTGTCTCAACCACCATCATCATCACCGCCAAATACGTTCCGCCTCCGTCCTCCTCCTCCACATCCACAATGGCCCCTCTACAGCCTCCAATGGGCGCCCGCGCTCGAGCCCGACTGGCCGCCGTCTCATCTCTACCACTCCCACCGTGACCGCCACTGCTACTTCTCCCACCGATATCCTCACCTCCCTCTTCGACATCTCCCAATCCCTCATCCTACAGCTCCACAACGCCACCTCCCTCTCCTGGCTCCTCACAATCCCACTCGTCGCCATCATCGCGCGCACGGCTGTCACCCTCCCATTCAGCATCTACGCCTACCGCCAGAACCGCACCCGGCTGACGGTCTCCCCGCTGTTGAACGCCTGGGCCGCTATCCACCGTCGCCAGGTGGCGAAGGAAGTGCACCTTGCAACCTCCACCACCCCTGCAGAGCTGGTCGGCCGGAAAGTATACGACACACCCGAAAAATGGCAGCGCGAAGTCCTGCGGCGCTCGTGGCGGAAACGCCGACAGCTGTATCGCCAATTTGGATGCCAAACGTGGAAGAGCTTCGTCGGGTTCGTGCAGATCCCCGTCTGGATCCTTGCGTCGGTAAGCGTACGCCGGCTATCGGGTGTGGGGGATTGGTGGTCCGGTAATTCTAGCAGGGGGGAAGACGAGGCAGCGGTCGTTGCTGCTGCTCTGAAGAATGGGGACATCGGTGCCCTTGCAAGCTTGGATTTAGAGCCCGAGGCAGCAACAGCAGCAGCTGTAGTGACATCCAGCGACGTTGTGCCTGAACTCGCTACGGCTCGCGAGCAAATGCACCATGATGGTATCGATGGCTGGTTTACAGATTTGCTGCAGCCAGACCCCATGTTCATTTTACCCATCATATTTTCACTGACTGTATTTACGAACGTCAGCGTAAGTAAACCTTGCTGTGGCCCCTTCACTCAACGCTAGAGAATCTAACTAACGATGGGCGGTGAAATGGTAAAATTTGGCACGATGCAGTCGACCTTCCAGAAGAACCCAACAGGCTGGCGAAAGGGCCTACGCAACGGTCTGATGGCGATGAGCATTGCCATTCTCCCAGTGACGCTGAACACGCCTGCAGTACTTCTGCTATATTGGAGCACGTCAAGCACATACTCGCTTCTGCAGAACGCGATCCTAGCGCGGCTTATCCCAATGCCAAAAGTGGTCAAGCCTGTTGAGGAGCGGAAGGCTTTTAGGACAACTTCATGACGAATCGATTGCAGATTTCCTAATCGATTGCATGCCCATGAACACTCCAAATCTGTACATAATCCGCTGGCTGCCAAGCTGGTTTAAATGCAGCCTTGTATAAAAATGGTAAAGTAAGCACTCGGGTATCAAACGAGGGATAAGCTACGCCCATGATAGCTCGCGACAGGTATATAGCCTACATGTCCTTTGTGAGGATTGTAAACTACCGCGACTTTTTCAATCCTAGCAGCGAATCCATCATGGCATTCCACCCGTCTGCGAATATCTCCTCCGAGAACCGCATCGCAGACTTGCGCGCTCTTGCCCGCATCTTTCCCGTCTCATCGGCGTCGAGCGATAGCGCCTTGAGGAAGCCATCCGCAAACCCATCCGCCGTAGTCGCATGGTAACCTAGCGTCCGAATTAATCCACGATGATACATATAATATATTACCAACAGGGGTATTATTTCCCAAACTCACCGGTCCTGCCGCCGTCAATCTCAACAACGATATCCAATCGAGGCCCACCACTGTCGTGTACAACACAGATCAGCCCGGCAGATTGATACTCCACCACCCCAATCCCAAAATGTTCATTCCACATAGCATTGACACCGACACTAGCACAACCCAACCAACCGATCACGTCCGCCCATGGTGCATTGGTCGCAAACAGCACGTTGTCCTCAATTTGCAGTTCACGGGCTAGAAGCCGGAGCTCGTACACCTTCTTCTCATCTTGATCCTCCCGGACAGAGCCGACGAGCACAAGCTTTGTACCCTTCAGCTCCTTCGGCGCCACGGCTAAGAAGCGCTGAAACGCTTGCAGAACCAACGGATGGTTCTTCTCCGGCCGAAACTGTGCTATATACAAAACCATCTTCTCCCGCGGGGCCTCGTCACCACCTAGAGGTATCGCCTCGACCAACTTGCCCACCGCACATGGGGGGAACAGCACCCCTACTTTCCCCCGCTTCCCACTAGCAAAAGAGATAAACTTCATCGCAGAGCTCAGCAGCCAGCCGAATTGCGCATCCGCCGGATCGATGAACCCTCGCCACAGGGTATTCAAATGAGCTGCCGTCCAGCTGCTATTCGCGACAACCACATCGATCCCGCACCCCGCATAGCTATAGAGCAGCGCAAATATCTGCCAGTACCACTTCTTCAGCTTCCCCGCGGTGGGAGACAGCGCCCCAAGCATGTCCGTGCTAATCGTGGGGTAATGCACGTAGGCAGCCGTGGGGATGGCGAATAACCGTTTGGCGAGGAGCACCGTGAATGCGTAGCCCATTGTGTCGATGTAGACGTCCGGGACGAGCATTGCGAAGGCCTCCGCGGCGAGGAAGAGAGATCCGACGGACTGCATGAGGAGGGTGAAGTGCGGCCAGGTGGATGCGGAGACTAGGTTTCTTTTCTGCAGATGGATGAACTGGACGAGGGACGGGTTGAGGGTGATATCGAAGCGGAGGCGAACGTTGGACAGGATGGTGGATTTGCTGGCTTGGTCGCCCGTGTAGACTATGTTGAGGATGTGCGGGTGGCGCTGCTGGTTGGCATGGATGGCGGCCCAGAGGACGCGCTCGCCGCCGCCGCCAGCGTTGCTGGGCGTCTTTGGTTAGCCTGGTGTTTTGGTATAAAAAATAAAAATAAAATAAAATAAACTATGTAATAAGTATAGGTGTTCGAGGTCGGGCTCGAGTGGAGTACCAGTAAGGGTGGAAGAAGCCGACGAGAGTGGTCGGTTTCGTTGGTTCTTCTTTTCTTGATGAAGCATTGCGGATAGCCTCCTCGTGGGAGGCGCGGAGCAACAGGTCCCGTTTGTCTCCATTGAGACTGCGAATGTAGAGGCCGACGAGAAGGAGGAGCGGACGGTGGAGGAGGAGGACGAGTAGCGGCAGAGCGATGGGCAGGGCGGCGAGAACATACGGCAGATAACCGCAGTAGGAGCAGACCTCCTCGGCGGGAGGCTTTTGCGGGCCGTCCATCCAGCCGGATTCGTAAAAGTCGGAAGTCGATGATGATGGCAAAGGCGGTGGAGATGTCGAGGGATTGTTTTGGAGGAGAGACAACAAAGCAGCGCCAACGTCTTGTCGTCGGTTAGCTGCGTTGCCGCATCTTCGCCGCATCTTCTGAAGACTCACTGCGAAGCTTTGTCTTTCTTTGACTACCTCAAACAATCACCCGCGAACAACAGTATAAATGTCACAGCGATAGCTCTGTAAGTTTCTGGTTGATCAAGCCGTTTGTACCGCATCTCAGCTAACTTGCCATACAGCATTACCTACACCTACCAGCTTCCATCATGTCTTCCCGCGCTCTTCGAAAGGCCCAGCAGCGGGCCGAACAGGAACGCTTAGCGGCCCTAGCTGCCCCCAAACCTGTCTCCGCTGCAGAATCGGACGATGAAACCGATGACGACGATGAGGAACCTGCTGTTCCTACGAAACCCAATCTCTTCTCCATGCTAGAAGCCGAGCTCGAAGAAGCCGAAGCCGAAGCCGACGACGACGACAATGATGATGACGACGAGCCCGCCGCTGCCGCAGCTACCCCAGTCTCAACCTCCCAAAAGAAGAACAAAAAGAAGAAGAAGAAGAAGGGCAAAGCGAAGGCCAAGGATCCCGACAACCTCAAAGACGAGGATGACGACTTTGACTCCGCTCTGGAAGCCCTGAAATCCGCCTCCTTAGCCTCCTCAGATACCCCGCAACACCCCACCACAGCCGCCTCTTCAACGTCGCCGGAAGCTCAATTACAATCACTGCTACGGATAGACCCCCGCCAACTAGACCTGGAGAATGAAATGCGCAAGCTTTTCGGGCGTGCCGCCGCCGCTCGTGAAACCACAAACACCGGCGGCGCCCACCACGACCCGCGGCAGCAGCGCACCCAGCGCCTCGCTGCGAACGTTGGGCGGCGCAACGTCTTCGTGCAGAGGGGCGAAGGGTGGCCACGAGACGGCAGCGGCGGATTATCCATGGAGCTGGTGGAGCGAAACTCCGACGGCACCGTGCTGTTCCGCTACGTGCACTCACGAGCCTACCAGGACGTCCAACGGCAGTTTGGCGAATGCGTTCGGTCAATGGGTACGGAACCCCCCACTACCCACATATACCCATTAAAACTATACAATATAAGATAATATAAAAATTTAAAGATCTAACAGCGATTCTATTAACCACAGATCCTGATCGCATCATTGGCCACCTGCACACGCACCCCTACCATATCTCCACCCTCCTGCAAGCTTCGCATATCGCCCTAACTCAAACGACCGACCACGTAGCAGCGCAGACATTCGTCGCACGAGCTCTCTACGCTCTCGGTCGGAGCGCGCACTCTTCGTTCGCACCAGCGATTGCTGCGGGTACCGCACGGCTCGGCTTCCAGCGTTTTGAAGACCGCGAGCTCTTCTTCGCGGGGTGGAGATACATTGTTTCATTGTCGCGGCGCGGTCTCTGGCGCACGGGATTGGAATTCGTGCAGCTGTTGTTACAGATGGATCCGCTAAACGACCCGCTTTGCCTGGCGTTGCTGGTCGATCAGTATGCGCTGAAGAGCCGAGTGCCGGACGTTCTTGTCGACATGACGCAAACTCCCTTGCTGAAGGAAACTTGGCAGAAGAACCCTAATATCTCGTATTCCCTCGCTCTCGCGCACTTTATGGCTGGGAAGGCCGACGAAGCAAAGGCAGCGCTGGCAGATGCGGTCGATCGGTTCCCGTGGGTGTTGACAAAACTGCATGGAAGCCTGTCGGAAACGAGCAGCGAGAGGCTACCGGAGGGTCTTTGGGGTTGTTTGCCGCCGAGTGATACGGACGCTCTGCTAACTGAGCTGTACGTTGCGCGAATGGGCGATCTTTGGAATATTCCCGAGCACGCAGCGTTCCTGCTGGAAACAATGCGGGGGATGGGGAAAGTGCAGGTTGAGAAGAAGAAGGTCGGAGTTGAGGGAATATATGTCGGCGAGAGACTGCGTGATCTGGCGAGACATGTGTTCCTGATGGATCCGCGAGAAGGGAGGAGTTTGATTGGGTTCCTGCCTCGAGAGCTACGGGAGAACCAGGGCTATACTTGGGATGTGCTGCCACCAACTGGTGGAGAGAGCAGCTACCAGAGACAGATGGAGGAAGGCGGTCAGATCGGGGAAGCTGGCGAGAACGACTTGAGGGAGGCGGGGATATTCGAGGTATTCCTCAGAAGCTTGATGCCGAGCTTCCAGGCCCCCGCGCAGGCACCGCAACTGCAGCGTATGCCTCAGCAGCAAGTCCCGGGTCCGAATGCAGCGGTTGGAGGGCCTCCCGAGGGTACATTCGAGGTTGGCGAAGCGGATCTGCAAGCGACACTCATCGCGATGGTAGAGGAGGGTATGGGGTTTTCGGGGAGGATGACGGTCGCACAGCGAGCATCAGCGGTGATGGAAGTCGGCCTCGTGCCAGTAGAGCTACAGCCGTGGTTCGCGGAAAGGTTTGGCGTGCTGCCGCCAGATAACCAAGGGGAAGAGAACGAGAGCGAAGAACCACAGCAGCAGCAGCAGCAGCAACCAGAAGAACCGGCTGGGCAGGAAGAAGAACAGCAGGAAACGAGGGGACGAGATAGCAGGGCGATCGATCGCCTCGTACAGATCTTGGGCACTGGGGACCAAGCAACTTTGCGAATACGGGTAGAGCGAATGTTCGAAGGACAAGGAGCGGAGATGGCAGAGGTGCGGCGGCGGGTTGAAGAGCGGCTGGGCCTACGATAGATAGCTTTCCCGGTTGGTGGAAAAGGTTTCTGGGGTACGAGTCCGAATTCGGATGGCACTGTATTCATACTGAGGATGTACATTACTCTATATATCTCACACAAACCACTTGCAGACTCCACACGCCGTATTCATACAAATGATGCATGCTCTCCATACAAAACAAAACAAAAAAGACGGCAGCATATTCATACAATGCACTATCCTTGCGCCCTGATCCCCTCCCACGTCCGCTCTCCCTCACCGGCCCCCTCCTCCTGCTCCGCCTTGAGTCGCTCGTACTCTGCAATCTCCGCATCGATCCTCAAATCCTCCTCATCTCTCCCCTCTACCACACCAAACAAAGCATCCAGCCCTTCCCCGCTATAGCTTCTATACTCATCAACGGGCTCGTCCAAGCCGTCCCTACCGCAGACAATCATATTCAACCAACCAGCGAGTCTATAACCCGCCGCGGCGACCATACGCTCAATGATACCGACAGCACCAACGGCATACTCCCCACCCAGCTCTTTACCTTCGACCTCGCAGGCGAGCACGTAGCTGCATACGTAGGTGTTGGCCTCGGTGGCCCAGCGCAGGGCGCACTCCTGGGCGTTATCAGGGTTGAGGCAGCTGCGCCAGTGGTCCCGTTCGTCGGCGTAGCTGCCGCCGTCTTGGATGCGGTCTTCGAGGACGGAGGTGAAGCGGGCGATGGAGCGGTCGTTGGCCCGGCCGTGGAAGGCTTCCACGATCGCGCTGTCCCAGATCGAGTGGAGGTTTGTTTCGTGGCGGTGGAAGAGAACGTGCAGGCTGTTGCCGCCGCGGGCGAGGTGTTCCGTGTGCAACGGCTGGTGGATATCGCCGAGGAAGTGAAGGACGAAGCGGAGGGCTTGCGCGCGCTGGGCCCAGGGGAGGGTGGCGTCTTGGAGGCGGGCGGTCTGTTGTAGTTGTGTAAGCTTTTGGTACAAACTATGGGGTAAGAACAGGATGGAATAGACGCACCATGTTGACGATAGCGCTGACCACGCAACCTCCCTTGCCGCCATCGTCCCCGCAGTCCCGATTATACTGGATGCCGCACCACGTCGGCGGTTCGTCCCGCGCATCGATGTAGTGCCAGCCCTTGGAGTACCGGCCGAGCGGGACGTGCGCGTACCGGTCCGCCCACACGGCGGCATCCATGATGGTTTGGTCCTTGTAGAGGAAGGAGCGGACGAAAGTGGCTGTTTCCGGCAGCAGATGGCGCGATGCGATCAGAGCGACGGTTTTGTGGCCGAGGAAACCCCAGGCTGTCGCTGTGGGGATGGACGAGAGGAGGACGCCGCCGACGGAGAGGGCGCCGCTCAAGGGGAGAAGACGCATGGCGGGCGGTTGGGATTGAGGATTGTGCAATATAGTCTAGTGGAGTGTAGAGTATATGGTCGCGTCGAGCTATATATCAGTATGTACAGCTACCTAGGTACTTAGCCCGCTAGTAGGATAAGATAAGATAGGACCGTTTACGATGCTATCGACGAATATATTTGTATTAATTTTCCCGAGTACTATCAGATGCGGAGGAGGAGAGAGACCAAAGCCGGCAGAGGACAGGCGTACCTATTTAAATGCTGCGGTGCCCGATCTGAATGAACTCCGGGGAGGTTTCCCATCGATGTCATGTCACCCGCAGAGAAGAAGGGAGTTTGAAAGCGCGTCAGCTGAGCTGCCGGAGTGCCGCCATCTCCACTTCTGATTCGCTGCCGGGGAGCTGAGCCAAGCGGTGCACTGAACAGCGCCGCGCGCGCAGGAGAGCAAGGGCCATGCGCATATCTGCCTGGACATTTATTTATACATGCGGAACGGGATCCGAGAGAGAAAACCCCCTTGATAGCCTTTTTTTATACAAAAAAGCGCTAGAGAGTTGGTCATTTGGTGGTATCAAGTATCGCCTCGAGCCTTATACCAAGACTTCCGAGGCACCACTCAATCCATTCAGGAAACTGATAGTTAAATGGAAATATTCAGAGAACATGCACTGAATAAATTAAAATTGAATTGGACAACAGACAGGACAGCATGCTAGAAGGCAGAATTGAAAGGCGGCGAAAAAAGAAGAGGGGTATTAAACTAAACAACAAAACTAAAATAACAGGTTGATGGACAATACAAACACCCTTTGCAATCGAAAAATAAGCACTTAGGGGTTCTTTGAAGATATATAAAATGATCAAAACAGTCCTATAGGGGAGCAATAACACCGCGGCCCCTCCACTGTCACCCATCCAGCACACCAAGTAGAGAGAATCGCAGAGTAATCGCAGAGTGTAACCGCCTTGGCAGCCTATTGCTGCTGCTGCTTTTCATACACATACCACTTGGGCATCCGCACTCCTTCCTTCGCTGCCATCGTCATCGCCGTGTTTAGGTGTCGGTCGCAACTGAGTAGGAGCGGGTCCTTGTGATGGAACCCCACCAGCTCATCCGTTGCCGAATCGAACCCAATGTCCGCCTTGAGTAGCTGGACGACCAAGTCCCAGCTGAACCGCCCGTTCGCGTTCGCGTTCGCATCAGGCGTGCTCGACGTACGTTGTGCCGATGGGCTGCCAGCTGTGACCTGCTTCTCCGAGGAGACAATGTCGCTATCGACCGGTGTTGCCTCGGCCCCGTCCTTTTCTTTCTCTGCGTCAATATCCATCTTGCCACTCGCTTCCCCTTCACCATCTGCAGTCGGGGTTGCCGGTTGTCTCATATCGTCCGCGGTCATCATGCAAATCTTATTCGTCTTTGTGCTCTCAACGGTGACAGACACCGATGAGACATCGCACGGCGGGTTGACGCCGGCAGGGTACCCGAACAGCATAACAACGGGCGCAATCGACTGTCCGGATTTAGGTTCCACACGAACCGATGAAGGCGATTTGGCTTCTATGGTCCCCCCTGGTGCGGCAGCTCCGGCGGAAAGAGACTTTAGCGAGACGCGGGTCTTGCTGATAGCTGGCGAAGACGGGCTGGCGGCAGTGGTGACCGTCTGCTTCCGAGTTGTGATTTTGAGCGGGGCAGGAGTTGGTGCAGCGGCAGTAGCGGCAGCAGCTGTCTGGCCCGGCGTCGGTGATTCCTTCTGTTCTTCCTTCACGGCAGGCTTAGTGCTGAGAGCGCTACGCGTGGTCCTCCCGGAGCGGGTGGTAGTGATTTCCTGGACGACCTTCTCCGGCTCGGGAGCTGACCGGGTCGAGCGTGAAGGACGGGCTGCGGGCGTCCCTTTGGCAGGCGCGGCTTTGGAGGCAGAGCGAGTAGGTCTAGCTGCTGCCGTCGAAGCAGGTGCTTTACCGACAGCAGCACGGCGGGCGGAAGTCCGAGTGCTTGCCTCCTTCTTTTCGCCCGCTTCATCTTCGGCCTGGTCCTCTTGATCATCCGTGCTGTCGTCATCATCGTCTCCAGCGTCGGCTATCTTTTCGATCGACTCTCCGTGGTCCGCCACCGCCTTATCCAAGTATTCCGCCAACTTGTCGCTTTCGATATCCTCATTGCTAGTTGCCGCTTCGTCTCCAGCATCGGCTTTAAAGCTGTCGTTTGACTCGTCCAGCTCCATGGAGTCGTCAGCTTCTTGCATGGCGGCAGCAGCGGCACTTCTGCTATCGATCTTGGCCTGTCGTCTGCTTTCGCGCGAGACATCTTCCTCGGTTGTTCCCCCTAAAGAGTAGACAGAAAGTTTGTATTAGCACAATTCCATAGACGGTCCAAAATGGCGGCGCTCGTACCCTCTTCCCCAGTAGCAGGAGCAGCCACGGGCGCCTTCTTCTTGACCATCTTGACAGTCTTCCGCTTAGGCGCGGTAGTAGTAGTAGCAGCAGCAGCAGCAGCAGTAGCAGTAGCAGTAGCAGTGGTGGTAGTGGCAGTGGCAGTGGCAGTGGTAGCGGGTGCGATCCAGCTCTCCTTACCCTCAGCTCTCAACTGGTCCTCCTGTTCTCTCCTCACCCTTTCACGTTCCTCCTTCTCCCGTGCGCGACGACGACGCATCCGCTCGCGTTCCTGGGTGCGGTATTCATCCGTGTCGGTTCGCAGCCGGCGGCGAGCCATTTGCTCTTCCTTGGTCATCTTTGGTCTGCGGCCGTGACCACCGCTGCCGGAATTTGTGTTTGTGGTAGCTCTAAACTTGATCTGGGGGGGTTGGCCCAGTGGCTGATGCATATCGGGGTGGTGCATGCCGTTCCCGAGGAAAGGATGCTGGGCGGGGGCAATGTAGGCAGCGCCATGGCCGTCATCCATGACTACCTCGCCGTTGTTGTGAGTTTGCAGGTCCTTGGAAGTAGGTGCTCTGATGCGAGTGGGCGAGTAGATTTGATCCGGGGGTGGCAGGCCGGCCTCGAAGGGGGGAGGCGGGGCGTAAGAATGGGGGGAAGTTTGGTGGAAGATGATGGGATGAGGGCCCTGGGGAGGTGGCATCTCGTCCGAGAGAGCAGGATCGAGGATGTGATGATGGTGGGCGGCAGCATTGTCGGCGGAGGGATGGACGCCATGAGAAAGCGAAGTTTGCTGATTGTCGTGGAGGGCAGCCGAAGGGTCGGTGAGTTCAGGATCGAAGGCCGGGTCGGCGACAAACTGCGACGGCCAGTAGGACTGGGGCGGGGAGCCGAGGAAGGCCATCACCTCGAAGGATGAGAAACTCAGGTTCCTCAGTTTATTTTATTTTGGTTTGAAGAAGAGGTTCAACAGGGATCGCTTGGCTGGACCGGTTTCTGTCTCTCCTCCCGCCCAGCGACCGAATGCACCAAAGACACGAGCTAGAAAGGCCAGTCAGTCGAACGACGTCTCTGTAGACGGTCAGATGAGGAAGTTATCTCGACGGGGAATGCAACAGCTGTTGGAATTTGAAGAGGGCAACACCTCGAAGCGGGCGTTTGCCTCGATGGAAGTGGAGATGTTTGACGGCGAAAGAGCGGCGACAGAAAGAGGGACAAGAGGCAAAGAGGCAGCAGCCGCCTCTTTTTTTCCTTTCGATGACAGCGGGATGTTTGTTCGCGTGCGACGTTGACAAACGCAGAGCGAGCAAAAAGCAAAGCGATGGACAATCAATCCGCTGGTGAGAAGAAGATGATGATGATGATGAGAAAGAGGGCACGTAGCAGGGGATGATTTGCCAGTCGGAGGGGAGGTTGCACAGCGATATGCGACAGACAACCAGGCAGCGTGCAGCCGTGTAGATGTGCAAGTAGGTACCTACTTGGCTTATAGGTACTTACTTGTACTTGGTACCTATCGCGGAGATAGTATCAGCGGTGGTTGGTGATAGTGTCAAACGGAGAGAGCGGAACAGAACAAACAAGATGTTTGATCGAGAGCGAAAGCACCAAAGCACCAACCTGTCAAACAGAACCCGGTAAGGCCGGGCAGCTGTGGGCAGAGCAGCAGCTGCTCTTAGAAGGTTTGTCGATGGATGGACTTCGACGACGACGAAGATTGATGAAGCTGGTTTCTTTTTCTCTCTGGTCCGAGCGATGAGGGGAGGGGGAAAGGAAGAAGAGGAAAAAATAACAAAATACCTAGGTACTACTAATTAAAAGGAAGAGCCGAGTGGAGCACACCACACAAAAGCTGGCCAGCCAAAGCCAATGCGCCCGACAACGACAGTGCTGCAACACAACACGCCACGCCGCCAAAAGAGGGGAAAACCACACGTCCGCTCTGTAGGTATCTACACTCTTAAAGAGTATATACTCTATCTACTGCTCGAGTGGATGTTGGGCAATATGATACACGATGTTTCCTGCTGCTGCTGCTGCTAACTGCTGGGCAGACGTGTGGCTGGTGGTTGCTGCTGCTGCTGGGCCAGCGCCGCGAGCTAAGCTTCCTTGGGCCGCCAGCCAACCAGCGCCCGTTCAACTTCGATGCTGCCATCGCCGCAGACCGTTTGTTTGACGGCCTGTCGTCCGATTTGCCTTTTTTCCTTCTCCAAAATAAAATAGACTTAAAAGAGTCCGTCGTGGGCAAACGCGGGCTGCTTCTTCACATTGGCGATATCGTCGTCCCCAAGCTGCGGCGGCTCACCTGCATGCCCGTCCCGCCCAACGGGGGGCTGGCTCCACTCCTGCACATAATGACGACGATGCCTGACGATATATCAGACATCAGACATCAGACATCTCGACTTTTCACTCCTTCATTCACTCGTTCACTCGTTCACTCGTTCACTCATTTACCTTCCATTCACTCATTCATTCATGGTCTACACCCCAGCGCTGCCGTGAGTCAGAACACCCGCAGAACACCCAGTCACGTTTTCACGCCAACACACGTGAACTCTTACATTTGCAGCCCTCCTGCCTCTTCCTGCCCTCTCACTCTCTCACTCTCTCTCTCCCCCCTTCCCAGTCCAATCCACATCATCAGGCTCTCTCTCTCCCTCTCGCCCTCCTCCCCTAGAACGCGAATTCGATCCTCTCTCATCCCAATCTCGCCATGGACGATGCTGCTGGCGAGTCCGTTCGCCTCCAGCTCGCCAACGGCCGCCATGGTCCCAACGGCGACGCCTCCAACCCTACCGCTGCTGCTGCTGCCGCTGCTGTCGACGGACCCGCTGTCCAGCAGATCATCGCCGCCCTCCAGGTCATCCACGACCCTCACTCCTCAAACTCCCATCGTAAACAGGCCGGCGACTTTCTCGAACAGGCTAAAGCCGACGGCAAGGCTCCGCTGCACGGTTACACCCTCGCTAGCGACTCCGCCCAGGTCCCCGCCGTCAGACACTTCGGTCTCGGCCTCCTCGCCCACGCGATACGCTACAGCTGGCTGGACTATGGCAAGGAGGAGAACACCACAATCAGGGAGTGGGTCGTCCTGCTCGCAAAGGGCACCCGTCCCGACGACCCCACCTATCTGCGCAACAAAGTCGCTCAGCTGTGGGTCGATGTCGCCAGACGCTCCTGGGCCGCGGAATGGATGACCATGGACGTCAACCTGGTCGAACTGTGGGACACCGACCTGCTACGCCGAGAGCTAGCCATGTACATCCTGGAATCCCTCGTCGATGAAATCTTCAACCGGGAGGACACCCAAACCGACCCCAGGACCACCGCCCTGCACAAGGCCTGCGTCGACGTCTTCACCCCATATCGTGTGCTCGCCGAATCTTACCCCCAGCGCGAAAACAAGGTCGACATACGGTGCGGCGAGGAAGGTTGGCTGGGCAGGCTGGTCATCCAGCTGCAAGAATGCCTCAACGCTGGCATCTCGGACACCAAAACCGAATCTTTTGCCGTCCAGGCCCTGTCCACGTTGAGAGCCTGCATGTCGTGGTCGATACCAAAGTGCGTACTACCACCACCACCGCTTTCAGTTTAAAAGGAACCCAAGAGAGATATATGAGACTAATTCGTACGAAAATCGACTGCATCGTAGGGCCATCATTCACACCGGTGTCGTGGACTGTCTGGGAAGGGCCATGATGTGTGGCAATGCCCAGCTACGAGTCGTGAGTAGCAGCCTGCCTTTCCCACTAATCCGCACATCCACCTCCTTCTCTACCTGCGTCCTAGCAGTTTGCTGAGTGTTTAGATCGCGATAGAAGCTTTAATTACGCTGTTCCAACGAGAGTTCCTAGACGACGACGATTTCCGAGCCATAGTCGGGCCCCTGTACCGGACGAGCACGATCAGAGAACTCAGGAACATCCTAGGTTCAATTACCATTGAAGCCGACAGCCCGGATGAGGACGTCTATCTCTTCCTCAAGAGGTTCTCAGAAGTACGTTTAAAAAAGCATTTCCGCCAACGGTCCCAACATTACAACACCAAGCTAATTGAAACTGTGCTTATATAGATGATTGGTAACCTTGGCAATACAGTTGAGGAAAAGTACAGTAGCATGCCCCCAGATGCCGACCTCTCCGAGTTTCTCATATTACTCTTTGAGTTTGCCAAACAGGAAAGCTTGGTGGTGTCTCAGCACAATGCCAGTGCTTGGGCGAGGATACTGAGGAAAGAGGGACTGAGGGACCATCCCACAGTACACGCTCTAGCCCCACAGCTCATCCAGTTCTGTGACGAACGACTGCTACGGGTAGGATATGACTCGTTCTCCTCCAAAACCATTCGGACAATGCTAACCTCCCCATCCCCAATTAGTACGAGTCGCTGCCTTCAGATACTCGAAATTCATCCTATCTCCTCTTGTTCGAAGACTTCGAGACAATGCCCGAGCGACACGCTTTCCTTGGGAACTATCGGCGGTATCTGTCCAGCATCATCGATTCGTTAGTCAGACGGCGTCCATTCGATGTGTTCCCTTTCATCCTACAAAACTTGGATACTGCTATCAGTCAGATGCTCGAAGACACACCGGCAATAACTCCTGAGAATTACGTCAAGAACTCGGATTTCTTCTTGAAAACCGACGCAAAGTTCACTGTTGTTGATGCGGCCCTAAAGGGGTACATCAGATGGTTCACATCATTGGCTCAGGAGAGCATACGTGAAACGCAGGAGCCGCAGGCTGCCTTTGAGAATAATCTGGCGCGGTGGTGCGAGAAATTGCTAACGGTCGATTTTCAGGATCCCTTGATCAAGAAGAAGGTTGTCCAGCTGGTAGTAGCGCTATCCACGACCGCTCTAGAGAGCCAGTCCGGCTTGATGCTCAAGGCCCTAGAATACGTGCTATTAACGCGACTGTCGGAGAATACCTCGAACGGCTCCTACAACGAGGCGGCGAAGGATCTGCAGAGCACCTGCATCAGCGAGTTGCAGAGGCTAGCGCTCAAGATGCCCGACAATTTGATCCAGGTCTACGGCCAGCTCGAGATGAAGATCAACGAGATCATGGCGACGCAGCAGTTGGACGACCGCCACCGGCTCGCGTACCGGACATTTTTGTATAGCATCGTTCTACGAACCAAGCAAATCGAACCTGGGTTAAGAATCCAAACGCTGGAAGGCCACCTGACACCAATCATTGAGGCCTGGTGCCGTCCGGAGTTGACAGAGTTGCTAGGCTCGTTCAACGGCTTCTGTCAAATGTTGACGCTCGATCGAGTCGAACAGTACCTCCACACCCGGAAGGCCCACCTGATCCAAAACTGGAGTGCCCATGAGTTGGATTCGGAAGGCCAGTCCCTGCAAGCTCAGCTTACGGACAAGTATAACGTACTGCCGTTGCGAGCGACTAAGGGTTACTTGGCCATAACGGCGGACAAGATCAAAAAGCCTTCGCCGACATACGAAATAGCATGTCACATATGGCGTGATAAGCTCAACTTGATCTTA
This sequence comes from Drechslerella coelobrocha, assembly GCA_036971555.1. Classification (NCBI taxonomy): domain Eukaryota; kingdom Fungi; phylum Ascomycota; class Orbiliomycetes; order Orbiliales; family Orbiliaceae; genus Drechslerella; species Drechslerella coelobrocha. Next base: position 367,736 of record JAJTUH010000001.1, read on the forward strand.
CCCAACCTGTTGAAGTTTCTAACGCATGCACATTCCTTCCACAACCCCAAAAACTGGGCCAACCTACCGTTGGAACTGCATCCAGTCATGCAGCGGGTGCTCACCGACAGATTTTGGCAGTCTGGAATTTCTACGGGCAGTCGGGACGAGTTTTACGAAAACGTTTCGAAGACCCGTTTAACCATGGAAGGCTTTGCGTCATCGATCCGCGGCACGATCCGGACGGTGCGGGAGACATGCTACTCGATCCTTTGGGCGTTGGGGAAGCTGGATATCAACTTTTACGACTACACGGAGCTACCAGGCCCGCTCACAATCGCAATGTTTCAAGATGCGGATTCGTTGTCGTCTCACCAAATGACGACTCTCATTAACATCAGCCGCGTGATTCTGGACGAGTGTCCGCCACAATATCGGCAGCACTTCTTGACTCCATTCTTATCGAGCATGTTCTTACAAGTTGACAAAAAGGTGGTTGGCGAATGGACACGGCTTGTCAACGCAGGCTTGATCGCAACCTCCGAAGAGGACAAGCTAGCGGTCGAAATGAAAGAGGAAAGCGTGCTGCGCCAGCTAACATATACCGCTGTGTTAGTCGTCGCGCAGCTGCTGGACCCCGGGCGGCCAGGTAGGGGACATTCTCGAGGATAAATATTGCCAGCAAAACGCAGGACCTGCTAACAATTTGTTGTTCATGAGAACAAACAGAACTAGGGAATCCGGGGGATTCGCAAGACATGTCCCAGTCGCAGTCGGCGTCGATGACGGCGGCGAAACGGGAGGGCCAAATGCGGGAGTTCATACTGTCGAGCGACACCATTCTGGAACCGTTGATACTGTTCTGCACACATGTGCTCGGGATGCGAGACTCACGGTGCTGCGGGATCATCATTCGAGTATTCCGCTCCATCATTGACGAGTTTGTGACACGGCCAGGGCTGCGCGAGTTCATTTGCCGTGAAGTATTCATGGCGGCGATTAACGTAAGAGCTTTCTTCCAAATTGGTGTTTATTTTTCTTGTGAAACAAAAAAAAAGGATTCATTTTGCTAACCCTTGTATAATTTTATCATTTGCCGAACTCCCAGTCGTTCAACGACGATTACTTTGTTGAAGTGCAGAAAGACCTCGCCGGACTGATTGCGCAAATCTATACGCTGTATTCGCCGTACACGGAGCAGCCGCGGTTGCTGCTATTAACTGTACCGGGCGTGAATGAGCGGAAAGTAGATGCGTTCCACCGTCGGGTAATGGGGGTCATGAATGTGCGGGTGCAGCGGACGCTGATGATGGATCTTCTCGGGGATGTACGTGGGGTTGCGATCAGCGAGAAGGGTAAAGTGGTCGTGCCGCGGGCGAAAGAGAAGGAGAAAGCGGAGAAGGAGCGGGAACGCAAGGTGGCGATTGAGCGGGAGCAGCGAGAGGCGATGGAGAAGCGGACGCCAGAGTATGGAGGGTTGGCGGATATGTTTTCGTAGAGTTCGTCAGTAAAATAAGTAAGTCAAAGCCAGCCAGCTTCCTCATGTCCTTTTTTTATTATTATTATTATTATTATATATCATTTTAAGCGACGGGGTCTTGAGCTTCTTCCTTCTCTTCTTTTTCTTTTTCTTTTCGTTGTCTACGCTTTTGTGTTTGTTGTAAAACGACATCCCTCATCGTCGTGTTTTTTGGCTGGATTCGGAGGGAAGGCATATTGATTCTGGGAGGGTCCTCCTACGCTTTTCGTCCCTGAGCTTTTTTTTTTTGCTACAGTCAGACTTTTTGCACAAAGGGGAGGTGAGGGGGGAGCATATTGCATGTGCATATGTGTGTATGTATACATTTGCTGACGGAATTCATTCCTGCGTATGGCCGTCGAAGCTATATCTTCGAGTTTTAATAATTAACAATGCAATGGGCCTCCTGCGCTCGGTCGAGTCCTGCTATCCAAATTTGTGTTGTTGCAACGTTGGTTTATTGATAGTGATATAGGGACGAGGTGTGTGGTTCACGAGACAATATAGGTAGATATCTAACTTGGAATTTCAATTCCAATGTCGAGGTTGGTATATGACTATACAGAGGTATCCGGCTATCTACTAGCGCTATTATATGAACACCCAGTGACAGATAGAACGCGATGTGGAGCTCGATACAAGACCAAATCAATCCCAGGGTATCTATCCTAAATATGCTGGACCACCCCCATCACACCGAATCAAAATACACCAAGAAGCTTCTTCTCGTATCTTCCAATCCCGATTCTTTCTTCTTCTCCTCTAGCTGGTCTTTGCTCATCGTTGCACCCGCATCCGTATCCGCATTGGCATCAGCCCACCGCAGCGCCAGCCACGCTCCAGAATCAGTCGGCTGGCTAAAGGCAATCATACTCATATCCACCTTCATCCCGTATACAAAACGCTCCGCAGCGCAGTTCACCAAGCGAGAAGCGACTCCTCGCCTTCGATGCTTTGGACTCGTCCAGATGCGCGAGATCCCCAACAGTGCTTGTTCTTTCAGTTGACTGTTCAAGTACCACCCGGTGAGTTAGCGTGTGCCGGCCAGAAAAAAGAAGGAACAATATATCTATGGAGACGGCATCAGTACAAACCTTATATCGAGAGAACAGCTGACCGAGGTACCCCCATCGCCGACGTCCACTCGGGATGTTGCCCGCTGCGCCTGTTGGATCCTCTCCGCGAGGCAGAGGCCGATGCATTTGCTCCCGTCTAGGTATAGATATACCTTGAAGCGTTCTCCCGCCCGCTCACCGTTGCTGTCGTTGGTAGATGACAAGGGTGACGACGATGACGATGATGCATGTAGTCCCCAGAGTACCTTGTCGGGGACATCTTGTGCCGATAGCTCCTTGTTTGTGAAAGATAGGAATTCCGACGCTCGCTTCTTCTCCGATGGGGTGCTGCGGCGGGATATTTCTATCACGCGGAAGGTGGAGGTGGATGCAGAGGTGGGCGTAGACAGCTTGGACGTAGAGGAGGAAGCAGACCGTGAGACAACGCCGTTCTCTACGACTGCGGTTTTACCAGCCTTGTCTCCCTTACACGATGCGGAAAAATATCTCGTTATCGGTGGTAGATTGGTGCCATGCCTTTCGTTCTCCCTAGGAGTTGCTCGCACCGCCGGGGTGTCCGGTTTATACATCCTGTCCATTTCGCCCTCCCAGACGATACTCTCCGGTCTGACGACGGTGCCGAACTCGAGGCCGTCGGCGACCCGCGCGTGGTACCTTTTATGCAGTTTTGCGTCTTCAACGGCCGACGGGACGTATGACATGCCGCATTCTCGGCAGGTTATCCTGGGTGCGCCGATGCCGTCGAGGTCGATTTGCATCTGCACTAGCTTTTGCTGTGGCGCCGGAGGCTCCCTCGCGGATGAGGATGAGGATGAGGATGAGGTGGTGGAAGTGGAAGTGGAAGTGGAAGTGGAAGTGGCGGCGGTTCGCTTGAATAGTGGCTTTCGGCGGGTGGAGAGCGTGAATGCATTTGATTTCAGGGCGGTGTTGGTATTGGTATTGGTGTTTGATACGGCGAGGTTCTCACCATCGCTAGGGTCATGATCGTCTTTCATGTCATCATTGTTCGGGCTGCTAGCCGTAGACGGAGACGGAGATGGAGATAGTCGAATCCGCTTTGAGGCGTGTCCATGGCCGTGGCTGTCGAGTTCTGGTTCCTTGTCATCATGATCATCATCGCCGCCGCCGACGTCTCTGCGGGATAGGTATGGGCGTTGCTTTTTGGAGTATGTAACGATGGGTCTCCTACGTGTTGAACGGGAGATAGATGAAGCCATCCGACGGCGGGCGTGCTGTGTCGTGAAGAAGGGCACTCCAGTACGGCCGTATATACCAAGGTACCTAGATACTTAGTATGTATAGTATACTTAGTTGTATAAGAGGTGGCTGTAGATGTGTAGACGAGGAGACGCGTTGTTGTTGGGACCACGCGTTGTGAGCGGCAGACGATCAATCAATCAGACAGCCGAATCGGGGCATCTAAGCGAGGCGGCATGATTGGCCGGGAAACATGGAATGTCACGTGGCCAACCTTACACAGATCACGATAATCATTCCCTCATCAGGTCACTGTCAGCCCAGCCAGGTGGACGTCCAAGTACTCTGCACAGTGACACTCGCTCTATCAAAAAAAAAACCCTGCACTTGTACTTGCCGATGCACGTATCCGAACGATTCTGCTGGCTGAAACATCTCTACCCAAGATCGAGATTTTGCGTACGCTTAGCTAGCTTAGCTTAGGGCTGCACTGCACCGCATGTATGTATGTATGTTACGGTAGCACAGGAGTGTGCGCGATCGGATTCGCATTTGATGATACGTGGACATGATACTTTAGCTCCTCGCATGGGGCAGCAGAGGAGTGAGTGAATGAGTGAGGCGTGCCAGCTGCCGGGATGAAGCCAGTATCGAATCGTGGTTCGTGGATTGCTGTGGTGGCTATCAAAGCGTACTCACGTTAACCACATATGCACATCCATGGATCCATGCACATAAAAAAAATAAAATAAATGAATACCGCAAATTTTAAACTGGAACTAAAAGCCTACATACTCGAATGGATTCAAATTCAAAAAAGTCAAAATTCATGGGATGTAAGTGCGCTGCGGAATCGATGCCGGATCCGCATCTGCAGATATGCCGGCGCGCCCCGGATATAGGGTCTTGGAAGCGTTAAACTACCCGAGGACAAAGTGCAAAAGCTTGCAAACAAAAGGTACGTACGACAGCCAAGCAATAGGAGGAGTACTAGTAGCGCGAACGTTTAGCTAGGATGGGCAGGTTATACAAATTTATTGATTTTTGATTACAGGTGCCGGCTGCACATGCATCCCAACGTCATAGCTGCTTGCAATGTCCCCCCCATCGACGTAGGCCTGCGTCATACACCCAAAATCTGTTTGTCTCCGATTTAGCCGTGGATGGAATAAAAAACAGAGAGGGAACCGTCCCGGACCTAGCAAACTCTCTCTCTCTCTCTCGGCTACTATATCAATTATACTCGTTGCAATTGGTGAGGCGGCTCGATCGCTAGAGTTTTCCCTATTTATTTATTTCTTTTTCTTGCTTTATATTATATAATAATTCAATAATAAATTATTATAATTTGAATTTTGAATACAGGGCGAAGACGACAGCCCACATCTAGAAACACCAAATCTGAAAAAAAAAAATCAATCAAAAGACAGGCGGACCAAAGTGAAGCCTCGTCTTCAATCGATCGAGGCTTCACACGCGATCTACAAATCCCGAATCAACGGGATTTCCAGCAGATCAGAGCTTCTCTCAGATAAAGATGTTCTGAATTTAGCACTGGGAGCTCACTTTGCAAAGCCGATCTGCTGAGATGGCCCAGATTCACGATCACGCTTGTCAGTGCGGTGGGGAAGGAAAGAAAGGGAAAAAAACCAAAGTTTCGAAAGAGAGATTCAGTTGATGGGCCCCATGAGAGATCTGCAATTTCGGTTTCCTAAAGCTGGAGGACGGCCGCATGATGCAGTGGGCTCCTGACTCTGTGCATTTCGTCCTGGCCAGTTGGTTTCGAGCTTGGAAGTCCTTTTTTTTTTTTTTTTCTGGTCCGCATGTGCATGTGTGTACACCTCCACCGCACAGGTCGGCGTGCTAATAAATACAATTTTTGATTCAGAGAAATACTTAAGTTTGTGCATATGTGTATACCGCCTGTTAGTCTGGCCTCTTTTCCTCGGAGGCCTGTGCTCAGGGAGAGAGAGAGGCTGTCTTTCTGGAAATGAGTGAGACACGCTGCAAGTTCAAGGACTCGTATCAAGGTCTCAAATATTTGAGACAGCGTAGTTGGTAAGCTAGCAGGTGGAAAGAGTCGCCGTCGGGCGGACTCTTTCTCGTCTGATAATGCATGTAAACATGCTTACGAATTTGTATAGAGATTTGTATACTGGACTTGGAGTAAGAGTCGTACCAGTGCAGAGGGCCGGTCTGGGTAGTGGACAGATTGAAAACAAA